>JAIOJX010000017.1:620423-865622 GCA_022376925.1 Tragulus kanchil
TCTGCGACTCTCTGAAGCCAAAGAGGTATGTAACACCATAACGTGAGATACATCCCACGTCAAAGAGGGCAATGATCATGAAATCTCAACAGCTTCCTGTATACAGGTTACAATCTCAGATACAGCATCAAATTCATGTGAGCATATGATGAAACATTAGTTGAGTTTTCTGGGAAGAGCTCATTCTTCCTCACTCTTGACTGAGTTAAAATCCAAGACGGTGCTATGAGACAAATACAGAGAGTAAGTTTTACAGGAAAAACCGTTTTTTGGGCAACATCTACACACCACAACTTTTACAATGCGCCTTTTCTTATATGTTCCATGCCCGGAAGTATGCCTCGGAAGAGGGTTTTCAGGCCTGCACTGAGACTCCCTAAAGTGAATGAGGTATGTAACACCATAACGTGAGATACATCCCACGTCAAAGAGGGCAATGATCATGAAATCTCAACAGCTTCCTGTATACAGGTTACAATCTCAGATACAGCATCAAATTCATGTGAGCATATGATGAAACATTAGTTGAGTTTTCTGGGAAGAGCTCATTCTTCCTCACTCTTGACTGAGTTAAAATCCAAGACGGTGCTATGAGACAAATACAGAGAGTAAGTTTTACAGGAAAAACCGTTTTTTGGGCAACATCTACACACCACAACTTTTACAATGCGCCTTTTCTTATATGTTCCATGCCCGGAAGTATGCCTCGGAAGAGGGTTTTCAGGCCTGCACTGAGACTCCCTAAAGTGAATGAGGTATGTAACGACTTAACGCGAGGTACTTCCCAAATCAAAATGGGCAATGAACATGAAATCTCACCAGCTTCTTGATAGCAGGTTACAGTCTCAGATACAACAGCTAATTCATGGTAGAGTACGCTGAGGGCTTAGTTGAGTTTTCTGGCAAGAGCTCAACCTTCCGCATGCATGACTGAGGTGGGTTCCAAGAGTGCTGTATGAGGCGAATACAGAAACGAAGTTTTACAGGAAAAGCCCTTCTTTGAGCCACATTTACACTCCAAATTTTCAGAATTCGCCTTGTCTCACGAATTGCAGGACCTGAAGTATGCCTCGGAAGAGGCTTTTGGGGCCTACACTGCGATTCCCTGAAGAGAAAGAGATATGTAACGCCATAACCTGAGATACATCCAAAGTCAAAAAGGGCAATAAACATGATCTCTCAACAGATTTCTGATAGCAGGTTTCAGTCTCAGATACAGCAACTAATTCATGTGAGCATACACTGAAACTTTAGTTGAGTTTTCTGGGAGGAGCTCATCCTTCCTCACACTTGACTGTGTTGGATTCCAAGACGGCGCTATGAGGCAAATACAGAAAGCAAGTTTTACAGGAAATGCCCTTCTTTGGGCAACATTTACACTCGAAACCTTTCTCAATGTGCCTGGTCTTATATATTCCATGCCCAGAAGTCTGCCTCGGAAGAGGCATTTTGGGCCTACACTGCGACTCCCTGAAGAGAAAGAAGTATGACGTGCCATAACTTGAGATACATCCCAAGTCAAAAAGGGCAATGAACATGTAATCTCACTAGGTTCCTGATAGCAGATTAAAGTCTCACATACAGCAACGAATTCATGTGAGCATTCCCTGAAAGCTTAGTTGAGTTTTCTGGCAAGATCTCCTTGTTCCTCACACATGACTGAGGTGGATTCCAAGGGTGCTTTCTTAGGCGAATTCAGAGAGTAAATTTTATAGGAAAAGACCTTCTGTGGGCAACATTTACACTCAAACTTTCTCAATGCGCCCTGCATATATAGTCCATGCCCTTAAGTATGACTCGGAAGATTCTTTTTCTGCCTACACTGCGACTCCCTGAAGAGAGAGGTATGTAACGCCACAATGCAAGATACATCCCAAGACAAAAAAGGCAATTAACATGAAATCTCACCAGCTTCCTGATACCAGGTTACATTCTCACATACAGCAACGAATTCATGTGAGCATTCCCTGAAAGCTTAGTTGAGTTTTCTGGCAAGATCTCCTTGTTCCTCACACATGACTGAGGTGGATTCCAAGGGCGCTTTCTAGGGGAATTCAGAGAGTAAATTTTATAGGAAAAGACCTTCTGTGGGCAACATTTACACTCAAACTTTCTCAATGCGCCCTGCATATATAGTCCATGCCCTTAAGTATGACTCGGAAGATTCTTTTTCTGCCTACACTGCGACTCCCTGAAGAGAGAGGTATGTAACGCCACAATGCAAGATACATCCCAAGACAAAAAAGGCAATTAACATGAAATCTCACCAGCTTCCTGATACCAGGTTACATTCTGAGATACAGAAGCTAATTCATGTGAGCAGACGCTGAAAGCTTAGTTGAGTTTTCTGTGAAGAGCTCCTCATTCATCACACTTGACTGAGGTGGATTCCAAGTGGTCGGTATGAGGCGAATACAGAAAGTAGGTTTTACAGGAAAAGACCTTCATGGGGCAACATTTACACTCCAAACCTTTCTTTATGCGCCTTGTCTTATATATTCCATGCCCTGAAGTATGCCTTGGAAGAGGTTTTTCGGGCCTATACTGCGACTGCCTGAAGAGAAAGAGGTATGTACCGCCAAAACGTGAGATTCAACCCAAATCAAAAAGGGCAAAGAACATGAAATCTCACCAGCTTACTGATAGCAGGTTACTGTCTCAGATACAGCAGCTAATTCATTGTAGAATACGCTGAATGATTAGTTGAGTTTTCTGAGAAGAGCTCATTCTTCCTCACACACTACTGGGGCGAATTCCAAGAGTTATTTATGAGGCAAAAACACAGAGTAAGTTATACAGGAAAAGCCCTTCTTTGGACAACATTCACACTCCAAACCTTTCTCATTGCACCTAGTCTTAAATATTCCATGCCCTGAAGTATGCCTCACAAGAGGTTTTTTCGGGCCTACTCTGAGACTCCCAGAAGAGAAAGAGGTATGTAACAACATAACGCGAGATACATCCCAACTGAAAAAAGGCAATGAGTATGAAATGTCACCAGCTTCCTGAGACAGGTTACAGTCTCAGATACAGCAGCATATTCAGCTGAGAATATGCTGAAAGCTTAGTTGAGTTTTTAGAAAAGAGCTCCTTATTCCTGACACTTGACTGAGGTCGACTCCAAGAGGGCGCATTGAGGCAAATATAGAAAGTAAATTTTACAGGAAAATCTCTTCTTTGGGCAACATTTATACTCCAAACCTTTCTCAATGCGCCTTCTCTTACATATTCCGTGCCCGGAAATATGCCTCACAAGAGGTTTTTTCGGGCCTACTCTGAGACTCCCAGAAGAGAAAGAGGTATGTAACAACATAACGCGAGATACATCCCAACTGAAAAAAGGCAATGAGTATGAAATGTCACCAGCTTCCTGAGACAGGTTACAGTCTCAGATACAGCAGCATATTCAGCTGAGAATATGCTGAAAGCTTAGTTGAGTTTTTAGAAAAGAGCTCCTTATTCCTGACACTTGACTGAGGTCGACTCCAAGAGGGCGCATTGAGGCAAATATAGAAAGTAAATTTTACAGGAAAATCTCTTCTTTGGGCAACATTTATACTCCAAACCTTTCTCAATGCGCCTTGTCTTATATATTCCGTGCCCGGAAATATGTCTCGCAAGAGGCTTTTCGGGCCTGCACTGCAACTACCTGAAGTGAAAGAGGTATGGAACGCCATAACGCGAGATACATCCCAAGTCAAAAATTGCAATGAACATGAAAAATCACCAGCTTCCTGGTGGCAAGTTACAGTCTCATATACAGCAGCTAATTCATGTGAGCATACGCTGAAAAATTAGTTGAGTTTTCTGGGATAAGCGCATTCTTCCTCACACTTGACTGAGGTTGATTCCAAGAGGGTTCTATGAGGCGAATAAAGAAAGTAATTTTTACAGGAAAAGCCCTTCTTTGGGCCACATTTCCACTCCAAACCTTTCTCAATGCGCCTTGTCCTATTTATTCCATGCCCTGAATTATGCCTCGGAAGAGGCTTTTCGGGCATACCCTGCGACTCCCTGAAGAGAAAAAGTTATGTAACGCCATAACGCGAGGTACATCCCAAGTCAAAAAGGGCAATGAACATGAACTCTCACCAGCTTCCTGATAGCAGGTTACAGTCTCAGATACAGCAGGAAATTTAGCTGAGAATATGCTGAAATCTTAGTTGAGTTTTCTGGGAAGAGCTCCTTATTCTTCACACTTGACTGAGGTGCATTCCAAGAATGCACTAGGAGGCGAATTCCGAGAGTAAATATCACAGGAAAAGCCCTTATTTGGGCAGCGTTTACACTCCAAACATTTCTTTATGCGCCTTGTCTTATATATTCCATGCCCTGAATTGTGCCGCCGAAGACGCTTTTCGGTCCTACATTGCAACTCGCTGAAGAGAACAGTTATGTAACGCCATAATGCGAGATACATCCCAAGTCAAAAAAGGCAATGAACATGAAATCACAGCAACTTCCTGATAGCAGGTTACATTCTTAGATACAGCAGCAAATTAATGTGAGCATACGCAGAAAGCTTAGTTGAGTTTTCTCTGATGAGCTCATTCTTCCTCAGACATGACTGAGGTGGATTCGAAGAGGGCGCTATTAGGCGAATACATATAGTAATATTTACAGTAAAAGCCCTTCTTTGGGCTACATTTACACTCCAAAACTTTCTCAATGCGCCTTGTCTTACATATTCCATGCATGAGGAATGCCTCAGAAGAGGCTTTTCAGGCCTATACTGTGACTCCCTGAAGAGAAAGAGGTATGTAGCGTCATAATGCGAGATACATTCCAAGTCAAAAAGGGCAATGAACATGAAATCTCACCAGCTTCCTGATAGCAGGTTACAGTCTGTGGTACAGCATTTGATTCAGCTGAGAACACACTGAAAATCTAAGTTGAGTTGTCATGGAAGTGCTCAGTCTTCCTCACACATGACTGAGTTGGATTCCAAGAGGGCTCTATGAGGCGAATAACGATAGCAAGATTTACAGAAAAGCCATTCTTTGGGCAACATATACACTCCAAACTTTCCTCAGTGTGCCTTATCTTATATATTGCATGCACTGAATTATGCCTCGGAAGAGGATTTTCGGGCCTACACGGTGACAAACTGAAGAGAAAGTGATATGAAATGCAATAACATGAGATACATCCCAAGTCAAAAAGGGCAATGAACATGAACTCTTCCCAGTTTTTTGATAGCAAGCTATATTCTGAGATACAGCAGCTAATTCGGCTGAAAATACGCTGAAAATCTAAGTTGAGTTTTCTGGCAAGAGCTACTCATTCCTCACACATGACTGAGTTGGATTCCAAGAGGGCTCTATGAGGCGAATAACGATAGTAAGATTTACAGAAAAGCCATTCTTTGGGCAACATATACACTCCAAACTTTCCTCAGTGCGCCTTATCTTATATATTGCATGCACTGAATTATGCCTCGGAAGAGGATTTTCGGGCCTACACGATGACAAACTGAAGAGAAAGTGATATGAAATGCAATAACATGAGATACGTCCCAAGTCAAAAAGGGCAATGAACATGAACTCTTCCCAGTTTTTTGATAGCAAGCTATATTCTGAGATACAGCAGCTAATTCGGCTGAAAATACGCTGAAAATCTAAGTTGAGTTTTCTGGCAAGAGCTACTCATTCCTCACACATGACTGAGGTCGATTCCAAGAGCGCTATATGGGGCAAATACAGAAAGTAAGTTTTGAATGAAAAGCCCTTCTTTGGGCAACATTTACACACCAAACCTTTCTCAAAGCATCTTTCATTCTTAGTCCATGACCTGAAGTATGCCTCGGAAGAGGCTTTTCGGGCCTACACTGCGACTCCCAGAAGAGAAAGAGGTATGTTACGCCGTAACGCAAGATACATCCCAAGTCAAAAAGGGCAATGAACATGAAATCTTACCAGCGACCTGATAGCAAGTTACAGTCTGAGATACAACAACTAATTCATGTGAGCATATGCTGAAAAGCTTAGTTGAGTTTTCCGGGAAGTCCTCATTCATCCTCACACTTGACTGACTTGGATACCAAGAGGGCTCTACGTGCCGAATACAGAAAGTAAGTGTTCCAGGAAAAGCCCGTCTTTTGGAAACATTTACACTCGAAACCTTTCACAGTGCGCCTTGCCTTACATGTTCCATGCCCTGAATTATGCATCAGAAGAGGCTTTTCGGGCCTACACTAAGACACCCTGAAGAGAAAGCGGTATTAAACACAATAACATGAGATACATCCCAAGTCAAAAAGGGCAATGAACATGAATTCTTCCCATTTTCTTGATAGCAAACTACAGTCTTATATACAGCAGTTAATTCAGCTAAGTATATGCTGAAAAGATAAGTTTTCTGGGAAGAGCTCCTACTTCTTCACAGATGACTAAGGTGGTTTCCAAGAATGCTCTAGGAGGCGAATACAGAAAGTAAGTTTTAAACGAAAAGCCCTTCCTTCGGCAAATTTTACACTCCAAAACTTTATCAATGCGCCTTGTCTTACACATTACATGCTCTCAAGTATGCCTCAGAAGAGGCTTTTCAGGCTTACACTGTCACAATCTGAAGAAAAAGGGGTATTAAACACAATAACATGAGACACATCCCAAGTCAAAAAGGACAATTAACATGAATTCTTCTCAGTGTCTTGATACAAAGCTACAGTCTGAAATACAGCAGCTAAATCAGCTAAGTATATGCTGAAAAGATAAGTTTTCTGGGAAGAGCTCCTACTTCTTCACAGATGACTAAGGTGGTTTCCAAGAATGCTCTAGGAGGCGAATACAGAAAGTAAGTTTTAAACGAAAAGCCCTTCCTTCGGCAAATTTTACACTCCAAAGCTTTCTCAATGCGCCTTGCCTTACATATTCCATGCCCTGAAGTATGCCTCGGGAGAGGCTTTTGGGGCCTACACTGCGACTCCCTGAAGAAAAAGAGGTACGTAAAGCCATAACGCGAGATACATCCCAAGTCAAAAAGGGCAATTAACATGAAATCTCACCAGCTTCCTGATAGCAGGTTACAGTCTCAGATACAGAAGCTAATTCATGTGAGCATATGCTGAAAGCTTAGTTGAGTTTTTTGGGAAGACACCTTTCTTTCTCACATATGTCTGAGATGGATTCCAAGAGGGCTCTATGAGGCGAATACAGAAAGTAATTTTTACAGGAAAAACAATTCTTGGGGCAACATTTACACTCCAAATCTTTCTCAATGCGCCTTGTCTTACATGTAACATGCCCTGAACTATGCCTCGGAAGAGGCATTTTAGGTCTACACAGTGACAACCTGAAGAGAAAGGGATATGAAACGCAATAACATGAGATACATCCCAAGTCAAAAAGAGCAATAAATATGAATTCTTCCCAGTTTCTTCTCAGCAAGCCACAGTCTGAGAAACAGCAGCTAATTCAGCTGAGAATACACTGAAAAGCTAAGTTGAGTTTTTTCGCAGAAGCTCATCCTTCCTCACACATGACTGAGGTGGATTCCAAGAGGGCTCTATGAGGCGAAAACAGAAAGTAAGTTTTACAGGAAAAGCCTTTCTTTGGGAAACATTTACACTCCAAACCTTTCTCACAGCGTCTTGTGTTCTTAATCCATGACCTGAAGTATGCCTTGGAAAAGGCTTTTCGGGCCTACACTGCGACTCCCAGAAGAGAAAAGGTTTGCAAAGCCATAACGCGAGATACATCCGAATTCAAAAAGGCAAAGAATATGAAATATTACCAGCTTTCTGATAGTAGGTTACAGTCTGAGATACAACAGCTAATTCACGTGAGCATATGCTGAAAACCTTAGTTGAGTTTTCTGGGAAGACCTCATTCTTCCTCACACTTGACTGATGTGGATACCAAGAGGGCTCTATGAGGCGAATACAGAAAGTAAGTTTTCCATGAAAACCCGTTTTTTGGGTAACATTTACACTCCAAACCTTTCTCACAGCGTCTTGTGTTCTTAATCCATGACCTGAAGTATGCCTTGGAAAAGGCTTTTCGGGCCTACACTGCGACTCCCAGAAGAGAAAAGGTTTGCAAAGCCATAACGCGAGATACATCCGAATTCAAAAAGGCAAAGAATATGAAATATTACCAGCTTTCTGATAGCAGGTTACAGTCTGAGATACAACAGCTAATTCACGTGAGCATATGCTGAAAACCTTAGTTGAGTTTTCTGGGAAGACCTCATTCTTCCTCACACTTGACTGATGTGGATACCAAGAGGGCTCTATGAGGCGAATACAGAAAGTAAGTTTTCCATGAAAACCCGTCTTTTGGAAATATTTACACTTGAAACCTTTCTCAATGTGCCTTGCCTTACATGTTCCATGCCCTGAATTATGCATCGGAAGAGGCTTTTCGGGCCTACACTAAGACACCCTGAAGAGAAAGGGGTATGAAACAAAATAACATGAGATATATCCCAAGTCAAAAAGGGCAATGAACATGGATTTTTCCCAGTTTCTTGATAGCAATCTACAGTCTTAGATACAGCACCTATTTCAGCTAAGTATATGCAGAAATGCTAAGTTGAGTTTTCTGGGAAGAGCTCCTACTTCATCATACATGACTGAGGTGGTTTCCAAGAATGCTCTATGAGGCGAATACAGAAAGTAAGTTTTACAGGAAAAGCCCTTCCTTTGGCAACATTTACACTCCGAAACTTTCTCAAAGCACCTTGACTTACATATTCGATGCACTGAAGTATGCCTCGGGAGAGGCTTTTCTGGCCTACACTGACACTCCCTGAAAAGAAAGAGGTATGTAACACCATAACACGAGATACATCCCAAGTCAAAAAGGGCAAAGAACAGAAAATCACACCAGTTTCCTAATAGTAGTTTCCAGTCTCAGATACAGCATCTAATTCATGGGAGCATACGCTGAAAGCTTAGTTGAGTTTTCTTGGTAGACCGCATTTTTCCTCACACTTGACTGAGTTGGATACCAAGAGGGGTCTATGTTGGGAATATAGGAAGTATGTTTTACAGGAAAAGCCCATCTTTGGGCAACATTTACACTCCAAACCTTTCTCAATGCGCCTTGCCTTGCATATTCCATGACCTGAGGTATGCGTCGGAAGAGGCTTTTCAGGCCTACACTGTGACACCCTGATGTGAAAGGGGTATGAAATGGAATAACATGAGATACATCCCAAGTCAAAAAGGCAATGAACATGAATTCTTCCCAGTTTATTGAGAGCAAGCTTCACTCTGACATACAGCAGCTTATTCAGCTGAGAATACACTGAAAAGCTAAGTTGAGTTTACTGGGAAGATCTCATCCTTCCTCACACATGAGTGAGGTGGATTCAAAGAGGGCTCTATGAGTCGAATACAGAAAATAAGTTTTACTGAAAAAGCCCTTCTTTGAGCAACATTTCCTCTCCAAACCTTTCTCAATGCGCCTTGCCTTACATATTCCATGCCCTGAAGTAGGCCTCGGAAGAGGCTTTTCGGGCCTACACTGTGACACCCTGATGTGAAAGGGGTATGAAATGGAATAACATGAGATACATCCCAAGTCAAAAAGGCAATGAACATGAATTCTTCCCAGTTTATTGAGAGCAAGCTTCACTCTGACATACAGCAGCTTATTCAGCTGAGAATACACTGAAAAGCTAAGTTGAGTTTACTGGGAAGATCTCATCCTTCCTCACACATGAGTGAGGTGGATTCAAAGAGGGCTCTATGAGTCGAATACAGAAAATAAGTTTTACTGAAAAAGCCCTTCTTTGAGCAACATTTCCTCTCCAAACCTTTCTCAATGCGCCTTGCCTTACATATTCCATGCCGTGAATTATGCCTCGGATGAGGCTTTTCAGACCTGCACTGTGACTCCCTGAAGAGAAAGATGTATGTAACGCCATGACAAGAGATACACGCCAGGTCAAAAAAGGAATGAACAGGAAATCTCACCAGCTTCCTGATAGCAGGATACAGTCTCAGATACAGCAACTAATTCATGTGAGCATATGCTGAAAACCTAGTTGAGTTTTCTCGCAAGAGCTCATTCTTCCTCACACATGTCTGAGGTGGATTCCAAGAGGGTTCTATGAGGCGAATACAGAAAGTATGTTTTTCAGCAAAAGGCCTTCTTTGGGCACCATTTACACTGCAAAACTTTCTCAATGAGCCTTCTCTTACATATTTCATTCCCTGTTGTTTGCCTCAGAAGAGGCTTTTCAGGCTTACTCTGTGACATCCTGAAGAGAAAAGGGTATGAATCTCAATAACATGAGATACATCCCAAGTAAAAAACGGCAATGAACATTAATTCTTCCCAGTTTAATGATAACAAGCTACTGTCTGAGATACAGCGGCTAATTCATGTGTGCTTAGGCTGAAACCTTAGTTGAGTTTTCAGAAAAGAGCTCGTTCTTCCTCACACATGACAGAGATGGATTCCAAGAGGGCTTTATGAGCCAAATACAGAAAGTAAGTTTTACAGAAAAGCCATTCTTTTGGCAACATTAAACTCCAAACCTTTCTCAATGCGCCTTGTCTTACATATTCCATGACCTGAAGTATTCCTTGGAATAGGCTTGTTGGGCCTACACAGTGACACCCTGAAGAGAAAGGGGTATGAAATGCAATAACATGAGATACATCCCAAGTCAAAAAGGGCAATGAACATGAACTCTTCCCACTTTTTGCATAGCAAGCTACAATCTGAGGTACAGCAGGCAATTCAGCTGAGAATATGCTGAAAAGCTAAGATAAGTTTTCTTTCAAGAGCTCATTCTTCCTCACACATGACTGAGGTGTACTCCAAGAGGGCTCTATGAGGCCAATACAGAAAGTAATTTTTTCAGGAAAGGCCCTTCTTTGGGCATCATTAACACCGCAAACCTTTCTCAATGCACCTTGCCTTACATGTTTCATGCCCTGAAGTATGAATCGGAAGAAGATTTTCGGGCCTACAATAAGACACCCTAAATAGAAAGGGGTATGAAACGCAATAACATGAGATACATCCCAAGTCAAAAAGGGCAATGTACATGAATTCTTCCCACTTTTTGCATAGCAAGCTACAATCTGAGGTACAGCAGGCAATTCAGCTGAGAATATGCTGAAAAGCTAAGATAAGTTTTCTTTCAAGAGCTCATTCTTCCTCACACATGACTGAGGTGTACTCCAAGAGGGCTCTATGAGGCCAATACAGAAAGTAATTTTTTCAGGAAAGGCCCTTCTTTGGGCATCATTAACACCGCAAACCTTTCTCAATGCACCTTGCCTTACATGTTTCATGCCCTGAAGTATGAATCGGAAGAAGATTTTCGGGCCTACAATAAGACACCCTAAATAGAAAGGGGTATGAAACGCAATAACATGAGATACATCCCAAGTCAAAAAGGGCAATGTACATGAATTCTTCCCAGTTTCTTGATATCAAGTTATAGTCTGAGATAGAGCACCTAATTCAGCTAAGTATATGCTGAAAAGCTAAGTTGACTTTTATGGCAAGAGCTCAATTTTCCTCACACATGACTGAGGTAGTTTTCAAGAGTGCTCTATGAGTCGAATACAGAAAGTAAGTTTTACAGGAAAAGCCCATCTTTGGGCAACATTTACACTCCAAACATTTCTCAATGTGACTTGCCTTACATATTCCATGCCGTGAAGTATGCCTCGGAAGAAGATTTTCGGGCCTACACTGCGACTCCCAGAAGAGACAGATGTATGTAATGCCATAACACAAGATACATCCCAAGTCAAAAATGGTAAGGAACATGAAATCTCACCAGCTCTCTGATAGCAGGTTACAGTCTGAGATACAGCAGCGAATTCAGTTGAGCATACGCTGAAAAGCTTGGTTGAGTTTTCTGGCAGCAGCTCATTCTTGCTCACAGATTTCTGAGGTTCATTCCAAGAAGTCTCTATAGGGTGAATACAGAAAGTTGGTTTTATGGGAAAGGCCCTTCTTTGGGCAACATTTACTCTCCAAAGCTTTCTCAATGCGCCTTGTCTTACATATTCCATGCCCTGAATTCTGACTCGGAAGAAGATTTTCTGACCTACACTGCGACTCCCAGAAGAGACAGATGTATGTAATGCCATAACAGAAGATACATCCCAAGTCAAAAATGGTAAGGAACATGAAATCTCACCAGCTCTCTGATAGCAGGTTACAGTCTGAGATACAGCAGCGAATTCAGTTGAGCATACGCTGAAAAGCTTGGTTGAGTTTTCTGGCAGCAGCTCATTCTTGCTCACAGATTTCTGAGGTTCATTCCAAGAAGTCTCTATAGGGTGAATACAGAAAGTTGGTTTTATGGGAAAGGCCCTTCTTTGGGCAACATTTGCACTCCAAACCTTTCTCAATGCGCCTTGTCTTACATATTCCATACCCTGAAATCTGACTCGGAAGTGACTTTTCTGTCATTTCCTGCAACAACCTGAAGAGAAAGGTGTATGTAACGCCATAACGCGAGATACATCACAAGTGAAATAAGGCAATGAACAGGAATCCTTCCCAGCTTCTTGATCGCATGCTACAGTTTGAGATACAGCAGCTAATTTGTGTGACCATACGCTGAAAATCTAAGTTTAATTTTCTGGGAAGAGCTGATTCTTCCTCACACAAATCTGAGGTGGATATCAGCAAGGCCCTTTAATGCGAATACAGAAAGATGGTTTTACAGGAAAAGCCCTTCCTTGGGCAACATTTACACTCCAAACCTTTCTCAATGCACCTTGTCTTAAATATTCCATGACCTGAAGTATGCCACCTAAGAGGCTTTTCAGGCCTACACTGCGACTCCCAGTAGAGAAAGAGGTATGTAACACCATAACGCGAGATACATCCCAAGTCAAAAAGGGCAATGAACATGAAATCTCACCAGTTTCCTGATAGCAGGTTACAATTTGAGATACAGCAGCTAATTCAGGTGAGCATACACTGAAAAGTTTAGTTGAGTTTCCTGGGAAGAGCTCATTCTTCCTCACACTTCACTGAGGTGGATTCCAAGAGGGAACCCTGAGGCGAACACAGAAAGTAAGTGTTATAGGGAAACCCTTCTATGGGCAACATAAACACTCGAAACTGTTCTCAATGCGCCTGTCTAACATATTCCATGCCCTGAAGTCTGACTTGAAAGAAGCTTTTCGGGCCTGCATTTGACACTTTGAAGAGAAAGTGTTATGTAACGCCATAACACGAGATACATCCCATGTCATAAAAGGCAATGAACATGAATTCTTTCCAGTTTCTTGATAGCAAGCTACAATCTGAGGTACAGCAGCTAATTCAGTTGAGAACACGCTGAAAAGCTAAGTTGAGTTTTCTCGGAAGAGCTCATTCTACCCCACACTTGACTGAGGAGGATTCAAAGAGGGCTCCCTGAGGCGAATACAGAAAGTAAGTTTAACAGGCAAAGAACTACTTTGGGCAACATTTATACTCCAAAACTTTCTCAATGGCCTTACCTTACATATTCCATGCCATGAAGTCTGACTCAAAAGTGGCATTTCGGTCCTACACTGTGTCTCCCTGAAGAGAAAGTGGTATATAACGCCATAACACGAGATACAACCCAAGTCAAAAAGGGCAAGGAATATGAATCCTTCCCAGCTCCTTGATAGCAGGCTACACTCTGAGATACAGCAACTTATTCAGTTTAGAACACGCTGAAAAGCTAAGTTGAGTTTTCTCGGAAGAGCTCATTCTACCCCACACTTGACTGAGGAGGATTCAAAGAGGGCTCCCTGAGGCGAATACAGAAAGTAAGTTTAACAGGCAAAGAACTACTTTGGGCAACATTTATACTCCAAAACTTTCTCAATGGCCTTACCTTACATATTCCATGCCATGAAGTCTGACTCAAAAGTGGCATTTCGGTCCTACACTGTGTCTCCCTGAAGAGAAAGTGGTATATAACGCCATAACACGAGATACAACCCAAGTCAAAAAGGGCAAGGAATATGAATCCTTCCCAGCTCCTTGATAGCAGGCTACACTCTGAGATACAGCAACTTATTCAGTTTAGCCTATGCTGAAAAGCTAAGTTGAGTTTTCTGGCAAGAGGTCATCCTTCCTTCCTCACCTTGACTAATTTGGATTCCAAGAGGGCTCTATAGCGTGAATACAGAAAGTAAGCTTTAGAGGAACAGCCATTCGTTGGGCAATATTTACACTACAAAACTTTCTCAATGCACCTTGTCGTAAATATTCCATGCCCTGAACTATGACTCGGAAGATGCCTTTCGGGCCTACACTGCGACTCCCTGAAGAGAAAGTGGTATGAAACTCCATAACGCGAGATACATCGCAAGTCAAAAAGGGCAATGAAAATGAAACTTTCCCAGCTTCTTGATAGGAGGCTACAGTCTGAGATACAGCACCTAATTCAGGTGAGCATACGCTGAAAATCTAAGTTGAGTTTTGTGGGAAGAGCTCATACTTTGTCACACATATCCGAGGTGGATTCTAGCATGGCTCTACAGGGCGAATACAGAAAGTACGTTTTACAGGAAAAGCCCTTCTTTGGGCAACATTTACACTCCAAAACTTACTCAATGCACCTTGTCTTGCATATTCCATGCCCTGAAGTCTGAATCGGAAGAGGATTCCGGGACTACACTGCGACTCCATGAAGAGAAAGTGGTATGTAACGCAATAACACGAGGTACATCCCATGTCAAAAAGGGTAATGAACATGAAATCTCACCATCTTCCTGATAGCAGGTAACAATCTGAGATACAGCACCTAATTGAGGTGTGGATAAGCTGAAAAATTTAATTGAGTTTTTGGGAAGAGCTCATTCTTCCTCACACTTGACTGAGGTGGATTCCAAGACCTCTCTATAGGGCGAATACAGAAAGTAAATTTTATAAGAAAAGCCCTTCTTTGGGCAACATTTACACTCCAAAACTTTCTCAATGTGCTCTGTCTTACATATTCCATGCCCTGAAGAATACCTCAGAAGAGGCTTATCGGGCCTACACTGCGACGCCTTGAAGAGAAAGTGATATGTAACACCATAATTCGAGATACATCCCAAGTCAAAAAGGGCAATAAACATGAAATCTCACCATCTTCCTGATAGCAGGTAACAATCTGAGATACAGCACCTAATTGAGGTGTGGATAAGCTGAAAAATTTAATTGAGTTTTTGGGAAGAGCTCATTCTTCCTCACACTTGACTGAGGTGGATTCCAAGACCTCTTTATAGGGCGAATACAGAAAGTAAATTTTATAAGAAAAGCCCTTCTTTGGGCAACATTTACATGCCAAAACTTTCTCTATGTGCCTTGTCTTACATATTCCATGCCCTGAAGTCTAACTCGGAAGAGGATTTCGGGACTACACTGCGACTCCATGAAGAGAAAGTGATATGTAACGCCATAAAGCGAGATAAATCCCAAGTCAAAAAGGGCAATGAACATGAACCCTTAACACCTTGATAGCAGGCTACAGTCTGAGATACAGCAGCAAATTCAGTTGAGCATACGCTGAAAAGCTCTGTTGAGTTTTCTGGCAGCAGCTCATTCTTGCTCACAGATTACTGAGGTTCATTCCAAGAGGTCTCTATAGGGTGAATACCGAAAGTAGGTTTTACGGGAAAAGCCCTTCTTTGGGCAACATTTACACTCCAAATCTTTCTCCATGCGCCTTGTCTTACATATTCCATACCCTGAAATATGACTCGGAAGTGGCTTTTCGGGCCTTCTCTGCAACAACTTGAAGAGAAAATTATATGTAACGCCATAACGCGAGATACATCACAAGTCAAAAAGGGCAATGAACAGGAATCCTTCCCAGCTTCTTGATCGCAGGCTACAGTCTGAGATACAGCAGCTTATTCAGTTGACCTTACGCTGAAACTCTACGTTTAATTTTCTGGGAATAACTGATTCTTCCTCACACATGTCTGAGGTGGATTCCAGCATGGCCCTTTAATGCGAATACAGAAAGATGGTTTTACAGGAAAAGCCGATCTTTGGGCAACATTTACACTGCAAAACTTTCTCAGTGCGCCTTGTCTTACATATTCCATGCCCTGAAGTCTGACTCGGAAGAGGCTTTTCGGTCCTACACTGCGAATCCCTGAAGAGAATGAGGTATGTAACACCATAACACGAGATACACACGAAGTCAAAAAGAGCAATGAATATGAATCCTTCCCAGCTTCTTGATAGCAGGCTACAGTCTCAGATACAGGAGCTAATTCAGCTAATATTACGCTGAACATCTAAGTTGTGTTTTCTGTGAAGAGCTCATTCTTCCTCACACATGTCTGAGGTGGATTCCAGCATGGCTCTTTGAGGCGAATACAGAAAGAAGGTTTTACAGGAAAAGCCATCTTTTGGGCAATATTTACTCTCCAAAACTTTCTCAATGAGCATTGTCTTGCATATTCCATGCCCTGAAGTATGCCTCGAAAGAGGCTTCTAGGGCCTACACTGTGAATCCTTGAAGAGAATGAGGTATGTAACACCATAACACGAGATACACACGAAGTCAAAAAGAGCAATGAATATGAATCCTTCCCAGCTTCTTGATAGCAGGCTACAGTCTCAGATACAGGAGCTAATTCAGCTAATATTACGCTGAACATCTAAGTTGTGTTTTCTGTGAAGAGCTCATTCTTCCTCACACATGTCTGAGGTGGATTCCAGCATGGCTCTTTGAGGCGAATACAGAAAGAAGGTTTTACAGGAAAAGCCATCTTTTGGGCAATATTTACTCTCCAAAACTTTCTCAATGAGCATTGTCTTGCATATTCCATGCCCTGAAGTATGCCTCGAAAGAGGCTTCTAGGGCCTACACTGTGAATCCTTGAAGAGAAAATGGTACGTAACGCCATAAGACGAGATACATCCAAAGTCAAAAATGGCAATGAACATGAAATCATCCCAGCTTCTTGATAACAGTCTACACTCTAAGATAGAGTAGCTAATTTAGCTTAGAATACACTGAGAAGCTAAGTTGAGTTTTTTGGCAAGAACTCATAATTCCTCATACTTGACTGAGGTGGATTCCAAGCATGCTCTATGAGGCGAATACAGAAAGTAAGTTTAAAGGAAAAGGCCTTCTTTGGGAAACATTTACACTCCAAACCTTTCTCAATGCGCCTTGTCTTACATATTCCAGGCCCTGAAGTATGCCTCGGAAGATGCTTATCGGGCATACACTGCGACTCCTTGATGAAAATGTGGTCTGCAGCACCACTAGGCAAGATATATCCAATGTCAAAAAGGGCAATGAATATGAATCCTTCCCAGCTTCTTGATAGCAGGAAACAATCTGAGATACGGCAGCTAATTCAGGTGAAAATATGCTGAAAAGCTAAGTTGAGTTGTCTGGGAAGAGCTCATTCTTCCTCACACTTGACTGAGGTGGATTCCAAGAAGACTCTATAGGATGAAAAGAGAAATTACATTTTACAGGAAAACCCCTTCTTTGGGTAACATTTACACACCAAACTTTTCTCAATACGCCTTGTCTTACATATTCCAGGCCCTGAAATATGCCTCGGAAGAGGCTTCTCGGGCATACACTGCGACACCTTGAAGAAAAAGTGGCATGTATCACAATTAGGTGAGATATAGCCAACCTCAAAAAGGGCAATGAACATGAATCCTTCCCAGCTTCTTGAGATCAGTCTAAAGTCTAAGTTAGAGCAGCTAATTCAGGTGAGCATACGCTGAAAATCTTAGTTGAGTTTTCTGGCAAGAGCTCATTCTTCCTCACACTGGATTGAGGTGTATTCCAAGAAGGCTATATAGGGCGATTACAGAAAGTACATTTTACAGGAAAACCCCTTCTTTGGGTAACATTTACACACCAAACTTTTCTCAATACGCCTTGTCTTACATATTCCAGGCCCTGAAATATGCCTCGGAAGAGGCTTCTCGGGCATACACTGCGACACCTTGAAGAAAAAGTGACATGTATCACAATTAGGTGAGATATAGCCAACCTCAAAAAGGGCAATGAACATGAATCCTTCCCAGCTTCTTGAGATCGGTCTAAAGTCTAAGTTAGAGCAGCTAATTCAGGTGAGCATACGCTGAAAATCTTAGTTGAGTTTTCTGGCAAGAGCTCATTCTTCCTCACACTGGATTGAGGTGTATTCCAAGAAGGCTATATAGGGTGATTACAGAAAGTAAGTTTTACAGGAAAAGTCCTTCATTGGGCCACCTTTACACTACAAACTGTTCGCAATGCGCCTTCTCTTACATATTCCATGCCATGAAGTCTGTCTTGGAAGAGGCTTTTCACACCTACACTGCGACTATCTGAAGAGAAAGTGTATGTAATGCCATAACGCGAGATACATCCCAAGTCAAAAAGGGCAACGAAAATGAATGCTTACCAGCTTATTGATAGCAGGCTACATTTTGAGATACAGCAGCTAATTCAGGTGAGCATACGCTGAGAAGCTAAGCTGAGTTTTCAGGGAAGAGCTCATTTTACCTCACGCATATCTGAGGTTGATTCCAGCATGGCTCTAAAGGGTGAATACAGAAAGTAGGTTTTACAGGTAAAGCCCTTCCTTGGGCAACATTTACTATCCAAAACTTTCTCAATGCGCCTTGTCTTACATATTCTATGCCCTGAAGTATGCCTCAGAAGAGGCTTCTCAGGCCTACACTGCGACTCACAGAAGAGCAAGTGGTATGCAACGCAATAACTTGAGATACATCCCAAGTCAAAAAGGCAATCAACATTAAATCTCACCAGCTTCCTGTAGCAGGTTCTAGTCTGAGATACAGCAGCAAATTCATCTGAGAATGTGCTGAAAGCTTCGTTGAGTTTTTAGAAAAGAGCTCCTTATTCTTCACACTTGACTGAGGTGGATTCCAAGAGGGCGCTAAGAGGCGAATATAGAAAGTAAGTTTTACAGGAAAAGCCCGTCTTTGGGCAATATTTACACTCCAATCCTTTCTCAATGCGCCTTGTCTTATATATTCCATGCCCTGAAATATGTATCGGAAGAGGCTTTTCGGGCCTGCACTGCGACTCACAGAAGAGCAAGTGGTATGCAACGCAATAACTTGAGATACATCCCAAGTCAAAAAGGCAATCAACATTAAATCTCACCAGCTTCCTGTAGCAGGTTCTAGTCTGAGATACAGCAGCAAATTCATCTGAGAATGTGCTGAAAGCTTCGTTGAGTTTTTAGAAAAGAGCTCCTTATTCCTCACACTTGACTGAGGTGGATTCCAAGAGGGCGCTAAGAGGCGAATATAGAAAGTAAGTTTTACAGGAAAAGCCCTTCTTTGGGCTATATTTACACTCCAATCCTTTCTCAATGCGCCTTGTCTTATATATTCCATGCCCTGAAATATGTATCGGAAGAGGCTTTTCGGGCCTGCACTGCGAAACTTAGAAGATAAAGTGGTATGTAACGCCATAACACGAGATACATCCCAAGACAAATAGGACAATGAACATGATATCTCCCCAGCTTCCTGATAGCAGGCTACAGTCTGAGATACAGCAGCTCATTCAGGTGTGCAAACAGAGAAAAGTTAAGTTGAATTTTTAGGCCGCAACTCATTCTTGTTCACACATGACTGATATTGATTCCAAGAAATCTCTATAGAAATCTCACCATCTTCCTGATAGCAGGTAACAGTCTGAGATACATCAGCTATTTCAGATGAGAATACACTGGAAAACTAAATTGAGGTTTCTGGCAAGAGCTCAACCTTCCTTATACTTGACTGAGATGGATTCCAAGAGGGCTCTATGAGTCGAATACAGAAAGTAAATTTTACAGGAAAAGCCCTTCTTTGGGCAACATTTACACTCCAAACCTTTCTCAATGCGCCTTGCCTCATGATTTGCAAGCCCTGAAGTATGCCTCAGAAGAGGCTTTTCGAGCCTACACTGCGACTCCCTGAAGAGAAAGAGGTATGCAACGCCATAATGCGAGATACATCCCAAGTCAAAAAGGGGAATCAACATGAAATCTCACCAGCTTCCTGAGAGCAGGCTGCAGTCTGAGATACAGCAGTTAATTCAGCTGAGCATACGTTGAAAAGCTAAGGTGAGTATTCTGGGTACAGCTCATTCTTCCTTACACAAGTCTGAGCTTGATTCCAGCATGGCTCTATAGGGCGAATACAGAAATCAGGTTTTACAGGAAAAGCCCTTCTTTGGGCAACATTTGCACTCCAACAGTTGCTCAATGCACCTGGTCTTACATGTTCCACACCCTGAAGTCTGACTCTGAAGAGAATTTTCGTGCCTACACCACAACTCACAGAAGAGAAAGTGGTATGTAACACCATAACACGAGATACATCCAATGTCAAAAAGGGCAATGAACATGAAATATCACCAGATTCTTCATAGCAGGTAGCAATGTGAGATATCGAAACTAATTCATGGGAGCATACGCTGAAAAGCCAAGTTGAGTTTACTGGGAAGAGGTCATTCTTCCTCACACTTGACTGTAGTGAACCCCAAGAGGGCTCTATGAGGCGAATACAAAAAGTAAGTTTTACAGGAAAAGCCCTTTTTGGGCTACATTTACACTGCAAAACTTTCTCAATGAGCCTTATCTTATATATGCCGTGGCCAGAAGTATGCCTCGGAAGAGGCTTTTCTTGCCTACACCACAACTCACAGAAGAGAAAGTGGTATGTAACGCCATAACACGAGATACATCCAATGTCAAAAAGGGCAATGAACATGAAATATCACCAGATTCTTCATAGCAGGTAGCAATGTGAGATACCGAAACTAATTCATGGGAGCATACGCTGAAAAGCCAAGTTGAGTTTACTGGGAAGAGGTCATTCTTCCTCACACTTGACTGTAGTGAACCCCAAGAGGGCTCTATGAGGCGAATACAAAAAGTAAGTTTTACAGGAAAAGCCCTTTTTGGGCAATATTTACACTCCAAACCTTTCTCAATGTGCCTTATCTTATATATTCCGTGCCCTGAAGTATGCCTCGGAAGAGGCTTTTTGGGCCTACACTGAGACACCATGAAGAGAAAGAGGTATGTAATGCCAAAACGCGAGATACATCCCAAGTCAAAAAGGGCAATGAACATGAAATCTCACTAGCTTCCTCATAGCAGGTTACAGTCTCAGATACAGCAGCTAATTCAGCTGAGAATGCGCTGAAAGATTAGTTGAGTTTTCTGGGATGAGCTCCTCTTTCCTCACACTTGACTGAGGTGGATTCCAAGAGGTCTCTATGAGGCGAATACAGAAAGTAAGCTTTACAGGAAAAGCTCTTCTTTGGGCACCATTTACACTCCAAAACTTTTTGAATGAGCTTTGTCTTACATATTCCATGCCCTGAAAACTGACTCGGAAGAGACTTTTCGGGACTAACCTTCGACGCCATAAAGAGAAAGTGGTATGTAATGCAATAACATGAGATACATCCCAAGTCAAAGAGGGCAATGAACATGAAATCTGCCCAGCTTTTCATAACAGGCTACAGTCTGAGATACAGCAATTAATTCACCTGACAGTACGCTCAAAATCTAGGTTGTGTTTTCAGGCCGCAGCTCATTATTGCTCACACATGACAGAGATTGATTCCAAAAATTCTCTATATGGTGAACACAGAAAGTAAGTTTTATAGGAAAAGCCCTTCTTTGGGCAACATTTACACACCAAAACTTTATCAATGCGCCTTGCCTTACATATTCCATGCCCTGAAGTCTGACTCCTAAGAGGCTTTTCGGGCCTACAATGCGAACCCCTGAAGAGAAAGTTATATGTAACGTCATAAGGCGAGATACATCCATAGTCAAAAAGGGAATGAACATGAAATCTCACCAGCTTCCAGATAGCAGTCTACAGTCTAAGATAGAGCACCTAATTCAGCTGAGAATATGCTGAAAAGCTTAGTTGAGTTTTCTGGGAAGAGCTCATTCTTTCACACACTGGTCTGAGGTGTATTACAAGAAGGCTATATAGGGTGATACAGAAAGTAAGCTTTACAGGAAAAGGTCTTCTTCGGGCAACATTTGCCCTCCAAAACTTTCTCAATTCGCCTTATATTACATATTCCATGCCCTGAAGTCTGACTCCTAAGAGGCTTTTCGGGCCTACAATGCGAGCCCCTGAAGAGAAAGTTATATGTAACGTCATAAGGCGAGATACATCCATAGTCAAAAAGGGAATGAACATGAAATCTCACCAGCTTCCAGATAGCAGTCTACAGTCTAAGATAGAGCACCTAATTCAGCTGAGAATATGCTGAAAAGCTTAGTTGAGTTTTCTGGGAAGAGCTCATTCTTTCACACACTGGTCTGAGGTGTATTACAAGAAGGCTATATAGGGTGATACAGAAAGTAAGCTTTACAGGAAAAGGTCTTCTTCGGGCAACATTTGCCCTCCAAAACTTTCTCAATTCGCCTTATATTACATATTCCATGCCCTGAAGTCTGAATCCGAAGAGGCTTTTCTGGCCTATACTGCGACTCCTTGAGGAGAAAGTGGTATGTAACGCCAAAACACGAGATACATCCAAACTCAAAAAGGGCAATAAACATGAATCCTTCCCACTTTCTCGATAGCAGGCTGCAGTCTCAAATACAGCAGCTAATTCATGTGATCATACACTGTAAAGTTAAGTTGAGTTTTCTGGGAAGAGCTCATTCTTCCTCACAGATATCTGAGGTGGATTCCAGCATAGCTCTATAGGGCGAATACAGAAAGTATATTTTACAGGAAAGCCCTTCTTTGGGCAACATTTACACTCCAAACCTTTCTCAATGCGACTTGTATTACATATTCCATGCCCTGAAGTATGCCTCGGAAGAGGTTTTTCGAGCCTACACTGCGACTCCTTGAGGAGAAAATGGTATGAAACGCCTTAATGCGAGATACATCCCAAGTCAAAAAGGGCAATGAACATGAATCCGTCCCAGCTTCTTGATACTAAGCTACAGTCTGAGATACAGCACCACTTCATTTCTGTATTCGGCCCATAGAGCCCTCTTTGTTTCCGCCTCTGACATGTACAAGCAAGAATGAGCTCTTGACAGAAAAGTCAACTAGTATTTTCAGCATATGCTTCACTGACCTAGCTGCTGTATCTCAGACTGTAGCCTGCTATCAAGAAACTGGGAAGAATTCATGATCATTCCCCTTTTTTGCTTTAGATGTATCTCACGTTATGGCGTTGCATTCCATTTTCTCTTCAGGTTGTCGCAGTGTAGGCCCGAAAAGCCTCTTCCGAGGCATTCCTTAGGGCATGGAACACGTAAGAGAAGGCACCTTGAGAAGGTTTTGAAGGGTAAATTTTTTCCAAAGAAAGGCTTTTTCAGTAAATCTGACGTTCTGTTTTGGCCGTACAGAGATCTCCTGCACTCCACCTCAGCCTTGTGTTAGCAAGAATGAGCTCTTCCAAGAAAACTCATCTAAGCTTTTCAGCGTAAGCTCACCTGAATTAGCTGCTGTATCTCAGATTGTAGCCTGCTTTCAAGAAGCTGGGAAGAATTCATGATCATTCCCCTTTTTTGCTTTAGATGTATCTCACGTTATGGCGTTGCATTCCATTTTCTCTTCAGGTTGTCGCAGTGTAGGCCCGAAAAGCCTCTTCCGAGGCATTCCTTAGGGCATGGAACACGTAAGAGAAGGCACCTTGAGAAGGTTTTGAAGGGTAAATTTTTTCCAAAGAAAGGCTTTTTCAGTAAATCTGACGTTCTGTTTTGGCCGTACAGAGACATCCTGCACTCCACCTCAGCCTTGTGTTAGCAAGAATGAGCTCTTCCAAGAAAACTCATCTAAGCTTTTCAGCGTAAGCTCACCTGAATTAGCTGCTGTATCTCAGATTGTAGCCTGCTTTCAAGAAGCTGGGAAGAATTCATGATCATTGCCCTTTTTTACTTTGGATGTATCTCGCGTGTTGGAGATATATACCAATTTCTCTTCAAGGAGTCGCACTGAAGACCTGAAATGCCTCTTCCGAGGTTGTTCTCACGGCATGGGACACATAAGGCAAGGCACACTGAGAAAGACTTGGAGGGTAAATGTTGCCCAAAGAGTGGTTTTTCCAATAAAAGTGACTCTCTGTATTCGCCCCCTAGAGTCATCCTGCACTCCACCTCAGTCATGTGTAAGTCAGTATGAACAATTGGAAGAAAAATCAACTAAGATTTTCAGCGTTTGCTCCCATGAATTAGCTGCTGTATCTCAGACTGTAGCCTGCTCTCAAGAAGCTGGGAAGAGTTCATGATCATTGCCCTTTTTGACTTTCGATGTACTTCGCGTGGTGGAGATATATCCAACATTCTCTTCAGGGAGTTGCAGTGCTGGCCCGAAACATCTCTTCTGAGCCATTCCTCTCGTCTTGGAATACATAAGAAAAGGCACATTGAGACAGTTTTGGAGTGCAAATGGTGCCCAGAGAAGGGTGTTTCATGTAAACTTTACTTTCTGTATCGCTCCATAGAGAATTCTTGGATTCCAGCACAGGCATGTGTAAGCAAGAATGAGCTCTTCCAGAAAACTCAACTAGTATTTTCAGCATATGCTCCCCTGAACAAGCTCCTGTATCTCAGACTGTAGCCTGCTATCAAGAAGCTGGGAAGGATTCATGATCATGGCCCTTTTTTTCTTTGGATGTATCTCGCGTTGTGCCCTTCCATACCATTTTCTCTTTAGGGTGTGGCAGTGTAGGCCCGAAAATCCTCTTCCGAGACATTCCTTAGGGCATGGAACATGTAAGACAAGGCACATTGAGAAGGTTTTGAAGGGTAAATGAGGCCCAAAGAAAGGCTTTTTCTGTAAAAATTACTTTCTCTATTGGCCCTACAGAGACATCCTGCACTCCACCTCAGCCATGCGTAAGCAAGAAGGAGCTCTTGCCAGATCACTCAACTAAGCTTTTCAGCGTATGCTCCCCTGAATTAGCTGCTGTATCTCAGACTGTAGCCTGCTATCAAGAAGCTGGGAAGAATTCATGATCATTGCCCTTTTTTGCTTTGAATGTATCTCACGTTATTGCGTTTCATACCATTTTCTCTTCAGGGAGTCGCAGTGTAGGCCGAAAAGCCTCTCGAGCCATTCTTCAGGGCTCGGAATATGTAAGACAAGGCACATTGAGAAGGCTTTGAAGGGTAAATGTTTCCCAAAGATCGATTTTCCTGTAAAACTTACTTTTTGTATTCGCTCCATAGAGCCATCCTTCACTCCACCTCAGCCATGCGTAAGTAAGAATGAGCTCTTGCCAGAAAACTCAACTAAGCTTTTCAGCATATGCTCCCCTGAATTAGCTGCTGCCTCTCAAACTGTAGCCTGCTATCAAGAAGCAGGGTTGAATTCATGCTCATTGTCCTTTTTGATGTTGGATGTATTTCGCGTGGCGGAGATATATACCACTTTCTCTTCAGGGAGTCGAAGTGTAGGCCCGAAAAGCCTCTTCCGAGGCTGTCCTCACAGCAAGGAATACATAAGAAAAGGCACACTGAGAAAGTTTTGGAGTGTAAATGTTGCCTTGAGAAGGGTGTTTCCTGTAAATCATGATTTCTGTATTCGCCCCATAGAGCCCCCTTGGATTCAACCGCAGCCATGTGTAAGCAAGAATGAGCTCCTGCCAGAAAACTCAACTAAGGTTATCTGCGTATGCTCCTCTGAACTAGCTGCTGTATCTCAGACGGTAGCCTGCCTTCAAGAAGCTGGGAAGATTTCATGATCATTGCCCTTTTTTGCTTTAGATGCATTTTGCGTTATGGCATTACATACCACTTTCTCTTCAGGGAGTCGCAGGGTAAGCCCGAAAAGCCTCTTCTGAGGCATTCTTCAGGGCATGAACACGTAAGACAAGGCACATTGAGAAGGTTTTGAAGGGTAATTCTTGCCCAAAGTAGGGCTTTTTCTGTAAAGCTGATTTTCTGTATTCACCCCATAGAGCCATCCTGCACTCCACCTCAGTAATGTGAAAGCAAGTATGAGTTCTTGCCAGAAAACTCAACTAAGCTTTTCAGCATATGCTCCCCTGAACTAGCTGCTGTATCTCAGACGGTAGCCTGCCTTCAAGAAGCTGGGAAGATTTCATGATCATTGCCCTTTTTTGCTTTAGATGCATTTTGCGTTATGGCATTACATACCACTTTCTCTTCAGGGAGTCGCAGGGTAAGCCCGAAAAGCCTCTTCCGAGGCATTCTTCAGGGCGTGAACACGTAAGACAAGGCACATTGAGAAGGTTTTGAAGGGTAATTGTTGCCCAAAGTAGGGCTTTTTCTGTAAAGCTGATTTTCTGTATTCACCCCATAGAGCCATCCTGCACTCCACCTCAGTAATGTGAAAGCAAGTATGAGTTCTTGCCAGAAAACTCAACTAAGCTTTTCAGCATATGCTCCCCTGTACTAGCTGCTCTATCTCCGACTGTAGCCTGCTATCAAGAAGCTGGAAGAATTCATGATCATTGCCCATTTTTGCTTTGGATGTACCTCGCGTTATGGCATTACATCCCAGTTTCTCTTCAGGGAGTCACAGTGTAGGCCCAAAAAGTCTCTTCCGAGGCATTTCTCGGCTCATGGAGCACATAAGACAAGGCACACTGAAAGGTTTTGAAGGGTGAACTTGACCCAAAGAAGGGCTTTTCCTGTAAATCTGACGTTCAGTATTCGCCCCATAGAGCGATCCTGCACTCCACCTCAGCATGTGTAAGCAAGTATGAGCTCTTGCCAGAAAACTCATCTAAGCTTTTCAGCGTAAGCTCACCTGAATTAGCTGCTGTATCTCATGCTGTAGCCTGCTATCATGAAGCTGGGAAGAATTCATGATCATTGCCCATTTTTGCTTTGGATGTACCTCGCGTTATGGCATTACATCCCAGTTTCTCTTCAGGGAGTCACAGTGTAGGCCCAAAAAGTCTCTTCCGAGGCATTTCTCAGGTCATGGAGCACATGAGACAAGGCACATTGACAAGGTTTTGAATGGTGAACTTGATCCAAAGAAGGGCTTTTCCTGTAAATCAGACGTTCTGTATTCGCCCCATAGAGCGATCCTGCACTCCACCTCAGCATGTGTAAGCAAGTATGAGCTCTTGCAAGAAAACTCATCTAAGCTTTTCAGCGTAAGCTCACCTGAATTAGCTGCTGTATCTCAGGCTGTAGCCTGCTATCATGAAGCTGGGAAGAATTCATGATCATTGCCCTTTTTTGGTTTGGATGTATCTCGCGTTAAGGCGTTACATACCACTTTCTCTTCAGGGAGTCTCAGTGTAGGCCCAAAAAGTCTCTTCTGAGGCATTTCTCAGGTCATGGAGCACATGAGACAAGGCACATTGACAAGGTTTTGAATGGTGAACTTGATCCAAAGAAGGGCTTTTCCTGTAAATCAGACGTTCTGTATTCGCCCCATAGAGCGATCCTGCACTCCACCTCAGCATGTGTAAGCAAGTATGAGCTCTTGCAAGAAAACTCATCTAAGCTTTTCAGCGTAAGCTCACCTGAATTAGCTGCTGTATCTCAGGCTGTAGCCTGCTATCATGAAGCTGGGAAGAATTCATGATCATTGCCCTTTTTTGGTTTGGATGCATCTCGCGTTATGGTGTTACATACCACTTCTTTTCAGGGAGTCGCAGTGTAGGCACGAAAAGCCTCTGTCTAGGCTGTCCTCACGCCATGGAATACATGAGACAAGGCACGTTGGGACAGTTTTGGAGTGGAAATATTACCCAGAGAAGGGTGCTTCCTGTAAACCTTACTTTCTGTATTCGCACCATAGAGCCCTCTTGGATTCCATCTCATTAATGTGTAAGCAAGTATGAGCTCTTGCCAGAAATCTCAACTAAGCTTTTCAGCGTATGCTCCTCTGAACTAGCTGCTGTATCTCAGATTGTAGCCTGCTTTCAAGAAGCTGGGAAGAATTCATGATCATTGCCCTTTTTTACTTTGGATGTATCTCGCGTGTTGGAGATATATACCAATTTCTCTTCAAGGAGTCGCACTGAAGACCTGAAATGCCTCTTCCGAGGTTGTTCTCACGGCATGGGACACATAAGGCAAGGCACACTGAGAAAGACTTGGAGGGTAAATGTTGCCCAAAGAGTGGTTTTTCCAATAAAAGTGACTCTCTGTATTCGCCCCCTAGAGTCATCCTGCACTCCACCTCAGTCATGTGTAAGTCAGTATGAACAATTGGAAGAAAAATCAACTAAGATTTTCAGCGTTTGCTCCCATGAATTAGCTGCTGTATCTCAGACTGTAGCCTGCTCTCAAGAAGCTGGGAAGAGTTCATGATCATTGCCCTTTTTGACTTTCGATGTACTTCGCGTGGTGGAGATATATCCAACATTCTCTTCAGGGAGTTGCAGTGCTGGCCCGAAACATCTCTTCTGAGCCATTCCTCTCGTCTTGGAATACATAAGAAAAGGCACATTGAGACAGTTTTGGAGTGCAAATGGTGCCCAGAGAAGGGTGTTTCATGTAAACTTTACTTTCTGTATTCGCACCATAGAGCCCTCTTGGATTCCACCTCATTAATGTGTAAGCAAGTATGAGCTCTTGCCAGAAATCTCAACTAAGCTTTTCAGCGTATGCTCCTCTGAACTAGCTGCTGTATCTCAGATTGTAGCCTGCTTTCAAGAAGCTGGGAAGAATTCATGATCATTGCCCTTTTTTACTTTGGATGTATCTCACGTGTTGGAGATATATACCAATTTCTCTTCAAGGAGTCGCACTGAAGACCTGAAATGCCTCTTCCGAGGTTGTTCTCACGGCATGGGACACATAAGGCAAGGCACACTGAGAAAGACTTGGAGGTAAATGTTGCCCAAAGAGCGGTTTTTCCAATAAAAGTGACTCTCTGTATTCGCCCCCTAGAGTCATCCTGCACTCCACCTCAGTCATGTGTAAGTCAGTATGAACAATTGGAAGAAAAATCAACTAAGATTTTCAGCGTTTGCTCCCATGAATTAGCTGCTGTATCTCAGACTGTAGCCTGCTCTCAAGAAGCTGGGAAGAGTTCATGATCATTGCCCTTTTTGACTTTCGATGTACTTCGCGTGGTGGAGATATATCCAACATTCTCTTCAGGGAGTTGCAGTGCTGGCCCGAAACATCTCTTCTGAGCCATTCCTCTCGTCTTGGAATACATAAGAAAAGGCACATTGAGACAGTTTTGGAGTGCAAATGGTGCCCAGAGAAGGGTGTTTCATGTAAACTTTACTTTCTGTATCGCTCCATAGAGAATTCTTGGATTCCAGCACAGGCATGTGTAAGCAAGAATGAGCTCTTCCAGATAACTCAACTAGTATTTTCAGCATATGCTCCCCTGAACAAGCTCCTGTATCTCAGACTGTAGCCTGCTATCACGAAGCTGGGAAGGATTCATGATCATGGCCCTTTTTTTCTTTGGATGTATCTCGCGTTGTGCCCTTCCATACCATTTTCTCTTTAGGGTGTGGCAGTGTAGGCCCGAAAATCCTCTTCCGAGACATTCCTTAGGGCATGGAACATGTAAGACAAGGCACATTGAGAAGGTTTTGAAGGGTAAATGAGGCCCAAAGAAAGGCTTTTTCTGTAAAAATTACTTTCTCTATTGGCCCTACAGAGACATCCTGCACTCCACCTCAGCCATGCGTAAGCAAGAAGGAGCTCTTGCCAGATCACTCAACTAAGCTTTTCAGCGTATGCTCCCCTGAATTAGCTGCTGTATCTCAGACTGTAGCCTGCTATCAAGAAGCTGGGAAGAATTCATGATCATTGCCCTTTTTTGCTTTGAATGTATCTCACGTTATTGCGTTTCATACCATTTTCTCTTCAGGGAGTCGCAGTGTAGGCCGAAAAGCCTCTCGAGCCATTCTTCAGGGCTCGGAATATGTAAGACAAGGCACATTGAGAAGGCTTTGAAGGGTAAATGTTTCCCAAAGAACAGCTTTTCCTGTAAAACTTACTTTTTGTATTCGCTCCATAGAGCCATCCTTCACTCCACCTCAGCCATGCGTAAGTAAGAATGAGCTCTTGCCAGAAAACTCAACTAAGCTTTTCAGCATATGCTCCCCTGAATTAGCTGCTGCCTCTCAAACTGTAGCCTGCTATCAAGAAGCAGGGTTGAATTCATGCTCATTGTCCTTTTGATGTTGGATGTATTTCGATGGCGAGATATATACCACTTTCTCTTCAGGGAGTCGAAGTGTAGGCCCGAAAAGCCTCTTCCGAGGCTGTCCTCACAGCAAGGAATACATAAGAAAAGGCACACTGAGAAAGTTTTGGAGTGTAAATGTTGCCTTGAGAAGGGTGTTTCCTGTAAATCATGATTTCTGTATTCGCCCCATAGAGCCCCCTTGGATTCAACCGCAGCCATGTGTAAGGAAGAATGAGCTCCTGCCAGAAAACTCAACTAAGGTTATCTGCGTATGCTCCTCTGAACTAGCTGCTGTATCTCAGATGGTAGCCTGCTATCAAGAAGCTGGGAAGATTTCATGATCATTGCCCTTTTTTGCTTTAGATGCATTTTTGCGTTCTGGCATTACATACCACTTTCTCTTCAGGGAGTCGTAGTGTAAGCCCGATAAGCTTCTTCTGAGGCATACTTCACTGCATGGAAAATGTAAGCCAAAGCACATAAAGAAAGGTTTGGAGTGTAAATATTGCCCAAAGAAGGGCTTTTCCTGTAATCTTGCTCTCTGTATTGGCCTAAAAGAGCGCCAATGGAATCAATCATATTCATGGGTGAGGAACAATGGCGTCTTCCCAGAAAACTCAACTAAGCTTTCAGAATATGCTCACATGAATTGGCTGCAGTATCTGAGACTGTAACCGCCTATCAGGAAGCAGGGAGGAATTCATGTTCATTGTTCTTTTTGATGTTGGATGTATTTCGTATGAGATATATACCACTTTCTCTTCAGGAGTCAAGTGTAGGCCGAAAAGCCTCTTCCGAGGCTGTCCTCACAGCAAGGAATACATAAGAAAAGGCACACTGAGAAAGTTTTGGAGTGTAAATGTTGCCTTGAGAAGGGTGTTTCCTGTAAATCATGATTTCTGTATTCGCCCCATAGAGCCCCCTTGGATTCAACCGCAGCCATGTGTAAGGAAGAATGAGCTCCTGCCAGAAAACTCAACTAAGGTTATCTGCGTATGCTCCTCTGAACTAGCTGCTGTATCTCAGATGGTAGCCTGCTATCAAGAAGCTGGGAAGATTTCATGATCATTGCCCTTTTTTGCTTTAGATGCATTTTGCGTTATGGCATTACATACCACTTTCTCTTCAGGGAGTCGCAGGGTAAGCCCGATAAGCCTCTTCTGAGGCATACTTCACTGCATGGAAAATGTAAGCCAAAGCACATAAAGAAAGGTTTGGAGTGTAAATATTGCCCAAAGAAGGGCTTTTCCTGTAATCTTGCTCTCTGTATTGGCCTAAAAGAGCGCCAATGGAATCAATCATATTCATGGGTGAGGAACAATGGCGTCTTCCCAGAAAACTCAACTAAGCTTTCAGAATATGCTCACATGAATTAGCTGCTGTATCTGAGACTGTAACCTGCTATTAGGAAGCTGGTGATATTTCATGTTCATTGCCCTTTTTGACTTGGGATGTATCTCGCGCTATGGCGTTGCATACCTCTTTCTCTTCAGGGTGTCGCAGTGTAGACCCGAAAAGCCTCTTCCGAGGCATAATTCATGTCATGGAATAGAAAACGCAATGCACATTGAGAAATCTTTGGAGTGTAAATGTTGCCCAAAGATGAGTGTTTCCTGTAAAGCTTGCTTTCTTTATTCGCCTCACCGAGCGCTCTTTGAATCCAAATCACCCATGTGTATTGATGGATGAGCTCTTGCCAAAAAACTCGACTAAGCTTTCAGTGTATGCTCACATGAATTAGATGCTGTATCTGATACTGGAACCTGCTATCAGGAAGCAGGTGATATTTCATGCTCAATACCCTTTTTGACTTGAGATGTATCTCGCCTTATGGCATTATATACCTCTTTCTCTTCAGGGAGTCGAAGTGTAGCTTCGAAAAACCTCTTACGACGCCTACTTCAGTGCATGGAGTATATAAGGCAAGGGGCTTTGACAAAGGTTTGGAGTGTAAATGTTGCCCAAAGAAGGGATTTTCCTGAAAAACTTTCTTTCTGTATTCGCCTCATAGAGCTCTCTTGGAATTCACCTCAGTCACATGAAAGGAAGAAGGAGCTCTTCCCAGAAAATTCAACTATGCTTTCAGCGTATGCTCATATGAATTAACTGCTGTATCTGAGACTGTAACCTTCGATAAGTAAGCTATTGTGATTTCATGTTCATTGCCCTTTTGGACTTGGGATGTATCTCACGTAATGGCGTTACATCCCTCTTTCTCTTCAGGGAATCGCAGTGTAGGCACGAAAAGCCTCTTCCGAGGCCTGCTTCAGGGCATTAAACATAAAAGGGAAGGCGCTTTGAGAAAATTTTGCTGTGTAAATATTGCCGAAAGAAGGGCTTTTCCTGTAAAACTTACTTTTTGTGTTCACCTCAGAGCGCCATCTTGGAATTCACCTCAGTCATGTGTGAGGAAGAAGGAGCTCGTCCAAGAAAACTCAACTAAGCTTTCAGCGTATGGTCACATGAATTAGATGATGTATCTGACTCTGTAACCTGCTGTCCAGACGCTGGTGAGATTTCATGTTCATTGCCATTTTTGACTTGGGCTGTATCTCGCGTTATGGAGATACATACCTCTCTCTTCTCAGGGAGGCCCATTGTATGCCCGAAAAGCCTCTTCTGAGGCATAATTCAGGGCAAGGAATATATAAGCAAGGAACATTAAGGAAGGGTTGGAGTGTAAATGTTGCCGAAAGAAGGGCTTTTCCTGTAAAACTTACTTTCTCTATGCGCCTCATAGAGCCCTCTTGGAAACCATCTCAGTCATGTGTGAGGAAGAATTGGCTATTCCCAAAAACCTCAACTAAGCTTTCATCGTATGCTCACATGAATTAGCTCCTGTATCTGAGGCTGTAACCTTCTATCAGGAAACTGGTGAGATTTCATGTTGATTGTCCTTTTTGACTTGGGCTGTATCTCGCGTTATGGAGATACATACCTCTCTCTTCTCAGGGAGGCCCATTGTATGCCCGAAAAGCCTCTTCTGAGGCATAATTCAGGGCAAGGAATATATAAGTCCGGGAACATTTAGAAAGGTTTGGAGTGTAAATGTTGCCCAAAGTAGGGTTTTTCCTGTAAAACTTACTTTCTAGATTCACCTCATAGAGCCCTCTTGGAATCCACCTCAGTCATGTGTGAGCAAGAATGAGCTCTTCCCCGAAAACTCAAATAAGCTTTCAGCGTATGCTCACATGAATTAGCTCCTGTATCTGAGATGTAACCTGCTATCACGCCGCTGGTTAGATTTCATGTTCATTACCCTTTTTGACTAGGGATGTATCTCGCGTTACGGTGTTACATACCTCTTTGTATTCAGTGAGTCACAGTGTAGGCCCGAAAAGCATTTTCCGACGATTACTTCAGGGCATGAAGTGTATAAGACAGGGCGAATTGAGATAGGGTTGGAGTGTAAATGTTGCCCAAAGAAGGACTTTTCCTGTAAAACTTACTTTTTGTGTTAGCTTCATGGAGCCCTCTTGGAATGCATTTCACTCATGTGTGAGGAAGAATGAGCACTTCCTAGAAAACTCAATTATGCTTTCCGAGTATGCTCACAAGACTTACCTGCTGTATCTGAGACTGGAAACTGCTATCAGGAAGCTGGTGAGATTTCATGTTCATTGCCCTTTTTGACTTAGGTTGTATCTAGCGTTATGGCTTTGCATACATCTTTCTCTTTAGGGAGTCACAGTGTTCGCCCGTAAAGTCTCTTCCGAGACCTACTTCAGGGCCTGGAGTGTATAAGGCAAGGTGCATTGAGAAAGGTTTGGAGTGTAAATGTTGCCCAAAGAAGGGCTTTTCCTGTAAAACTTACATTCTGTATTCTCCTCATAGAGCGCCCTTGGAATCCACCACAGTCGTGTGTGAGGAAGAAAGAGATCTTCCCAGAAAACTCAACTAAGCTTTCAGCGTATGCTCACAGGAATTAGCTGCTGTAACTGAAACTGTAACCTGCCTTCAGGAACCTGGGGAGATTTCATGTTCATTGCCCTTTTTGACTTGGGATGGATCTCACGTTCTGGCGTTCCATACCGCTTTCTCCTCAGGGATTGTCAGTGTAGGCCCGAAAAGCCACTTGCGAGGCCTACTTCAGGGCATGGAGTGTATAATGCAAGGTGCATTGAGGAAGGGTTGGAGTGTAAATGTTACCCAATGAAGGGCTTTTCCTGTAAAACTGACTTCCTGGATTCACCTCATAGAGCCCTCTTGGAATCCACCTCAGTCGTGTGTGAGGAAGAATGAGTTCTTCCCAGAAAACTCAACTAAGCTTTCAGCGTATGCTCACAGGAATTAGCTGCTGTAACTGAAACTGTAACCTGCCTTCAGGAACCTGGGGAGATTTCATGTTCATTGCCCTTTTTGACTTGGGATGGATCTCACGTTCTGGCGTTCCATACCGCTTTCTCCTCAGGGATTGTCAGTGTAGGCCCGAAAAGCCACTTGCGAGGCCTACTTCAGGGCATGGAGTGTATAATGCAAGGTGCATTGAGGAAGGGTTGGAGTGTAAATGTTACCCATTGAAGGGCTTTTCCTGTAAAACTGACTTCCTGGATTCACCTCATAGAGCCCTCTTGAAATCCACCTCAGTCAATTGTTAGGAATGTGGAGCTTTTCCCAGAAAAACCAACTAAGCCTTCACCGTATTCTCACATGAATAAGCTGCTTTATCTCAGACTGTAAACTGCTATCAGGAAGCTGGTGAGGTTTCATGTTCATTACCCTTTTTGACTTGTGATGTATCTCGCGTTATGGCATTACATACCTCTTTCTTTTTCAGGGAGTTGCAGTGTAGGCCCGAAAATTCTCTTCCGAGGCATACTTCAGGGCATGGGGTCTATAAGGAAAGGCGTAATGAGAAAGGTTTGGAGTGTAAATTTTCCCGAAGAAGGGCTTTTCCTGTAAAACTTACTTTCTGTATTTGCCTCCTAGAGCCCTCTTTCAATCCACCTCAGTCAAGTGTGACGAATGAGGAGCTCTTCCCAGAAAACTCAACTTAGGGTTTCAGCGTATTCTCAGCTGAATTAGCTCCTGTATCTCAGACTGTAGTTTGCTATCAAGAAACTGCGAAGAAATCATTTTCATTGCCCTTTTGACTTGGGATGGATCTCATGTTATTGCGTTTCATACCCCTTTCTCTTCAGGGTGTTACACTGTAGGCCCAGAAAGCCTCTTCTGAGGCATACTTCAGGGCATGGAATATGTAAGACAAAGCACCTTGAGAAACGTTTGTCATGTATATGCTGCCCAAAGAAGAGCTTTTCCTGTAAAACTTATTTTCTGTATTCGCCTCATAGAGCCCTCTTGGAATTCAACTTAGTCATGTGTGAGGAAGAATGAGCTCTTGCCGGAAAACTCAACTATGCTTTCAGCATATGCTCACATGAATTAGCTGCTGTATCTGAGACTGTAACCTGCTATCAGGAAGCTGTTGTGATTTCATATTCATTGCCCTTTTAGACTTCGGATGTATCTCGCGTTATGGCGATACATACCTCTTTCTCTACACGGAGTCGCAGTGTATGCAGAAAAGCCTCTTCCGAGTCACAACTCAGGGCATGGAGTATATATGGCAAGGTGCATTTAGAAAGGTTTGGAGTGTAAATATTGCCCAGCAGAGGACTTTTCCTGTTAACTTGCTTTCTGAATTCGGCTCATAGAGCCCTCTTGGAATCCACCGCAGGGTGTGTGAGGAAAAAGGAGCTCTTGCCAGAAAACTCAGCTAATCTTTCAGTGTATGCTCACATGAATTCGCTGCTGTATCTGAGACTGCAACCTGCTATCAGGAATCTGATGAGATTTCATGTTCAATGCCCTTTCTGACTTGGGATGTATCTTGTGTTATGGCGTTACATACCTCTTTCTCTACACGGAGTCGCAGTGTATGCAGAAAAGCCTCTTCCGAGTCACAACTCAGGGCATGGAGTATATACGGCAAGGTGCATTTAGAAAGGTTTGGAGTGTAAATATTGCCCAGCAGAGGACTTTTCCTGTTAACTTGCTTTCTGAATTCGGCTCATAGAGCCCTCTTGGAATCCACCGCAGGGTGTGTGAGGACGAATGAGCTCTTCCAGAGAACTCAACTAAGCTTTCAGCGTATGCTCACATGAATTCGCTGCTGTATCTGAGACTTTAACCTGCTATCATCTTAGTTGAAATCTGGGAAAATTTCATTCTTTCTCACAGATGACTGAGGTGGATTCCAAGCGGGCTCTATGAGGCGAATACAGAAAGTAAGATTTACAGGAAAAGCCCTTCTTTGGGCAACATTTATACTCCAAACTTTCTCAATGTGCCTTGTCTTACATATTCCTTGCCTGAAGTCTGACTCAGAAGAGGCTTTTCGGGCCTACCCTGCGACACCCTGAAGAGAAATTGGTATGTAAAGCCATAACGCAAGATTTATCACAAGCAAAAAATGACAATGAATATGAATCCTTCCCAGCTTCTTGTTAGCAAGCTACAGTCTGAGATACAGCAGCTATTTCTGGTGAGCATACATTGAAAAGCTAAGCTGAGTTTTCTGGGAAGAGCTCGGTCTTCTTCACAAATGGATTTAAGCTGGATTTAAGCAGGGTTCTATAGGGCGAATACAGAAAATAGGTTTTAAAGGAGAAGCCCTTCTTTGGGCAACTCTTACACTCCAAATCTAGCTCAATGCAGCTTGTCTTACTTACTCCATGCCCTGAAATATGCCTCGGAAGAGGATTTTCTGGCCTACACTGTGACTCCGTGAAGAGAAATATGTATTATGTAACGCCATAACGTGAGATACCTCCCAAGTCAAAAAGGCAATGAACATGAATCCTTCCCAGCTTCTTCATTGCAGGCTACAGTCTGAGATACAGCAGCTAATTCAGTTGAGCATACGCTGAAAATCTAGGTTTTGTTTTCTGGGAAGAGCTCGGTCTTCTTCACAAATGGATTTAAGCTGGATTTAAGCAGGGTTCTATAGGGCGAATACAGAAAATAGATTTTAAAGGAGAAGCCCTTCTTTGGGCAACTCTTACACTCCAAATCTAGCTCAATGCAGCTTGTCTTACTTACTCCATGCCCTGAAATATGCCTCGGAAGAGGATTTTCTGGCCTACACTGTGACTCCGTGAAGAGAAATATGTATTATGTAACGCCATAACGTGAGATACCTCCCAAGTCAAAAAGGCAATGAACATGAATCCTTCCCAGCTTCTTCATTGCAGGCTACAGTCTGAGATACAGCAGCTAATTCAGTTGAGCATACGCTGAAAATCTAAGGTGAGTTTTCAGGGAAGAACACATTCTTCCTCACACATGACTGAGGTGGATTCTAGCATGGTTCTATAGGGTGAAAAGAGAAAGTAGGTTTCACAGGAAAAGCCCTTGTTGGGCAACATTTATACTCCACAACTTTCTCAATGCGCCCTGTCTTACTTACTTGTTGCCCAGACGTCTGCCTCAGAGAGGTTTTTTGGGCCTACACTGCGACTCCCTGAAGAGAAAGTGGTATGTAACGCAATAACGCGTGATACATCCTAAATCAAAAAGGGCAGTGAAGATGGATTCTTCCCAGTTTCTTGATTGTGAGCTACAGTCTTAGACACGGTAGCTAACTCAGCTGAGAACACGCAGAAAAGCTAAGTGGAGTTTTCTTGCAAGACCTCAGACTTCCTCACACTCGAATGTGGTGGATTTCAAGAGGGCTCTTTGAGGCGAATAAAGAAAGTAAGTTTTATAGGGAAAGCCCTTCTTTGGGCTACATTTACACTCCAATCATTTCTCAAGGCGCCTTGCCTTACATATTCCATGACCTGAAGTTTGACTCGGAAGAGGCTTTTCGGGCCTACACTGCGACACCTTGAAGAGAATGTGGTATGTAATGCCACAACGCGAGATACATAACAAGCCAAAAATAGCAATGAATATGAATCCTTCCCAGCTTCTTGATAGCAAGCTACAGTCTAAGATTCAGCAGCTAATTCAGGTGAGGAAACGCTGATTATCTTCGTTGAGTTTTCTGGGAAGAGCTCATTCTTCCTCACACATGTATGAGGTGGATTCCAGCATGGCTTCATACGGCGAATACAGAAAATAGGTTTTATAGGAAAAGCCCTTCTTTGGGCAACATTTACACTCTAACACTTCCTCAATGTGCCTTGTCTTGCATATTGCAGGCCCTGAAGAATGACTGAGAAGAGTCATTTCGGGCATACACTCTGACTCACAGAAGAGAAAGAGGTATGTACTGCAATAACGCAGGATACATCCGAAGTCAAAAAGGGCAAAGAACATGAAATCTCACCAGATTCCTGATAGCAGGTTACAGTCCCAGGTACAGCAGCAAATTCAGCTGAGAATACGCTGAAAACTTAGTTTTGCTTTCTGGGAAGGGCTCATTTTTCCTCACATTTGATTGAGGTGGATTCCAAGAGTGCTCTATGAGGCGAATACAGAAAGTAAGTTTTACAGGAAAATCTCTTCTTGGGCAACATTTACACTCCAAACCTTTCTCAATGCGCTTTGCCTTATATATTCCATGCCATGAAATATCCCTCAGCAGAGGCTTTTCAGGCCTACACTGCGAATACCTGAAGAGAAAGATGTATATAACGTCATAACGCGAGATACATCCCAAGTCTAAAAGGGAAATAAACATGAAATCTCACCAGCTTCCTGATAGCAGGTTACCGTCTCAGATACAGCAGCAAATTCAGCTGAGAATATGCTGAAAGCTTAGTTTTGCTTTCTGGGAAGGGCTCATTTTTCCTCACATTTGATTGAGGTGGATTCCAAGAGTGCTCTATGAGGCGAATACAGAAAGTAAGTTTTACAGGAAAATCTCTTCTTGGGCAACATTTACACTCCAAACCTTTCTCAATGCGCTTTGCCTTATATATTCCATGCCATGAAATATCCCTCAGCAGAGGCTTTTCGGGCCTACACTGCGAATACCTGAAGAGAAAGATGTATATAACGTCATAACGCGAGATACATCCCAAGTCTAAAAGGGAAATAAACATGAAATTTCAACAGCTTCCTGATAGCAGGTTACAGTCTCAGATACAGCAGCAAATTCAGCTGAGAATATGCTGAAAGCTTAGTTGAATTTTCTGGCAAGATCTCATCCTTCCTCACACGTGATTGAGGTAAATTCCAAGAGGGCTCTATGAGGTGAATACAGAGAGTAATTTTTACAGAAAATCCCTTCTTTGAGCAACATTTACACTCCAAAACTTTCTCAATGGGCCTTGCCTTATATATTCCATGCCCTGAAGTATGCCACGGAAGAGGCTTTTAGGGCCTACACTGAGACTCCCTGAAGATAATGAGGTATGTAATGCCATAACGTGAGATACATCCCTAGCTAAAAGGCCAATCAACATGAAATCTCTCCAGCTTCTTGTAGCAGATTATAGTCTGAGATACAGCAGCGAATTCGTGGTAGCATGTGCGGAAAGCTTAATTAAGTTTTCTGGGAAGAACTCAACCTTCCTCACACTTGACTGAGGTGGATTTCAAGAGGGCTCTATGAGGCGAATAGAGAAAGTACGTTATATAGGAAAAGCCCTGCTTTGAGCAACATTTGCACTCCAAACATTTCTCAATGAGCCTTGCCTTACATATTCCATGCCCTGAAGTATGCCTTGGAAGAGGCTTTTCGGGCCTACACTGCGACTCCCTGAAGAGAAAAAGGTATGTAACGCTGTAAAGAATTATGCCTCCCTAGTCACAAAGGACAATGAACATGAAATCTCACCAGCTTTTTGTTAGCATGTTACAGTCTCAGATACAGCATCTAATCCATGTGAGCATATGCTGAATGCTTAGTTGAGTTTTCCGGGAAGAGCTCCTCATTCCTCACAATGACTGAGGTGGATTCCAAGAGGGATTTATGAGGCGAATATAGAATGTAAGTTGTACAGGAAAAGCCCTTTTTGGGCAACTCTTACACTGCAAACATTTCCCAAGGCACCTTGCCTCATATACACCATGCCCTGAAGTAGGCCTTGCAAGAGGCTTTTCGGGCCTACACTGTGACTCCCTGAAGAGAAAGAGTTATGGAACGCAAGAACGCGAAATACATCCCAAATCAGAAAGGGCAATGAACATGAAATCTCACCAGCTTTTTGTTAGCATGTTACAGTCTCAGATACAGCATCTAATCCATGTGAGCATATGCTGAATGCTTAGTTGAGTTTTCCGGGAAGAGCTCCTCATTCCTCACAATGACTGAGGTGGATTCCAAGAGGGATTTATGAGGCGAATATAGAATGTAAGTTGTACAGGAAAAGCCCTTTTTGGGCAACTCTTACACTGCAAACATTTCCCAAGGCACCTTGCCTCATATATGCCATGCCCTGAAGTATGCCTCGGAAGAGGCTTTTCGGGCCTACACTGTGACTCCCTGAAGAGAAAGAGGTATGTAACGCCATAATGAGAGATACATCCCAAGACAAAAGGGGCAATTAACATGAAATCTCACCAGCTTCCTAAAGTAGGGTACAGTCTGAGATATAGCAGCTAATTCATGTGAACATACGCTGAAAGCTTAGTTGAGTTTTCTGAGAAGAGATGATTCTTCTTCACATATGACTGAGGTGGATTCCAAGAGGGCTCTATGAGGCGAATACAGAAAGTAAGATTTACAGGAAAAGCCCATCTTTGGGCAACATTTATACTTCAAAACTTTCTCAATGCGCCTTATCTTATATATTCCATTCCCTGAAGTATGCCTCGTAAGAGGCTTCTCGGGCCTACACTGCGACTCCCTGAAGAGATAGACGTATGTAACTCCATATCTCGAGATGCATCCCAAGTCTAAAAGGGCAATGAATATGAAATCTCACCAGCTTCCTGTTAGCAGGTTACAGTCTGAGATACAGCAGCTAATTCATGTGAGCATACGCCGAAAGCTTAGTTGTGTTTCCTGGGAAGAGCTCATTCTTCCTCACACATGACTGAGGTGGATTACAACGGGGCTTTTTGAGGCGAATACAGAAGGTAAGTTTTACTGGAAAAGGACTTCTTAGGGGAACATTTACACTCCAAGCCTTTCTCAATGCGCCTTGCATTATATATTTCAGGCCCTGAAGTATGCCTCGAAAGAAGCTTTTTGGCCTACACTGTGACATCCTGAAGACAAAGGAGTATGAATCCCTATAACATGTGATACATCCCAAGTTGAAAAGGGCAATGAACATGAATTCTTCCGTTTCTTGATAGCAAGCTACAGTCTGAAACACAGCAGCTAATTCATGTGAGCATACGCTGAAACCTTAGTTGAGCTTTCCGGGAAGAGATCAGACTTCCTCACACATGGCTGAGATACATTCAAAGATGTCTCTATGAGGTGAACACAGAGAATAAGTTTTACAGGCAAAACCCTTCTTTGGGCAACATTTACACTCCAAACCTTTCCCAAGCCGCCTTGTCTTATATATTCCGTGCCCTGAAGTATGCCTCGGAAGAGGCTTTTCGGGCCTACACTGCGACTCCCTGAAGAGAAAGAGGTATGTAACGCCAAAACAAGAGATAAATCCCAAGTCAAAAAGGACAATGAACATGAAATTTCACCAGCTTCCTGAGAGCAGGTTACAGTCTCAGATACAGCAGCTAGTTCCTGTGATCATCTGCTGAAAGCTTCCTTGAGTTTTCTGTGAAGAGCTCATTCTTCCTCACACACGACTGAGGTGGACTCCAAGAGGGCTCTATGAGGCGAATACAGAAAATCAGTTTTACAGGAAAAGCCCTTCTTTGGGGCAACACTTACACTCCAACCCTTTCTCAATGCGCCTTGCCTTACATATTCCATGCCCTGAAGTATGCCTCGGAAGAGTCTTGTCGGGCCTAAATTGTGAATCAATGAAGAGAAAGAGGTATGTAACGACATAACGCGAGATACATCCCAAGTGAAAAAGGGCAATGAACAGGAAATGTCACTAGCTTCCTGAGAGCAGGTTACAGTCTCAGATACAGCAGCTCCTGCCTGGGAGCATCTGCTGAAAGCTTCCTTGAGTTTTCTGTGAAGAGCTCATTCTTCCTCACACACGACTGAGGTGGATTCCAAGAGGGCTCTATGAGGCGAATACAGAAAATCAGTTTTACAGGAAAAGCCCTTCTTTGGGGCAACACTTACACTCCAAACCTTTCTCAAAGCGCCTTACCTTATATATTCCATGCCCTGAAGCATGCCTCGGAAGAGTCTTGTCGGGCCTAAATTGTGAATCAATGAAGAGAAAGAGGTATGTAACGACATAACGCGAGATACATCCAAAGTCAAAAAGGGCAATGAACATGAAATGTCACCAGCTTCCTTAGAGCAGGTTACAGTCTCAGATACAGCAGCAAATTCAGCTGATAATACGCTGAAAGCTTACTTGAGTTTTCTGGGATGAGCTCCTCATTCCTCACACTTGACAGAGGTGGATTTCAAGAGTGTGCTCTGAGGCGAATACAGAAATTAACTTTTACATGAAAAGTACTTCTTTGGGCATCATTTACATTCCAAACCTTTCTAAATGCGACTTACCTTATATATTCCATGCCCTGAAGTATGCCTCGGAAGAGTCATGTCGGGCCTACACTGCGAATCAGTGAAGAGAAAGAAATATGTAAAGACATAACGAGAGGTACATCCCAAGTCAAAATGGGCAATGAACATGAACTATCACCAGATTCCTAATAGCAGGTTACAGTCTCAGATACAACAGCAAATTCAGCTTAGAATATGCCGAAATTTAAGTTGTGTTTTCTGGTAATAGGGCATCTTTCCTCACACTTGACTGAGGTGGATTCCAAGAGGGCGCTATGAGGCGAATACAGAAAATAAGTTTTACAGGAAAAGGCTTCCTTTGGGCAACATTTACACTCCAAAACTTTATAAATGCGCCTTGCCTTATATATCCCATGCCCTGACGTATGACTCGGAAGAGGTTTTCTGGGCCTACACTGCGACTCCCTGAAGATAAAGAGGTATGTAATGCCATAACGCGAGATACATCCTATGCTAAAAGGCCAATCAACATGAAATCTCTCCAGCTTCCTGTAGAAGGCTATAGTCTGAGATACAGCAGCTAATTCATGGAAGCAAACGCTGAAAGCTTAGTTGAGATTTCTGGGAAGAGCTCATACTTTCTCACACATGGCTGAGGTAGATTCCAAGAGCGCTCTTTGAGGCCAATACAGAAAATAAGTTTTACAGTAAAAGTCCTGTTTTGGGCAAAATTTACACTCCAAACCTTACTCAAAGCACTCTGCCTTATATATTCCATGCCCTGAAGTAGGCATTGGAATATGCTTTTCGGGCCTACACTGCGACTACCTGAAGAGAAAATGTTATGTAACGCCATAAAGTGAGATACATCCCAAGAAAAAAATGCCAATCAACGTGAACTATCACCAGCTTCCTAATAGCAGCTTACAGTCTGAGATACAGCAGCTAATTCATGTGAACATACGCTGAATGCTTAGTTGAGTTTTCTGGTAGGAGCTAATTCTTCCTCACACAGGAATGAGGTAGATTCCAAGAGGGCTCTATGAGGCGAATACATAAATTAAGTTTTACAGGAAAAGCCCTGTTTTGGGCAAAATTTACACTCCAAACCTTACTCAAAGCACTCTGCCTTATATATTCCATGCCCTGAAGTAGGCATTGGAATATGCTTTTCGGGCCTACACTGCGACTCCCTGAAGAGAAAATGTTATGTAACGCCATAAAGTGAGATACATCCCAAGAAAAAAATGCCAATCAACGTGAACTATCACCAGCTTCCTAATAGCAGCTTACAGTCTGAGATACAGCAGCTAATTCATGTGAACATACGCTGAATGCTTAGTTGAGTTTTCTGGTAGGAGCTAATTCTTCCTCACACAGGAATGAGGTAGATTCCAAGAGGGCTCTATGAGGCGAATACATAAAGTAAGTTTTACAGGAAAAGCCCTATTTTGGGATAAATTTACACTCCAAACCTTTCTCAATGTGCCTTGTCTTATATATTCCATGTCCTGAAGTATGCCACAGAAGAGGCTTTTCCGGCTTACACTGCACTCCATGAAGAGAAAGAGGTAAGTAAGGCCATAACGCAAAAAACAACACAAGTCAAAAAGGGAATGAACATGAAATCTCACCAGATTCCTGGTATCAGGTTCCAGTCTCAGATTCAGCATCTAATTCATAGGGGCATACGCTGAAAGCTTAGTTGAGTTTCCGGCAAGAGTTCATCCTTCCTCACACATGACTGAGGTGGATTGCATGAGGGCTCTACGAGGCGCATACAGAGAGTAAGTTTTACAGGAAAAGCCCTTCTTTGGGCAACATTAACACTCCAATCTGTTCTCATTGCGCCTTGCCTTATAAATTCCATGTCCTGAAGTATGCCTCGGAAGAGGCATTTCGGGCATACACTGCGATCCCCTGAAGTGAAAGAGGTATGTAACGCCATAACGCGAGATACATCCCAAGACAAAAAGGGCAATGAACATGAAATCTCACCAGCTTACGGATAGCAAGTTACAGTCTGAGATATAGCAGCTAATTCATGTGAGCATACGCTGAAAGCTTAGTTGAGTTTTCTCGCAAGAGTTCATCCTTCCTCACACATGACTGAGTCAGACACCAAGAGAGCTCTATGAGGCCAATACAGAAAATAAGTTTTACAAGAAAACCCCTGTTTTGGGCAACATTTACAATCCAAAACTTTCTCATTGTTCTCTGCCTTACATATTCCATGCCCTGAAGTATGCCTTGGAAGAGGCATTTCGGGCCTACATTGCGACTCCCTGAAGTGAATGAGGTTGTAATGACATAACGTGAGATACACCCCAAGTCAAAAAGGGCAATGAACATCTAATCTCACCAGCTTCCTGATAGCAGGTTACAGTCTGAGATATAGCAGGTAATTCATGTGAGCATACGCTGAAAGCTTAGTTAAGTTTCTTCGCAAGAGTTCATCCTTCCTCACACATGACTGAGTCAGACACCAAGAGAGCTCTATGAGGCCAATACAGAAAATAAGTTTTACAAGAAAACCCCTGTTTTGGGCAACATTTACAATCCAAAACTTTCTCATTGTTCTCTGCCTTACATATTGCATGCCCTGAAGTATGCCTTGGAAGAGGCATTTCGGGCCTACATTGCGACTCCCTGAAGTGAATGAGGTTGTAATGACATAACGTGAGATACACCCCAAGTCAAAAAGGACAATGAACATGAACTCTCAGCAGCTTCCTGATAGCAGGGTACAGTCTGAGATACTGCAGCTAATTCATGTCAGCATAGACTGAAAAGCTTAGTTCAGTTTTGAGGGAAGAGGTCATTCTTCCTCACATTTGACTGATGTAGATTCAATGAGGGCTCTATGAGGCGAATACAAAAAGTAAATTTTACAGGAAAAGCCCTTTTTTGGGAAACATTTACACTCCAAACCTTTTCAATGCGCTTTGTCTTACATATTCCATGCCCTGAAGTATGCCTCGGAAGAGGCTTTTCGGTTTTACACTGTGCCACACTGAAGAGAAAGGGGTACGAAATGCAATGAGATGGTGTACATCCCAAGCCAAAAAGGGCAATGAATATTAATTCTTCCCAGTTTTTTCATAGCAAGGTACAGTCTGAGAAACAGCAGCTAATCATGTCAGCATAGACTGAAAAGCTTAGTTCAGTTTTGAGGAAAGAGCTCATTATTCCTCACACATGACTGATGTAGATTCAATGAGGGCTCTATGAGGCGAATACAAAAAGTAAATTTTACAGGAAAAGCCCTTTTTTGGGAAACATTTACACTCCAAACCTTTTCAATGCGCTTTGTCTTACATATTCCATGCCCTGAAGTATGCCTCGGAAGAGGCTTTTCGGTTTTACACTGTGCCACACTGAAGAGAAAGGGGTACGAAATGCAATGAGATGGTGTACATCCCAAGCCAAAAAGGGCAATGAATATTAATTCTTCCCAGTTTTTTCATAGCAAGGTACAGTCTGAGAAACAGCAGCTAATTCATGTCAGCATAGACTGAAAAGCTTAGTTCAGTTTTGAGGAAAGAGCTCATTATTCCTCACACTTGACTGTGGTGGATTGCAAGAGGGATCTATGAGGTGAATACAGAGTGTAAGTTTTACAGGAAAAGCCCTTCTTTGGTCAACATTTATACTCCAAACTTTTCTCAATGCGCCTTGCCTTATATATTCCTTGCTCTGAAGAAAGCCTCTGAAGACGCTTTTCGGGCCTACACTGCAACTCCCTGAAGAGAAAGAGGAATGGAACGACATAACGTGAGATACATCCCAAGTCAAAAAGGGCAATGAACATAAAATCTCACCAGAGTCCTGATAGCAGGTTACAGTCTCAGATACAGCAGCAAATTAGGTTGATATTACGCTGAAAGCTTAGTTGTGTTTTCTGGCACGAGCTCATTCTTCCTCACATATGACTGAAGTGGATTCCAAGAGGTCGCTATGAGGCGAATAAAGATAATGTTTTACAAGAAACGCCCTTCTTTCGGCAACATTTACACTCCAAACATTTCCCAATGCTCCGTGTCTCATAATTTGCATTCCCTGAAGTATGCCTCGGAATAGGCTTTTCGGACCTACACTGCTATTCCCTGAAGAGAAATAGGTACGTAACGCCAGAACGCGAGATACATCCCAAGTCAAAAAGGGCAATGAACATGAAATTTCACCAGCTTCCTGATAGCAGGTTAAAATCTCAGATACAGAAGCAAATTCAGCTGAGAATATGCTGAAAGCTTAGTTCAGCTTTCTGGGAAGAGCTCCTCATTCACCACAATTGAGTGAGGTAGATTCCAAGGTTCCACTATGAGGCGAATACAGAAAGTAAGTTTTACAGGAAAAGCCCTTCTTTGGGCAACATTTACACTCCAAACCTTTCTCAATGTGCCTTGCCGTACATATTCCATGCCCTGAAGTATGCCTCGGAAGAGGATTTTCGGACCTACACTGTGAATCCCTGAAGAGAAAGAGGTATGTCACGTCATAACACGAGATACATCCCAAGTCAAAAAGTTCAATGAACATGAAATCTCACCAGCTTCCTGATAGCAGGTTACAGTCTCAGATACAGAGCTAATTCATGTGAGTATACGCCGAAAGCTTTCTGAGTTTTCTGGGAAGAGGTCATTCTTCCCGCACTTGATTGAGGTGGATTCCACGAAGGCTCTATGAGGTGAATATAGAGAGTCAGTTTTACAGGAAAAGCCCTTCTTTGGGCAACATTTACACTCAAACGCTTTCTCAATGTGCTTTGCCGTACATATTCCATGCCCTGAAGTATGCCTCGGAAGAGGATTTTCGGACCTACACTGTGAATCCCTGAAGAGAAAGAGGTATGTCACGTCATAACACGAGATACATCCCAAGTCAAAAAGTTCAATGAACATGAAATCTCACCAGCTTCCTGATAGCAGGTTATAGTCTCAGATACAGAGCTAATTCATGTGAGTATACGCCGAAAGCTTTTTGAGTTTTCTGGGAAGAGGTCATTCTTCCCGCACTTGATTGAGGTGGATTCCACGAAGGCTCTATGAGGTGAATATAGAGAGTCAGTTTTACAGGAAAAGCCCTTCTTTGGGCAACATTTACACTCCAAACCTTTCTCAATGTGCTTTGCCTTATATATTACATGCCCTGAAGTCAGCCTCGGAAGAGGCTTTTTGGGCCTACACTGCGACTCCCTGATTAGAACGTGGTATGTATTGCCATTACGCGAGATGCATCTAAAGAAAAAAGGGCAATGATCAAGAAATCTTCCCAGATTCTTGATAGCTTGCTACAGTCTGAGATACAGCAGCTTGTTCAGGGGAGCATATCCTGAAAAGCTTAGTTGAGTGTTCTGGCAAGTGCTCATTCTTGCTTACACATGAATGGGGTGGAAGCCAAGAGGGCTCTATAGGATGATGCCGAAAGTCAGATGTACAGGAAACACTCATCTCTGGTCAGCATTTACACCTCAAAACTCTCTCGACGTGCCTTGTCTTACATATTTCAAACCTAAAGAATGACTCAGCTGAGATTTAACGGGCTTACTCTACGAATTCCTGAAAAGAAAGTGGTGAATATCTCCACCACGCGAAATACATCCACAGTCATAAAAGGCAATGATCATGAATTCATCCCTGCTTTTTAATAGCAGGCTACAGTCTGAGATACAGCAGGTAATTCACGTCAGCATATGCTGAAAACCTTAGTTGAGTTTTCTGCCAAGAGCTCATTCTTGCTTACACATAGTGTAGGTGGAATCCTGGACGGTTATATGGGGCGAATACAAAAATTAAGTTTTAGAGGAAACTCTATTCATTGGGCAATATTTGCACTCTAGATCTTTCTCAACGTCCCTTGTCTTACATATTCTAAGCCCGGAAGGATGCATCGGAAGTGGCTTTTTGGGTCTACACTGCGACTCCTTGAAGAGAAACTGGTGTGTAACGACATAACGCAAGATACATCCAAAGCAAAAAAGGGCAATGAGCATGAATTCTTTCCTGCTTCTTGATATCTGGCTACAGTTTGAGATACAGCAGCTAATTCATGTGAGCATACACTGAAAGCTTAGTTGAGTTTTCTGGCAGGAGCTCATTTTTGCTTACACATGGTGGAGTTGGAGTCCTGGACAGTTACATGGGGTGAATACAAAAATTAAGTTTTAGAGGAAACTCTCTTCATTGGCAAGATTTGCACTCTAAATGTGTCTTAACGTGGCTTGTCTTACATATTCTAAGCCCTGGAGAATGCCTCGGAAGTGGCTTTTCGGGTCTACACTGTGACTCCCTGAAGAGAAATTGGTGTGTAACGACATAACGTGAGACACATCCAAAGCAAAAAAGGGCAATGAGCATGAATTCATTCCTGCTTCTTGATAGCTGGCTACAGTTTGAGATACAGCAGATAATTTAGGTGAGCATACACTGAAAAGCATAGTTGAGTTTTCTGGCAAGAGGTCATTCTTGCTTACAAATGGCTGCGGTTAATTACAAGAGGGCTCTATGGGGCGAATGCAGAAATTATGATTTACAGGAAACACCCATCTCTGGGCAACATTTACACTCCAAAACTTTCTCAGTGTGCCTTTTCTTATGTATTCCTTGCTGTGAGGACAGCCTCGGAAGAGGCTTTTCGGGCCTACACTTCGACTCCCTGAAGAGAAAGTGGTATATATCTCCGCCACCCGAAATACATCCAACATCAAAAAGGACAATGAGTATGAATTCAACCCTGCTTCTTGATAGTAGGCTACAGTCTGAGATGCAGCAGCTAATTCAGGTTAATACATGCTGAAAAGCTTAGTTGAGTTTTCTGGCAAGAGCTCATTCTTGCTTACGCATGGCTGAGGTGGAGTGAAGGATGGCTCTCTGTGGCGAATACAAAAAGTAAGTTTTACAGGAAAAGCCGATCTTTGGGAAACATTTACCCTTCAAACCCTTCTCAATGTGCCTTGTCTTACATATTCCAAGCCCTGAAGAATGGCTCGAGAGGCTTTTCGGGCCTACACTGCAACTCCCTGAAGAGAAAGTGGTATATATCTCCTCTATGCGAAATAAATCCAAAGTTAAAAAGTACAATGAGCATGAATTTATCCCTGCTTCTTGATAGCAGGCTACAGTTTGATATATAGCAACTAATTCAGGGGAGCATATGCTGAAAAGCTTAGTTGAGTATTCTGGCAAGTGCTCATACCTGCTTACACATGGCTGTGGTGGAGTGTAGGATGTCTCTATGGGGGAACACTGACAGTTAGTTTTGCAGGGAAAGCCCTTTTTTAGGCAACATTTACCCTTCAAAACCTTCTCCATGTGCCTTCTCCTATGTATTCCATGCCCTGAGAATGCCTCCAAAGAGGCTTGTTGGGCCTACACTGTGACTTCCTGAAGAGAAAATGGTATGAAATGCAATTAACATGAGATACATTCAAAGCAAAAAAGGGGAATTATCACGAATTCCTCCTAGCTTCTCGATAACAGACTACATTCTGAGATACCGTAGCTAATTCAGGTGAGCGTACGCTGAAAAGCTTAGTTGAGTTTTCTGGCAAGAGCTCATACTTGCTTGCACATGGCTGTGGTGGAGTGTAGGATGTCTCTATGGGGGAACACTGAAAGTTAGTTTTGCAGGGAAAGCCCTTTTTTAGGCAACATTTACCCTTCAAAACCTTCTCCATGTGCCTTCTCCTATGTATTCCATGCCCTGAGAATGCCTCAAAAGAGGCTTGTTGGGCCTACACTGTGACTTCCTGAAGAGAAAATGGTATGAAATGCAATTAACATGAGATACATTCAAAGCAAAAAAGGGGAATTATCACGAATTCCTCCTAGCTTCTCGATAACAGACTACATTCTGAGATACCGTAGCTAATTCAGGTGAGCGTACGCTGAAAAGCTTAGTTGAGTTTTCTGGCAAGAGCTCATACTTGCTTACACATGCTGAGGTGGAGTGCAGGATCGCTCTATGAGGCGAATACAGAAAGTCAGTTTTACAGGAAAAGCCCTTCTTTGCTTCACGTTTATCCTTCAAAACCATGTCAATGTGCCTAGATTTATGTGCTCCATGCCCTGAAAAATGCCTTGGAAGAGGCTTTTTGGGCCTACACTGTGACTCCCTGAAGAGAAACTGGCATGTAATGCCATAACTCGAGATACATCCAAAGCAAAAATGGGCAATGATCATGAATTCTCCCCAGTTTCTTGATAACAGGCTACAGTCGGAGATAGAACAGCTAGTAGAGAGGAGCATACGCTGAAAAGCTTAGTTGAGTTTTTTGGCAAGAACTCATACTTGCTTACAAATTGCTGAGGTAGAGTGCAAGATGGCTCTATGTGGTGAATACAGAAAATCAGTTTTACAGAAAAAGCCCTTCTTTGGGCAACAATTACCCTTCAAAACTTTCTCAATGTGCCTTGTCTTTCGTGTTCATGCCCTGAAGAATGCCTCGAAAGAGGCTTTTCGGGCTTACCCTGGACTCCCTGAAGAGAAAATGGTATGTAACGCCATAACGCGAAATGCATCTAAAGCGAAAAAGGGCAATGATCATGAATTCTTCCCAGCTTCTTGATGGCAGGCTACAGTCTGAGATACAGCAGCTAGTTCAGGGGAGCACACGCTGAAAAGCTTAGTTGAGTTTTCTGGCAAGAGCCCACTCTTGCTTACACATGGCTGAGGAGGAATGCAGGATGTCTCTATAGGGCGAATACAGAAATTTTTACAAGAAAAGCCCTTCGGTGGGCAACATATCCACTCCAAAGTTTTCTCAACGTGCCTTTTCTTATGTATTCCATGCCATGAGGGCAGCCTCGGAAGAGGCTTTTCGGGCCTACACTGTGACTCTCTGAAGTGACAGCGCTGTATATATCCACCAAGCGAAATACATCCAAAGTCAAAAAGGACAATGACAAAGAATTCTTCCTAGCTTCTTGATAGCAGGCTAGAGTTTGAGATACAGCAGCTAATTCAGGTGAGCATACGCTGAAAAGCTTAGTTGAGGTCTGGCAAGAGCTCATTCTTCCTTACACTTGGCTTGGTGGAATCAAAGAGGGCTCTATGAGGTGAAGGCAGAAGGTAAGTTTTACAGGAAACACCCTGCTCTGCGCAACATTGACACTCCAAAACTGTCTCAACGTGCCTTGTCTTACATAATCTAAGCCCTGAAGAATGCCTCGGCAGAGGCTTTCAGGCCTACACGGTGACTCCCTGAAGAGAAAGTTGTATATATCTCCACCACGCCAAATACATCCAAAGTCAAAAGGGCAATGATAATGAATTCTTCCCAGCTTCTTGATAGCAGGCTACAGTCGGAGATACAGCAGCTAATTCAGGTGAGCATACGCTGAAAAGCTTAGTTGAGGTCTGGCAAGAGCTCATTCTTCCTTACACTTGGCTTGGTGGAATCAAAGAGGGCTCTATGAGGTGAAGGCAGAAAGTAAGTTTTACAGGAAACACCCTGCTCTGCGCAACATTGACACTCCAAAACTGTCTCAACGTGCCTTGTCTTACATAATCTAAGCCCTGAAGAATGCCTCGGCAGAGGCTTTCAGGCCTACACGGTGACTCCCTGAAGAGAAAGTTGTATATATCTCCACCACGCCAAATACATCCAAAGTCAAAAGGGCAATGATAATGAATTCTTCCCAGCTTCTTGATAGCAGGCTACAGTCGGAGATACAGCAGCTATTTCCGGGGAGCGTATGCTGAAAATCTTAGTCGAGTTTTCTGGCAGTTGCTCATTCTTGCTTACACATAGCTGAGGTGGAGTGCAGAAAGGCTTTATGGGGTGAATATAGAAGGTTAGTTTTACAGGAGAAGCTCTTCTCTGAGCAACAATTACCCTTCAAAACATTCTCAATGTGCCTTGTCTTACATATACCAAGCCCTGAAGAATGCCTTGGCTGACGCTTTTCGGGCCTACAATCCGACTCCCTGAAAAGAAAATTGTATAAATCTCCACCACGGGAAATACATCCAAAGTCAAAAAGGGAAATGATCATGAATTCTTCTCTGCTTCATGATAGCAGGCTACAGTCTGAGATACAGCAGCTAATTCAGGTGAGCATACGCTGAAAAGGTTATTTGAGTTTTTGGCAAGAGCTGATTCTTGCTTACATATGGCTGAGGTGGAGTATAGGATGGCTCTATGGGGCGAATACAGAAAGTCAGTTTTACAGAAAAAGCCCTTCTTTGGGCAACATTTACCCATCAAAACCTTCTCAAAGTGCCTTGTCTTATGTGTTCCATGCCTGAAGAATGCCTCAGAAGAGGTTTTTCGACCTTGACTGCGACATCCTGAAGAGAAACTGATATGTAACTCCATAACACGAGATACATCCAAAGCAAAAATGGGCAATGATTATGAATTCTACCCAGCTTGTTGATAGCAGGCTACACTCTGAGATACAGCAGCTAATTCAGATGAGCATACGCTGAAAAGCTTAGTTGAGTTTTTGGCAAGAGCTGATTCTTGCTTACATATGGCTGAGGTGGAGTACAGGATGGCTCTATGGGGCGAATACAGAAAGTCAGTTTTACAGAAAAAGCCCTTCTTTGGGCAACATTTACCCATCAAAACCTTCTCAAAGTGCCTTGTCTTATGTGTTCCATGCCTGAAGAATGCCTCAGAAGAGGTTTTTCGACCTTGACTGCGACATCCTGAAGAGAAACTGATATGTAACTCCATAACACGAGATACATCCAAAGCAAAAATGGGCAATGATTATGAATTCTACCCAGCTTGTTGATAGCAGGCTACACTCTGAGATACAGCAGCTAATTCAGATGAGCATACGCTGAAAAGCTTAGTAGAGTTTTCTGGCTAGAGCTCATGCTTGCTTACACATGGCTGAGGTGGAATCCAAGTGGGATCTCTGGGCGAATACAGAAAGTAAGGTTTACAGGAAACACCCTTCTTTGGGCAACATTTACCCTTCAAACCTTTCTCAATGTTCATTGTCTTATGTATTCCATGCCGTGAGGAATGCCTCGGAGGAGGCTTTTCGGGCCTACACTGCGCCTCCCTGAAGAGACAGTGGTATGAAACGCCATAAATCGAGATGCCTCCAAAGCAAAAAAGGGCAATGATCATGAATTCTTTCCAGCATCTTGATAGCAGTGTAGAGTATGAAATAGAGCAGCTAGTTCAGGGGAGCATATGCTGAAAAGCTTAGTTGAATTTTTCGAAAGAGCTCATACTTGCTTGCACATGGCTGCAGTGGAATCAAAGAGAGCTCTAAAGGGCGAATACAGGAAGTAAATATTACAGGAAAAACTCTTCTCTGGGAAACATTTACACTCCAAAATTTTCTGAATGCGCCTTGCCTTATACACTCCATGCCGTGAGGAATGCCTCGGAGGAGGCTTTTCGGGCCTACACTGCGCCTCCCTGAAGAGACAGTGGTATGAAACGCCATAAATCGAGATGCCTCCAAAGCAAAAAAGGGCAATGATCATGAATTCTTTCCAGCATCTTGATAGCAGTGTAGAGTATGAAATAGAGCAGCTAGTTCAGGGGAGCATATGCTGAAAAGCTTAGTTGAATTTTTCGAAGGAGCTCATACTTGCTTGCACATGGCTGCAGTGGAATCAAAGAGAGCTCTAAAGGGCGACTACAGGAAGTAAATATTACAGGAAAAACTCTTCTCTGGGAAACATTTACACTCCAAAATTTTCTGAATGCGCCTTGTCTTAATATTCCATGCCCTGAAGTATGCCTCAGAGGAGGCTTTTCAGGAATACAAGGTGACACCATGAAGAGAAAGCAGTATGGAACCCCAGAACGCGAGATACATCCCAAGTCATAAAGGGCAATGAACATGAACTTTCACAAGCTTCCTGATAGCAGGTTATAGCCTGAGGTACAGCAGCTAATTCATGTGAGCATCCACTGAAGGCTTACTTGAGTTTTCTGGGAGGAGCTCATTCTTCGTCACACATGACTGAGGTGGATTCACAGAGGGCTCTAAGAGGGGAATACAGAAAGCAACTTTTACAGGAAAAGCCCTGATTTGGGCAACATTTACACTCTAAACCTTTCTCAATCCGCCTTACCTTATATATTCCATTCCCTGAAGTATGACTTAGAAGAGTCTTTTCAGGCCTACACTGAGATTCCCTGAAGAGCAAGAGGTATGTAATGCCATAAAGCGAGATACATCCCAAGTCATAAAGGGCAATGAACATGAACTCTCACTAGCTTCCTGATAGCAGGTTACAGTCTGAGATAGAGCAGCTAATTCTTGTGAGCATACGCTGAAAGTTTAGTTGACTTTTCTGGGAAGAGCTTATATTTCCTCAACTATACTGAGGTGGATTCCAAGGGCGCTATGAGGCGAATACAGAGAGTAAGTTTTACAGGAAAAGCCCTTCTTTGGGCAACATTTACAGTCCAAACCTTTCTCAATGCGCCTTGCCTTACAGAATCCATGCCCTGAATTATGCCTCGGAAGAGGCATATCGGGCCTACACTGCGATTCCCTGAAGAGAAATTGGTCTATAACGCCTTAACGTGAGATACATCCGAAGTCAAAAAGGGCAATGAACATGAAATCTCACCAGTTTCCTGATAGCAAGTTACAGTCTGAAATACAGAAGCTAATTCATGTGAGCATAGGCTGAAAACTTAGTTGAGTTATCTGGCAAGAGCTTATATTTCCTCAACTATACTGAGGTGGATTCCAAGGGCGCTATGAGGCGAATACAGAGAGTAAGTTTTACAGGAAAAGCCCTTCTTTGGGCAACATTTACAGTCCAAACCTTTCTCAATGCGCCTTGCCTTACAGAATCCATGCCCTGAATTATGCCTCGGAAGAGGCATATCGGGCCTACACTGCGATTCCCTGAAGAGAAATTGGTCTATAACGCCTTAACGTGAGATACATCCCAAGTCAAAAAGGGCAATGAACATGAAATCTCACCAGTTTCCTGATAGCAAGTTACAGTCTGAAATACAGAAGCTAATTCATGTGAGCATAGGCTGAAAACTTAGTTGAGTTATCTGGCAAGAGCTCTTCCTTCCCCACACATGACTGAGGTGGATTCCAAGAGCGCTCAATGAGGCGAATGGAGAAAGTAAGTTCTACAGGAAAAAGCCCTTCTTTGGGCAACATTTACACTCCAAACCTTCTTCCATGCGCCTTGTCTTATACATTCCATGCCCTGAGGTATGCTTCGGAAGAGGCTTTTCGGGCCTCCACTGCTACTCCCTGAAGAGAAAGAGGTATGCAACGCCATAGCGCGAGATACATCCCAAGTCAAAAAGGGCAATGAACATGAAATCTCACCAGTTTCCTGATAGGAGGGTCCAGTCTCAAATACAGAAGCTAATTCATGTGAGCATACGCTGAGAGCTTAGTTGAGTTTTCTGGGAAGAGCTCATTCTTCTTCACACATGACTGAGGGGGATTCCAAGAGGGCTCTCTGAGGCAAATACAGAAAGTAAGTTTTACAGGAAAAGTCCTTCTTTGGGCAACATTTACACTCCAAACCTTCTTCCATGCGCCTTGTCTTATACATTCCATGCCCTGAGGTATGCTTCGGAAGAGGCTTTTCGGGCCTCCACTGCTACTCCCTGAAGAGATAGAGGTATGTATCGCTATGACGCGAGATACATCCCATGTCAAAAAAGGCAATGAAAATGAAATATCACCACATTCCTGATAGCAGCTTACAGTCTCAGATACAGCAGCTAATTCCTGTGAGCATACGCTGAAAGCTTAGTTGAGTTTTCTGGGAAGAACTCATTCTTCCTCACACATGACTGTGGTGGATTCCAAGAGGACTCTATGAGGCGAATACAGAAAGTAAGTTTTACAGGAAAAGCCCTTCTTTGGGCAACATTTACACTTCAAAGATTTCTCAATGAGCCTTGCCTTATATATTCCATGCCCTGAAGTATGCCTCGGAAGAGGTTTTTCGGGCCTACATTGTGACTCCCTGAAGAGAAAGAGGCATCTAAAGCCATAACATGAGATACATCCCTAGACAAAAAAGCCATCAACATGAAATGTCACCTGCTTCCTGATAGCAGTTTACAGTCTGAGAAGAAGCAGCTAATTCATGTGAGCATACGCTGAAACCTTAGTTGAGTTTTCTGGGAAGAACTCATTCCTCTTCACACATGACTGGATTTTATTCCAAGAGGACTCTATGAGGCGAACACAGAGAGTAAGTTTTCCAGGAAAAGCCCTTCTTTGGGCAACATTTACACATCAAAGCTTTCTCAGTGCGACTTCCCTTATATATTCCATGCCCTGAAGTATGCCACGGAAAAGGCTTTTCGGGCCTACACTGTGACTCCATGAAGAGAAAGAGGTATGTAACGCCATGACGCGAGATACATCCCAAGTCAAAACGGGCAATGCACATGATATCTCACCAGCTTACTGATAGCAGGATACAGTCTCAGATACAGCAGCTAATTCATTGGTGCATACGCTGAAAGCTTAGTTGAGTTTTCTGGGAAGAGCTCATACTTCCTCACACTTGACTGAGGTGGATTCCAAGAGGGCGCTATGAGGCGAATACAGAAAGTAAGTTTTACAGGAAAAGCGCTTCTTTGGGCAACATATACATTCCAAAACTTTCTCAATGCACCTTGTATTATATATTACATACCCTGATGTATGCCTCGGAGGAGGCTTTTCGGGCCTACACTGCAACTCCCTGAAGAGAAAGAGATATGTAACGTCATAACTCAAGATACATCCCAAGTCAATAACGGAAATGAACATGAAATCTCAACAGATTCTGATAGCAGGTTACAGTCTGAGATACAGCAGCGAATTCATGTGAGCATACGCTGAAAGCTTAATTGAGTTTTCCTGGAAGAGCTCATTCTTCCTCACACATGACTGGGGTGGATTCCAAAAGGTCTCTCTGTGGCGAATACAGAAATTAAGTTTTACAGGAGAAGCCCTTCTTTAGGCAACATTTACACTCCAAACCTTTCCCCATGCGCCTTGCCGTATATATTCCATACACTGAAGTTTGCCTAAAAACAGGCTTTTCAGGTCTACACTGCGACTCCCTGTAGAGAAAACGATATGTAACGCCATAACGGGAAATACATCCCAAGACAAAATGGGTAATGAACATCAACTCTCACCAGCTTCCTGATAGCAGGTTACAGTCTCAGATATAGCAGCTAATTCAGGTGAGCCTTCGCTGAAATCTTAGTTGAGATTTCTGGCAAGAGCTCATCCTTCCACACACACACTGAGGTGGATTCCAAGAGGGCGCTATGAGGTGAATGCAGAAAATATGTTTTCCAGGAATAGCCCTTCTTTGGGCAACATTATCACTCCAAAAGTGTCTCAATGCGCCTTGTCTTACATATTGCATGTACTGACGTATGCTACGGAAGAGGCTTTTTGGGCCTACACTGCGACACCCTGAAGAGAAAGAGGTATGTAAAGCCATAACGCGAAATACATCAAAAGTCAAAAAGGGCAAGGAACATGAACTCTCTCCAGCTTCCTGATAGTAGGTTACAGTCTCAGATACAGCTTCTAATTCAAGTGAGAATACGCTGAAAGCTTGCTTGATTTTTCTCGGAAGAGCTCATCCTTCCTCACACATGACTGAGGTTGATTCCAAGAGGGCACTAGGAGGCGAAGACAGAGAGTAAGTTTTACAGGAAAAGCCCTTCTTTGGGCAACATTTACACTCCAACCCTTTCTCAATGTGCCTTGCCTTATATATTCCATGCCCTGAAGTATGCCTCGGAAGAGGCTTTTCGGGCCTACACTGCCAATCCGTGAAGAGAAAGAGGTATGTAACGCCCTATGGCGAGATACATCCCAAGTCAAAAAGGGCAATGAACATGAAATCTCACCAGTTTCCTGATAGCAGGTTCCAGTCTGAGATACAGCAGCTAATTCATGTGAGAATACGCTCAAATAAGCGCTTACTTGAGTTTTCTGGCAAGAGATCATCCTTCCTCACACATGACTGACGTGGATTCCAAGAGGGCTCTAGGAGGCGAATACAGAGAGTAAGTTTTACAGGAAAAGCCCTTCTTTGGGCAACATTTACACTCCAACCCTTTCTCAATGTGCCTTGCCTTATATATTCCATGCCCTGAAGTATGCCTCGGAAGAGGCTTTTCGGGCCTACACTGCAACTCCCTGAAGAGAAAGAGGTATGTAACGCCATAACGCGAGATACATCCCAAGTCAATAAGGGCAAAGAACAGGAACTCTCACCAGATTCCTGATAGCAGGTTACAGTCTGAGATACAGCAGCTAATTCATGTGAGCATACGCTGAAATTTTAGTTGAGTTTTCTGGCAAGAGCTCATCTTTCCTCACACATGACTTAGGTGGATTCGAGGAGCACTCTATGATACGAATACAGAAAGTAAGCTTTACAGGAAAAGCCCTTCTTTGGACAACATTTACACTCCAAACCTTTCTCAATGTGCCTTGCCTTATATACTCCATACCCTGAAATATGCTTTGGAAGACGCTTTACGGGCCTACACTGCCAATGCCTGAAAAGAAAGAGGTATGTTACACCATAACGCGAGATACATCCCAAGTCATAAAGGGAAATGAACATGAAATTTCAACAGATTCCTGATAGCAGGTTACAGTCTCAGATACAGCAGCTAATACCTGTGAGCATACTCTGAAAGCTTAGTTGAGTTTTCTGGGAAGAGCTCATTCTTCCACACACACACTGAGGTGGATTCCAAGAGGGCGCTATGAGGTGAATGCAGAAAATATGTTTTCCAGGAATAGCTCTTCTTTGGGCAACATTATCACTCCAAAAGTGTTTCAATGTGCCTTGTCTTACATATTGCATGTACTGACGTATGCCACGGAAGAGGCTTTTCGGGCCTACACTGCAACTCCCTGAAGAGAAAGAGGTATGTAAAGCCATAACGCGAAATACATCAAAAGTCAAAAAGGGCAAGTAACATGAACTCTCACCAGCTTCCTGATAGTAGGTTACAGTCTCAGATACAGCTTCTAATTCAAGTGAGAATACGCTGAAAGCTTACTTGATTTTTCTCGGAAGAGCTCATCCTTCCTCACACATGACTGAGGTTGATTCCAAGAGGGCGCTAGGAGGCGAAGACAGAGAGTAAGTTTTACAGGAAAAGCCCTTCCTTGGGCAACATTTACACTCCAACCCTTTCTCAATGTGCCTTGCCTTATATATTCCATGCCCTGAAGTATGCCTCGGAAGAGGCTTTTCGGGCCTACACTACAACTCCCTGAAAAAGAAAGAGGTATGTAACGCCATAACGCGAGATACATCCCAAGTCAATAAGGGCAAAGAACAGGAACTCTCACCAGATTCCTGATAGCAGGTTACAGTCTGAGATACAGCAGCTAATTCATGTGAGCATACGCTGAAAGCATAGCTGAGTTTTCTGAGAAGAACTCATTCTTCCTCACACATGACTGAGGTTGATTCCAAGAGGGCGCTTAGGAGGCGAATACAGAAAGGAAGGTTTCCAGGAAAAGCCCTTCCTTGGGCAACAGTTACACTCCAACCCTTTCTCAATGTGCCTTGCCTTATATATTCCATGCCCTGAAGTATGCCTCGGAAGAGGCTTTTCGGGCCTACACTACAACTCCCTGAAAAAGAAAGAGGTATGTAACGCCATAACGCGAGATACATCCAAGGTCAAAAAGGGCAATGAACATGAAATCTCACAAGATTCCTGATAGCAGGTTACAGTCTGAGATACAGCAGCTAATTCATGTGAGCATACGCTGAAATTTTAGTTGAGTTTTCTGGCAAGAGCTCATCTTTCCTCACACATGACTTAGGTGGATTCGAGGAGCACTCTATGAGACAAATACAGAAAGTAAGCTTTAAAGGAAAAGCCCTTCTTTGGGAAACATTTACCCTCCAATCCTTTCTCAATGCGCCTTGCCTTATATATTCCATGCCCTTAAGTATGACTCAGAAGAGGCTTTTCGGGCCTATACCGCGACTCCCTGAAGAGAAAGAGGTATGTAACGCCATAACACGAATTACATCTCAATTCAAAAATGGAAATGAATATGAATCCTTCCCAACTTCTTTTTAGCAGGCTACAGTCTGAGATACAGCAGTTAATTCAGGTGAGCATACGCTGAAAAGCTATGTTGAGTTTTCTGGGAAGAGCTCATTCTTCCTCACAAATATTAGAGGGGAATGCCAGCATGGCTCTAGGGGGCGAATATTGAAATTAGGTTTTACAGGAAAAGCCCTTCTTTGGGCAACATTTACACTCCAAAACCTTCTCTATGTGCCCTGTCTTATTTACTCCATGCCCTGAATTAGGCCTCAGAAGAGGCTTTTCGGGTCTACACTGTGACTGCCTGAAGAGAAAGTAGTATGTAACCCAACAAGGCGAGATACATAAAAAGTCAAAAAGGGGAATGAACATGATTTCTTCCCAGTCTCATGATTACAGGTTACTGTCTGAGATACAGCAACTAATTCAGGTGAGCATATGCAGAAAGCCAAATTGTGGTTTCTGGCAAGAACTCATACTTCCTCACACCCGAATGTGGTGGATTCTAAGCGGTCCCTTTGATGCGAATACAGAAAGTAGGTTTTATAGGAAAAGCCCTTCTTTGGGCAACATTTACACTCCAAATCTTTGTCAAAGCGCCTTGTCTTATATATTCCATGCCTTGAAATAGGCCTCGGAAGAGGCTTTTCAGGCCAACACTGCGACTCCCTAAAGAGAAAGAGGTATGTAACGCCAAAACGCGAGATACATCCCAAGTCAAAAAAGGCAGTGAGCATGAAATCTCACCAGCTTCCAGATAGCAGGTCACAGTCTGAGATAAAGCAGCTAATTAATGTGAGAATACGCTGAAAGCTTAGTTATGTTTTCTGGGAAGAGCTCATCGTTTCTCACATTTGAATGAGGTGGAATCCAAGAGCGCTCTATGTGGCAAGTACAGAAAGTAAGTTATACAGGAAAAGCCCTTCTTTAGGCAACATTTACACGCGAGACTTTTCTCAATGCGGCCTGTCTTATTTATTCCATCCCCGGAAGTATGCCTCGGAAGAGGCTTTTCGGGCCTACACTGTGACTCCCATAGAGAAAGAGGTATGAAACACCATAACGCGAGATGCATCACGAGTCAAAAAGGGTAATGAACATGAAATCTCACCAGATTCCTGATAGCAGGTTACAGTCTGAGATACAGCGGCTAATTAATGTGAGCATACGCTGAAAGCTTAGTTGAGTTTTCTGAAAAAAGCTCCTCATTCCTCACACTTGACTGAGATGGATTCGAAGAGGGCAGTATGAGGCAAATACAGAAAGAAAGTTTTACAGGAAAAGCCCTTCTTTAGGCAACATTTACACTCCAAACCTTTCTCACTGCGCCTTCTCTTATATATTCCATAGCCTGAAGTGTGCCTCGGGAAAAGGCTTTTCAGGCCTACACAGTCACAACCTGAAGAGAAAGGGGTATGTAACGCCACAAGGTGAGATACATCCCAAGTCAAAAAGGGTAATGAACATGAAATCTCACCAGCTTCATGATTGGAGGTGACAGTCTAAGATACAGAAGCTAATTCATGTGAGAATACGCTGAAAGCTTAGTTGAGTTTTCTGAAAAAAGCTCCTCATTCCTCACACTTGACTGAGATGGATTCGAAGAGGGCAGTATGAGGCAAATACAGAAAGAAAGTTTTACAGGAAAAGCCCTTCTTTAGGCAACATTTACACTCCAAACCTTTCTCAATGCGCCTTCTCTTATATATTCCATAGCCTGAAGTGTGCCTCGGAAGAGGCTTTTCAGGCCTACACAGTCACAACCTGAAGAGAAAGGGGTATGTAACGCCACAAGGTGAGATACATCCCAAGTCAAAAAGGGTAATGAACATGAAATCTCACCAGCTTCATGATTGGAGGTGACAGTCTCAGATACAGAAGCTATTTCATGTGAGAATACGCTGAGATTATAGTTGAGTTTTCTGGGAAGATCGCAATCTTCCTCACAGATGACTGAGGTAGATTCAAGAGGGCTCTATGAGGCAAATAGAGAAAGGAAGTTTTACAAAAAAAGCCCTTCTTTGGGCAACATTTACCCTCCAAACCTTTCTCAATGCGCCTTGTCTTATATATTCTATGCCCTGAAGTATGCCTCGGAGGAGCCTTTTCGGGCCTACACAGCCACTCCCTGAAGAGAAAGAGGTATGTAACGCCACAACACAAGATACATCCCAAGTCAATAAGGGAAATGAACATGAAATTTCACCAGCTTCCTGATAGCAGTGTACAGTCTCAGATACAAGCTCTAATACAGCTGAGAATATGCTGAAAGTTTAGTTGAGTTTTCGCGGAAGAGCTCCACATTCCCACACTTGACTGAGGTGGATTCCATGAGGGCGCTATTAGGCGAATACTGAAAGTAAGTTGTACAGGAAAAGCCCTTCTTTGGACAATATTTACACTCCAACCTTTTCTTAATTCGCCATGCCTTATATATTCCATGCCCTGAAGTAGGCCTCGGAAGAGGCTTTTTGGGCCAACACTGTGCCACCCTGAAGAGTAAGAGGTATATAACGCCATAACGCGAGATACATCCCAAGTCCAAAAGGGCTATGAACATGAAATCTCACCACCTTCCTGAGAGGAGCCTACAGTCTCAGATACAGCAACTAGTTCCTGGGAGCATATGCTGAAAGCTTAGTTGAATTTTCTGGTAAGAGCTCATCATTCCTCACACATGACAGAGGTTGATTCCAAGAGGGCGCTAGGAGGCGAAGACAGAGAGTAAGTTTTACAGGAAAAGCCCTTCTTTGGGCAACATTTACACTCCAACCCTTTCTCAATGCGCTTGTCTTACACATTCCATGCCCTGAAGTATGCCTCGGAAGAGGCTTTTCCGGACTACACTGCGACAACTTAAGAGAAAGTGGTATGTAACGGAATAACACGAGATACATCCCAAGGCAAAAAGGGCAATGAACATATATTCTTCCCACTTTCTTGATAGTAAGCTACAGCCTGAGATACAGCAGCTAATTCAGGTGAGAATATGCTGAACAGCTTTGTTCAGTTTTCAGGCAGCAGTGCAGTTTTTCTAACACATGACTGACGTTGATTCCATTAAGGCTCTATAGGTTGAATGCAGAAAGCATGTTCTACAGGAAAGGCCCTTCTTTGGGCCACATTTACACTCAAAAACTTTGTCAATGGGCCTGTCTTACATATTCCATGCCCTGAAGTATGCCACGAAAGAGTCTTTTCAGGCCTACACTGTGAATCCCTGAAGAGAAAGTGTTATCTATCGCAATAACACGAGATACATCCCAAGACCAAAAGGGCAATGAAAATGTATTATACCCAGTTTCTTGAAAGCAAGCTACAGGGTGAGATACAGCAGCTAATTCAGGTGAGAATATGCTGAACAGCTTTGTTCAGTTTTCAGGCAGCAGTGCAGTTTTTCTAACACATGACTGACGTTGATTCCATTAAGGCTCTATAGGTTGAATACAGAAAGCATGTTCTACAGGAAAGGCCCTTCTTTGGGCCACATTTACACTCAAAAACTTTGTCAATGGGCCTGTTTTTACATATTTCATGCCCTGAAGCATGCTTCGGATGAGGCTTTTCGAACCTACACTGCGACTCCAAGAAGAGAAAATGGTATGTAACGCCATAACGCCAGATACATCCTAAGTCAATAAGGGCAATGCACATGAAATTTCACCAGCTTCTTGATAGTAGGGTACGGTCTGAGATACAACAGCTAATTTAGGTGAACATACGCAGAAAGCTTAGTTGAGTTTTCTGGTAAGAGCTCATTCTTCCTCACACATGACTGAGGTGGATTGCAACATGGATGTAAAGGGCGAATACAGAAAATAGGTTTTCAGGAAAAGCCCTTCTTTGGGCAACATATACATTCCAAAGCTTTCTCGGTGTGCCTGGTCTTACATATTCCATGCCCTGAAGTCTGACTCGGAAGAAGCTTTTCAGGCCTACACTGCGACCCACTGAAGGGAAAGAGTTATGTAATGCCATAACGTGATATACATCCCAAATCAAAAAGGGCAATGAACATGAAATCTCACCAGTTTCCTGATAGCAGGTTACAGTCTCAGATACAGCAGCTAATTCATGTGAGCATACGCTGAAAGCTTAATTGAGTTTTCTAGCAAGAGCTCATTCTTCCTCACACATGACTGGTGTGGATTAGAAAATGGCTCTATAGGTCGAATACAGAAAGTAAGTTTTACAGGAAGCATCCTTCTTTGGGCAACATTTACACACCAAAACTTTCTCAATGTGCCTTGTCTTACGTATTCCAGGCCCTGAAGTCTGACTCGGAAGAAGCTTTTCAGGCCTACACTGCGACTCCCTGAAGGGAAAAAGATATGTAATGCCATAACGCGAGATACAACCCAACACAAAAAAGGCAATGAGCATGAAATCTCACCAGTTTCCTGATAGCAGGTTCCAGTCTCAGATCGAGCAGCTAATTCATGGGAGCATACGCTGAAAGCTTAGTTGAGTTTTCTGGCAAGAGCTCATCCTTCCTCAGACATGACTGGTGTGGATTAGAAAATGGCTCTATAGGTCGAATACAGAAAGTAAGTTTTACAGGAATCATCCTTCTTTGGGCAACATTTACACACCAAAACTTTCTCAATGTGCCTTGTCTTACGTATTCCAGGCCCTGAAGTTTGCTTCAGAAGAGGCATTTTGGTCCTACACTGCGACTCTTTGAAGAGTAAGTGGTATGTAATGCCATAATGCGAGATACATCCCAAGTCAAAAAGGGCAATGAACATGAAATTTTCCCAGCATACTGAAAGCAACTTACATTCTGGGAAACAGCAGCTAATTCAGCTGAGAATACGCTTTAAAGCTAATTTGAGTTTTCAGGCAGCAGCTCATACTTGCTCACACATGACTGAGGTTGATTCCAAGAAGTCTCTATAGGGTGAATATAGAAATTAAGTTTAACAGGAAAAGCCCTACTTCGGGCGACATTTACACTCCGAAACTTTCTCGATGTGTCTTGTCTTGCATATTCCATGTCCTGAAGTATGTCTAGGGAGAGGCTTCTCAGGCCAAAACTGCGACTCCCAGAAGAACAACCGGTATGTAACGCCACAACATGAGATACATCCAAAGTGAAAAAGGGCAATGAACATGAAACCCCACCAGCTTCCTGATAGCAGGTAAAAATCCGAGATACAGCAGCTAATTCAGGTGAACATACGCTGAAAACGGTGTTGAGTTTCCTTGGAAGAGCTCATTCTTCCTCACAATTGACTGAGGTAGATTCCAAGAGGGCGCTATGAGGCAAATACAGAAAGTAATTTTTACAGGAAAAAACCCTTCTTTGTGCAACATTTACACTCCAAACCTTTCTCAATGTGCCTTGTCTTACATATTCCAAGCCCTGAAGTCTGACTCAGAAGCAGTTTTTCGGGCCTACACTGCGACTCCCTGTAGAGAAAGTGCTATGTAACACCATAAGTCGAGACACATGCCTAGTCAAAATGGGCAATGAACTTGAACCCTTCCCAGCTTCTCCATAGCAGGCTACAGTCTGAGACACAGAATCGAATTCAGGTGAGCATATGCTGAAAAGCTGAGGTGAGTTTTCTGGGAAGAACTCATTCTTTCTCACACGTGTTTGAGCTGGATTCCTGCATGGGTCTATAGGGCTAATAGAGAAAGTAGGTTTTACAGGGAAAGCCCTTCTTTGGGCAACATTTACACTCCAAAACTTTCACAATGAGCCCTGTCTTACTTACTCCATGCCCTGAAGTCTGACTCAGAAGCAGTTTTCGGGCCTACACTGCGACTCCCTGTAAAAGAAAGTGCTATGTAACACCATAAGTCGAGACACATGCCTAGTCAAAATGGGCAATGAACTTGAACCCTTCCCAGCTTCTCCATAGCAGGCTACAGTCTGAGACACAGAATCGAATTCAGGTGAGCATATGCTGAAAAGCTGAGGTGAGTTTTCTGGGAAGAACTCATTCTTTCTCACACGTGTTTGAGCTGGATTCCTGCATGGGTCTATAGGGCTAATAGAGAAAGTAGGTTTTACAGGGAAAGCCCTTCTTTGGGCAACATTTACACTCCAAAACTTTCACAATGAGCCCTGTCTTACTTACTCCATGCCCTGACGACAGCCTCGGAGAGGCTTTTCGGGCCTACACTGCGACTCCCTGAAGAGAAAGTGGCATGCAACGCAATAAAGCGATTTACATCCCAAGTCAAAGAGTGTAATGAACATGAATTCTTCCCAGTTTCTTGATTGCAAGCTACGTCTGAGATACAGTAGCTAATTTAGCTGGGAATAGCAGAAAAGCTAAGTTAAGTTTTCTGAAAAGGACTCAGACATCCTCACACTTGAATGTGGTGGATTCCAAGTCGGCTCTTTGAGGCAAATACAGAAAGTAAGTGTTACAGGGTAAGTCCTTCTTTGGGCAATATTTACAGTCCAATCCTTTCTCAATGAGCCTTGTCTTACATATTCCATGACCTGAAGTCAGACTTGGAGGAGGCTTTTCGGGCCTACACTGCGACACCCTGAAGAGAAAGTGGTATGTAACGCTATAAGGCGTGATGCATCACAAGCCAAAAAGTGCAATGAACATGAATCCTTCCCAGCTTATTGATAGCTAGCTACAGTCTTAGATACAGCAGTTAATTCAAGTGAGCATGTGCTGAACATCTTACGTGAGTTTTCTGGGAAGAGCTCATACTTCCTCAATCTTGAATGACGTCGATTCAAGAGGGCTCTATGAGGCGAATAGAGAAAGTAAATTTAACAGAAAAAGCTCTTCTTTGGGCAACATTTACACTCCAAAAGTTTGCACTGCCCATTATCTTCCTTACTCCATGCTCTGAAGTATGCCTCGGAAAAGGCTTTTCTGCCTAAAAGGCGACTCACAAAGAGCAGGAGGTATGTAACACCATAAAGCGAGATACATCCCAAGTCAAAAAGGGCAATGAACATAAACTATAACCAGCTTCCTGATAGCAGGCTACAGTTTCAGATACAGCAGCTAATTCTTGTGAGCATATGCTGAAAGATTAGTTTAGTTTTCTGGGAAGAGCTCATTCTTCCTCACACTTGACTGAGGTGCATTCCAAGAGGGCTCTATGAGGTGAATACAGAAAGTAAGTTTTGAAGGAAAAGCCCTTCTTTGGACAACATTTACACTCCAAACCTTTCTCAATGTGCCTTACCTTATATATTCCATGCCCTGAAGTATGCCTCAGAAGAGGCTTTTCGGGACTACACTGCGACTCCTTGAAGAGAAATAGGTATGTAACGTTATAACGCGAGATACATCCCAAGACAAAAAGGCCAATCAACATGAAATCTCATCAGCTTCATGATAGCAGGTTACAGTGTGAGAAACAGCAGCTAATTCCAGGGAGCATGTGCTGAACATCTTACGTGAGTTTTCTGGGAAGAGCTCATACTTCCTCAATCTTGAATGACGTCGATTCAAGAGGGCTCTATGAGGCGAATAGAGAAAGTAAATTTAACAGAAAAAGCTCTTCTTTGGGCAACATTTACACTCCAAAAGTTTGCACTGCCCATTATCTTCCTTACTCCATGCTCTGAAGTATGCCTCGGAGAGGCTTTTCTGCCTAAAAGGCGACTCACAAAAGAGCAGGAGGTATGTAACACCATAAAGCGAGATACATCCCAAGTCAAAAAGGGCAATGAACATAAACTATAACCAGCTTCCTGATAGCAGGCTACAGTTTCAGATACAGCAGCTAATTCTTGTGAGCATATGCTGAAAGATTAGTTTAGTTTTCTGGGAAGAGCTCATTCTTCATCACACAGGACTGAGGTGCATTCCAAGACGGCACTATGAGGTGAATACAGAAAGTAAGTTTCACAGGAAAAGCCCTTCTTTGGGCAACATTTACACTCCAAACCTTTTTCAATGCGCCTTGCCTTATATATTCCATGCCCTGAAGTATGCCTCGGAAGAGGTTTCTCGGGACTACACTGCGACTCCCTGAAGAGAAAGAGGTATGTAATGTGGTAACACGAGATACATCCCAAGTCAAAAAGGGCAATGAACATGAAATTTCACCAGCTTCATGATAGCAGGTTACAGTCTCAGATACAGCAGCTAATTCCAGTGAGCATGTGCTGAATGCTTAGTTGAGCTTTCTGGCAAGAGCTCATTCTTCCTCACACACGAATGAGGTGGATTCCAAGAGGGCTCTATGAGGCGAATACAGACAGAAAGTTTTACAGGAAAAGCTCTTCTTTGGGCAACATTTACACTCCAAAACTTTCTCAATGTGCCTTGTCTTATATATTCCGTGACCTGATGTAGCATTGGAAGAGGTTTTTCAGGCCTGCACGGTGACACCATGAAGAGAAAGTGGTATTAAATGCAATAACATGAGGTACATCCCAATACAAAAAGGGCAATGAACATGAAATCTCACCAGTTTCCGGATAGCATGTTACAGTCTGAGATACAGCAGCTAATTCTGCTGAGCATACGCTAAAAGCTTAGTTGAGTTTTCTGGGAAGAGCTCATTCTTCCTCACACATGACTGTGGTGGATTCCAACAGCACTCTGTAAGGCGAATACAGAAAGTAAGTTTTACAGGAAAAGCTCTTCTTTGGGCAACACTTACACTCCAAACCTGTCTCAATGCACCTTGTCTAACATATTCCGTGACCTGATGTAGCATTGGAAGAGGTTTTTCAGGCCTGCACGGTGACACCATGAAGAGAAAGTGGTATTAAATGCAATAACATGAGGTACATCCCAATACAAAAAGGGCAATGAACATGAAATCTCACCAGTTTCCGGATAGCATGTTACAGTCTGAGATACAGCAGCTAATTCTGCTGAGCATACGCTAAAAGCTTAGTTGAGTTTTCTGGGAAGAGCTCATTTTTCCTCACACATGAATGAGATGGATTCCAAGAGGGCTCTATGAGATGAATACAGAGAGTAAGTTTTACAGGAAAAACCCTTCTTTGTGCAATATTTACACTCCAAATATTTCTCAATGCGCCGTGTCGTATATATTTCATGCCCTGAAATATGCCTCGGAAGAGGTTTTTTGGGCTTACACTGTGACTCTCTGAAGAGATAGAGGTATGTAACGCCATAATGCGTGATACATCCCAAGTCAAAAAGGGCAATGAGCATGATCTCTCACCAGCTTCCTGATAGCAGGTTACAGTCTTAGATACAGTTTCTAATTCAGCTGAGAATACGCTGAAGTCTTAGTTGAGTTTTCTGGGAAGAGATCATTCTTCCTCACACTTAACTTAGGTGGATTCCAAGAGGACACTATAGCAGGAATACTGAAAGTAAGTTTTACAGGAAAAGCCCTTCTTTGGGCAACATTTACACTCCAAAACTTTCAGAATGCTCCTTATCTTACATTATCCATGTCCTGAAGTCTGACTCGGATGAGACTTTTCAGGGCTACACTGCAACTCCCTGTAGTGAAAGAGGTATATAACGCCAGAACCGAGATACATCCCAAGTCCAAAAGGACAATGAACATTAACTGTCACCACCTTCCTGATAGCAGGTTACAGCCTCAGATAGAGCAGCTAATTCTTGTGAGCATCCGATGAAAGTTTACTTGAGTTTTCTGGGAAGAGCTCATTCTTCCTCACACGCGACTGTGGTGGATTCCAAGAACACTCTATGAGGCGAATACATAAAGTACGCTTCACAGTAAAAGCCCTTCTTTGGGCAACATTTACACTCCAAACCTTTCTCAATGTGCCTTGCCTTACATATTCCATGCTCTGAAGTATGCCTCGGAAGAGGTTTTTAGGGACTACACTGCAACTTCCTGAATAGAAAGAGGTATGTAATGCGGTATTTCGAGATACATCCCAAGTCAAAAAGGGCAATGAACATGAAATCTCAACAATTTCCTGATAGCGGGTTACAGTCTCAGATACAGAAGTTAATTCATGTGAGCATGTGCTGAATGCTTAGTTGAATTTTCTTGGAAGAGCTCATTCTTCCTCAAACTCGACTGAGGTTGATTTCAAGAGGCCTCTATGAGGCGAATACAAATAGTCAGTTTTACTGGAAAAGCTCTTCTTTGGGCAACATTTACACTCCAAAGCTTTCTCATGCACCTTGTCTTCTATATTCCATACCCTGCAGTATGCCATGGAAGAGGCTTTTTGGGCCTCCACTACGACTTCCGTGAAGAGAAGAGGTATGGAACGCCATAACGCGAGATACATCCCAAATCAAAAAGGGCAATCACCATGAAATCTCACCAGCTTGCTGATAGCAGGTGACAGACTCAGATCCAGGAGATAAATCATGTGAGCATACGCTGAAAGCTTAGTTGAGTTTTCTTGGAAGAGCTCATTCTTGCTCAAACTCGACTGAGGTTGATTTCAAGAGGCCTCTATGAGGCGAATACAAATAGTCAGTTTTACTGGAAAAGCTCTTCTTTGGGCAACATTTACACTCCAAAGCTTTCTCATGCACCTTGTCTTCTATATTCCATACCCTGCAGTATGCCATGGAAGAGGCTTTTTGGGCCTCCACTACGACTTCCGTGAAGAGAAGAGGTATGGAACGCCATAACGCCAGATACATCCCAAATCAAAAAGGGCAATGAACATGAAATCTCACCAGCTTCCTGATAGCAGGTTACAGTCTCAGTTACAGCAGCTAATTAATGTGAGCATACGCTAAAAGCTTAGTTGAGTTTTCTGGGAAGAGCTCATTCTTCTTAAACATGAAGCAGATCGATTCCAAGAGGGCTCTATGAGGTGAATACAGACAGTAAGTTTTACAGGAAAAGCCCTTCTTTGTGAAACATTTACACTCTAAACCTTTCTCAATGCGCAATGTGTTATATATTTCATGCCCTCACATATGCCTCCGAAGAGGCTTTTAGCCTACACTGCGACTCCCTGAAGAGAAAGAGGTATGTAACGCCAGAACGCGAGATACATCCCAAGTCAAAAAGGGCAATGAACTTGAAATCTCACCAGCTTCCTGATAGCAGGTTACAGTCTCAGATACAATTTCTAGTTCATCTGAGAATAGCTGAAAGCTTAAGAGTTTTCTGGGAGGAGCTCATATTTCCTCACTCTTGACAGAGTTCGATTCCAAGAGGGCACTATGAGGCGAAAAAACAGAAAGTAAGTTTTACAGGAAAAGCCCATTGTTTGGCAACATTTACACTCCATACCTTAATCAATGGGCCTTGCCATATGTATTCCATGGCCTGAAGTATGCCACGAAAGAGGCTTTTTGGGTCTACACTGCGACTCTCTGAAGAGAAAGAGGTATGTAACGCCATAACGCGACACCCATCCCAAGTCAAAAAGGATAATTATCATGAAATATCACCAGGTTCCTGATAGCAGGTTACAGTCTCAGATACAGCAGCTAATTCATGTGAGCATACGCTGAAAGCTTAGTTGAATTTTATGGGAATAGCTCATTCTTCCTCCCACTTGACTGAGGTGGATTCCAAGAGGTCACTATGAGGGCAATACAGATAGTAAGTTTTCCAGGAGAGGCCATTTTTTGGGCAACATTTACACTCCGAAACTTTCTCAATGTGCCTTGCCTTACGTATTCCCGGACCTGAAGTATGCCACGGAAGAGGGTTTTTGGGCCTACACTGTGACTCTTTGACGAGAAATAGGTATTTAATGCCATAACGCCAGATACATCCCAAGACAAAAAGAGCAAAGAACATGAAGTCTCACCAGCTTCCTGACAGCAGGTTACACTCTCAGATACAGCAGCTAATTCATGTGAGCATACGCTGAAAGCTTAGTTGAATTTTATGGGAATAGCTCATTCTTCCTCCCACTTGACTGAGGTGGATTCCAAGAGGTCACTATGAGGGCAATACAGATAGTAAGTTTTCCAGGAGAGGCCATTTTTTGGGCAACATTTACACTCCGAAACTTTCTCAATGTGCCTTGCCTTACGTATTCCCGGACCTGAAGTATGCCACGGAAGAGGGTTTTTGGGCCTACACTGTGACTCTTTGACGAGAAATAGGTATTTAATGCCATAACGCCAGATACATCCCAAGACAAAAAGAGCAAAGAACATGAAGTCTCACCAGCTTCCTGACAGCAGGTTACACTCTCAGATACAGCAGCTAATTCATGTGAGCATACGCTGAAAGCTAGGTTGACTTTTCTGGAAAGAGCTCATTCTTCCTCCCACTTGACTGAGGTGGATTCCAAGAGGACACTATGAGGGCAATACAGATAGTAAGTTTTCCAGGAGAGGCCCTTTTTTGGGCAACATTTATACTCCAGACCTTTCTCAATACCCCTTGTCTTACATATTCCAAGTCCTGAAGTCTAACTCGGAAGGGTTTTTCGGGCCTTCACTCTGACTCCCAGAAGAGTTAGAGGTATGTAACACCAGAACGCGAGATACATCCCAAATCAAAAACGCAATGAACATTATCTCTCACCAACTTCCTGATAGCAGGTTACAGTCTCAGATACAGTGTCAAATTCAGCTGAGAATATGCTGAAAGCCTAGGTTAGTTTTCTGGGAAGAGCTCATTCTTCCTCACATACGACAGAGGTGGAATCAAAGAGGGCGCAATGAGGTGAATACAGAGAGTAAGTTTTACAGGAAAACCCATTCTTTGGGCAACATTTACTCTCTGAAACTATCTCAGTGCGCCTTGCCTTACGTATTCCAGGACCTGAAGTATGCTACGGAAGAGGGATTTTGGGCCTACACTACGACTCCCTGAAGAGAAAGAGGTATGTAACGACATAACGCGAGATACAATCCATGTCAAAAAGGGCATTGAACATGAAATCTCACCAGCTTCCTGATAGCAGGTTACAGTCTCAGATACAGCAGCTAATTCATGTGAGCATACTCTAAAAGCTTAGTTGAGATTTCTGGGAAGAGTTCATTCTTCCTCACACATGACTGATGTAGATTCCAGTAAGACTCTATGAGGCGAATACTGAATGTAAGTTTTAAAGGAAAAGCCCTACTTTTGGCAACATTTACACTCCAAACCTATCTCAATGCACATTGCCTTATATATTGCATGCCCTGAAGTTTTCCTCGGAAGTGGTTTTTCAGGCCTACACTGCGACTCCCTGAAGAGAAAGAGGTTGAAACGCCATAACGCGAGATATCTCCCAATTATAAAAGCACAATGAATCTGAAATCACATCAGGTTCTTGATAGCAGGTTACAGTTTCAGATACTGAATCTATTTCATGTGAGCATACTCTAAAAGCTTAGTTGAGATTTCTGGGAAGAGTTCATTCTTCCTCACACATGACTGATGTAGATTCCAGTAAGACTCTATGAGGCGAATACTGAATGTAAGTTTTAAAGGAAAAGCCCTACTTTTGGCAACATTTACACTCCAAACCTATCTCAATGCACATTGCCTTATATATTGCATGCCCTGAAGTTTTCCTCGGAAGTGGTTTTTCAGGCCTACACTGCGACTCCCTGAAGAGAAAGAGGTTGAAACGCCATAACGCGAGATATCTCCCAATTATAAAAGCACAATGAATCTGAAATCACATCAGGTTCTTGATAGCAGGTTACAGTTTCAGATACTGAATCTATTTCATGTGAGCATACGCTGAAAGCTTAGTTGAATTTTCTGGGAAGAGCTCAATCTTCCTCACACATGACTGAGTTGGATTCCAGGAGGGCTCAATGAGGCGAATACAGAGAGTAAATTTTACAGGAAAAGCCCTACTTTGGGAACATTTACACTCCAAACCTTTCTCAATGCGCCTTGTCTTACACATTCCACAACCTGGTGTATGCCTCGGAACAGGCTTTTCGGGCCTACACTGTGACAGTCTGAAGAGAAAGGGGTATGAAGTGCAATAACATGTGATACATCCAAGGTCAATAGGTCAATGAACACGAATTCTTCCCAGTTTCTTGATAGCAAGCTAGAGTCTGAGATACAGCAACCAATTCAGTTGAGAATGCGCTGAAATTCTAAGTTGAGATTTCTGGCAAGAGCTCATCCTTCCTCACACCTGACTGAGGTGGATTCCAAGAGTGCACTATGAGGCGAATACAGAGAGTAAGTTTTACAGGAAAAGTCCTTCTTTGGGCAACATTTGCACTCCAAACCTTTCTCAGTGCACCTTGTCTTACATATTCCATGCCGTGAAGTATTCCTTGGAAGAGGCTATTCGGGACTACACTGTGACAACTTAAGAGAAAGTGGTATGTAACGCAATAACTCGAGATACATCCCAAGGCAAAAAGGGCAATGAACATATATTCTCCCCAGTTTCTTGATTGTTAGCTACAGCCTGAGATATAGCAGCTAATTCAGGTGAGAATATGCTGAAGAGCTAAATTGAGATTTCTGGCAAGAGCTCATCCTTCCTCACACCTGACTGAGGTGGATTCCAAGAGTGCACTATGAGGCGAATACAGAGAGTAAGTTTTACAGGAAAAGTCCTTCTTTGGGCAACATTTGCACTCCAAACCTTTCTCAGTGCACCTTGTCTTACATATTCCATGCCGTGAAGTATTCCTTGGAAGAGGCTATTCGGGACTACACTGTGACAACTTAAGAGAAAGTGGTATGTAACGCAATAACTCGAGATACATCCCAAGGCAAAAAGGGCAATAAACATATATTCTCCCCAGTTTCTTGATTGTTAGCTACAGCCTGAGATATAGCAGCTAATTCAGGTGAGAATATGCTGAATAGCTATGTTCAGTTTTCAGGCAGCAGTGCGTTTTTGCTAACACATGACAGAGGTTGATTCCATGAAGGCTCTATAGGTTGAATACAGAAAGTAAGTTTTACAGGAAAGGCCCTTCTTTTGGCCATATTTCACTCAAAAACTTTGTCAATGCGCCTGGTCTTACATATTGCATGCCCCGAAGCATGCTTCGGGAGAGGCATTTCGGACGTACACTGCGACTCCCAGAAGAGAAAATGGTATGTAACGCAATAGACCGAGATACATTCAAAGAAAATAAGGGCAATGCACATGAAATCTCACCAGGTTCTTGATAGCAGGCTACAGTGAGAGATACAACAGCTAATTTAGTGCAGCATACGCTGAAAACTTAGTTGAATTTTCTTGGAAGAGCTCATGTTTCCGGTAACATGACTGATGTGGATTCCAAGAGGGCTCTATTAGACGAATACAGAGAGTTAGTTTTACAGGAAAAGGCCTTGTTTGGGCAACATTTACAATCCAACCGTTTTTCAGTGCACCTTGCCTTATATATTCCATTATCTGAAGTATGCTTGGGAAGAGGTCTTTGGGCCTACACTGCGACTTCCGGAAGTAAAAAAGGTATGTAACGCCATAACGCGAGATACATCCCAAGTCAATAAGGGCAATGAACATGAAATCTCACCAGCTTCCTGAGAGCAGGTTACAGTCTCAGATACAGCAGCTAATACCTGTGATCATCCACTGAAAGCAAACTTGAGTTTTCTGGGAAGAGCTCATTCTTCCTCACACTTGACTGAGGTGGAATCCAAGAGGCCACTATGAGGAGAATACAGAGAGTAAGTTCTACAGGAAAAGCCCTTTTTCGGCAACATTTACACTCCGAAACTTTCTCAATGCGCCTTGCCTTACGTACTCCCAGCCCTGAAGTATGCCACGGAATAGGGTTTTTGGGCATACACTGCGACTTCTTGACGAGAAACAGGTATTTAATGCGATAACGCAAGATATATCCCAAGTCAAAAAGGGCAATGAATATGAAACCTCACCAGCTTCCTGATAGCAGGTTACAGTCTCAGATACAGCAGCTAATTCATGTGAGTGTACGCTGAAAGCATACTTGAGTTTTCTGGGAAGAGCTCATTCTTCCTCACACTTGACTGAGGTGGAATCCAAGAGGCCACTATGAGGAGAATACAGAGAGTAAGTTCTACAGGAAAAGCCCTTTTTCGGCAACATTTACACTCCGAAACTTTCTCAATGCGCCTTGCCTTACGTACTCCCAGCCCTGAAGTATGCCACGGAATAGGGTTTTTGGGCATACACTGCGACTTCTTGACGAGAAACAGGTATTTAATGCGATAACGCAAGATATATCCCAAGTCAAAAAGGGCAATGAACATGAAGTCTCACCAGCTTCCTGATAGCAGGTTACAGTCTCAGATACAGCAGCTAATTCCTGTGAGCTTGCGCTGAAAGATTAGTTGAATTTTCTGGGAAGAACTCATTCTTCCTCACACACGACTGAGGTGGATTCCAAGAGGGCTCTATCAGGCAAATACAGAGAGTAAGTTTTACAGGAAAAGCCATTCTTTAGGCAGCATTTACACTCCGAAACTTTCTCAACGCGCCTTGCCTTACGTATTCCCAGCCCTGAAGTATGCCACGGAAGAGGGTTTTCGGGCTTGCACTGCAACTACTTGAAGAGAAAGAGGTAAGGAACGCCAGAACGCGAGATACATCCCAAGTCACAAAAGGCAATGAACATGAAATCTCACCAGCTTCCTGAGAGCAGGTTACAGTCTCAGATACAGCAGCTAATACCTGTGATCATCCGCTGAAAGCATACTTGAGTTTTCTGGGAAGAGCTCATTCATCCTCACACTCCACTGATGTGGATTCCAAGAGGGCTCTATGAGCGAATACAGAAAGTAAGTTTTACAGGAAAAGCCCTTCTTTGGGTGACATTTACTCTCCAACCCTTTCTCAATGCGTCTTCCCTTATACACTCCATGCCCTAAAGTAGGCCTCGCAAGATGCTTGTCAGGCCTACACAGCGGCTCCCTGAATAGAAAAAGGTATGGAACGCAAGAACGCGAGATACATCCCAAGTCAAAAAGGACAATGAACATGAAATCTCACCAGCTTCCTGATAGCAGGTTTCAGGCTCAGATACAGCAGCTCCTGCCTGGGTGCATCCGCTGAAAGCTTCTTTGAGTTTTCTGTGAAGAGCTCATTCTTCCTCACACACGACTGAGGTGGATTCCAAGAGGGCTCTAGGCGGCGAATACAGAAAGTCAGTTTTACAGGAAAAGCCCTTACTTGGGGCAACATTTACACTCAACCCCTTCTCAATACGCCTTGCCTTATATAATCCATGCCCTGAAGTAGGCCTCGGAAGAGGCTTTTCGGGCCTACGCTGCCACTCCCTGAATAGAAAAAGGTATGGAACGCAAGAACGCGAGATACATCCCAAGTCAAAAAGGACAATGAACATGAAATCTCACCAGCTTCCTGATAGCAGGTTTCAGGCTCAGATACAGCAGCTAATCCCTGTGAGCATGCGCTGAAAGCTTACTTGCGTATTCTGGGAAGAGTTCATTCTTCCTCACACTCCGCTGAGGTAGATTCCAAGAAGTCTCTTTGAGGCAAATACAGAAATTAAGTTTTTCAGGAAAAGCCCTTCTTTGGGCAACATTTACACTCCAAGCCTTTCTCAATGCGCCTTGCCTTATATATTCCATGCCCTGAAGTATGGCTCCGAAGAGGCTTTTTGGGCCTACACTGCGACTTCCTGAAGAGAAAGAGGTATGTAAGTCCATAACGTGAGATACATCCCAAGTAGAAAGGGGAAATGAACATGAAATCTCACCAGCTTCCTGATAGCAGGTTAGAGTCTCAGATAAAGGAGCAAATTCAGCTGAGAATATCCTGTAAGGTTATGTGAGTTTTCTGGCAAGATCACATCCTTCCTAACACATGACTGAGGTAGATTCCAAGCGGGCTCTATTAGGTGAATACAGAGAGTAAGTTTTACAGGAAAAGCCCTTCTTTGTGCAACAATTACCCTTCAAAACCTTCTCAATGTGCCTTGTCTTACCTGTTCATGCCATGAAGAATGCCTTGGAAGAGGCTTTTCGGGCTTACCCTGTGACTCCCTGAAGAGAAAGTAGTATGAAATGCCATAACGCGAAATGCATCTAAAGTAAAAAAGGGCAAAGATCATGAAATCTTTCCAGCTTCTTGATAGCAGGCTACAGTCTGAGATACAGCAGCTCGTTCAGGGGAGCATACGCAGATAACCTTAGTTGAGTTTTCTGGCAGGAGCTCATTCTTGCTTACACATGGCTGCAGTTGAATACAAGAGGGCTCTATGGGACGAATTCAGAAATTATGATTTACAGGAAACACCCTTCTCTAGGCAACATTTACACTCCAAAACTTTCTCAGTGTGCCTTTTCTTATGTATTCCTTGCTGTGAGGACAGCCTCGGAAGAGGCTTTTCGGGCCTACACTTCGACTCCCTGAAGAGAAAGTGGTATATATCTCTGCCACGCAAAATACATCCAACATCAAAAAGGACAATGAGCATGAATTCAACCCTGCTTCTTGATAGCAGGCTACAGTTTGAGGTACAGCAGCTAATTCATGTGAGCATACTCTGAAAAGCTTAGTTGAGTTTTCTGGCAAGAGCTCATTCTTGCTTACACATGGCTGCAGTTGAATACAAGAGGGCTCTATGGGACGAATTCAGAAATTATGATTTACAGGAAACACCCTTCTCTAGGCAACATTTACACTCCAAAACTTTCTCAGTGTGCCTTTTCTTATGTATTCCTTGCTGTGAGGACAGCCTCGGAAGAGGCTTTTCGGGCCTACACTTCGACTCCCTGAAGAGAAAGTGGTATATATCTCCGCCACGCGAAATACATCCAACATCAAAAAGGACAATGAGCATGAATTCAACCCTGCTTCTTGATAGCAGGCTACAGTTTGAGAGGCAGCAGCTAATTCAGGGGAGCATATGCTGAAAAGCTTAGTTGAGTTTTCTGGCAAAAGCTCATTCTTACTTACGCATGGCTGAGGTGGAGTGAAGGATGGCTCTATGGGGCGAATACAAAAAGTAAGTTTTACAGGAAAAGCCGTTCTTTGGGAAACATTTACCCTTCAAAGCCTTCTCAATGTGCCTTGTCTTACATATTCCGAGCCCTGAAGAATGGCTCGAGAGGCTTTTCGGCCTACACTGCGACTCCCTGAGAGAAAATTGTATGAAACGCAATAACGTGAGATACATTCAACGCAAAAAAGGGCAATGATCATGAATTCTTCCCAGCTTCTTGATAGCAGGCTACAGTCTGAGATACAGGAGCTTGTTCAGGGGAGCATATGCTGAAAATACTAGTTCAGTTTTCTGGAAGAGCTCATTCTTGCTTACACATGCCTGTGCTGGAATCCAAGTATTCTCTATGGAGCAATACAGAAAGTAAAGTTTACATGAAACACCCTTCTCTGGGCAACATTTACACTCCAAAACTGTCTCAATGTGCCTTTTCTTATGTATTCCAAGACGAGAGGAATGGCTCAGAAGAGATGTTTCGGGCCAGCACTGCAACTCCCTGAAGAGAATCTTGGATACATCTCCACCACGTGAAGTACATCGAAAGTCAAAAAGGGCAATGATCATGAACTCTTCCCAGCTTCTTGAGAGCAGGCTACTGTCTGAGATACAGCAGCTAATTCATGGGAGCAAACGCTGAAAATCTTAGTTGATTTTTCTTCCAATTGTTCATACTGACTTACACATGACTGAGGTGGAGTGCAGGATGACTCTATGGGGCGAATACAGAGAGTCACTTTTATTGGAAAAACCATTCTTTGGGCAACATTTACACTCCAAATCTTTCTCAGAGTGCCTTGCCTTATGTGTCCCATGCCGTGAGAACAACCTCGGAAGAGGCATTTCAGATCTTCAGTGCGACTCCTTGAAGAGAAATTGGTATATATCTCCAACACGCGAGATACATCCAAAGTAAAAAAGGGCAATGATCATGAATTCTTCCCAGCTTCTTGAAGGCAGGCTACCGTCTGAGATACAGCAGCTAGTTCAGAGGAGCATACGCTGAAAAGCTTAGTTGAGATTTCTGGCAAGAGCTCTACTTGCTTACGCATTTCTGAGGTGGAATCCAAGAGGGCTCTATGGTGCGAATACAGAAAGTAAGGTTTACAGGAAACACCCTTCTTTGGGCAACATTTACACTCCAAAACTTTCTAAATGTTTATTGTCATACGTATTCCAAATCGTGAAGAATGCTTCAGAAGAGGCTTTTCGTGCCTACACTGTGACTTTCTGAAGAGAAAGCGCTATATATCTCAACCAAGCGAATTACATCCAAAGTGAAAAGGTTAATGATCATGAACTCTTCCCAGCTTCTTGAGAGCAGGCTACAGTCTGAGATACAGCATCTAATTCAGGGGAGCATACGCTGAAAAGCTTAGTTGAGTTTTTTGGCAAGAACTCATACTTGCTTACACATGGCTGCGATGGAGACCAGGATGGCTCTATGGTGCGAATACAGAAAGTAAGGTTTACAGGAAACACCCTTCTTTGGGCAACATTTACACTCCAAAACTTTCTAAATGTTTATTGTCATACGTATTCCAAATCGTGAAGAATGCTTCAGAAGAGGCTTTTCGTGCCTACACTGTGACTTTCTGAAGAGAAAGCACTATATATCTCAACCAAGCGAATTACATCCAAAGTGAAAAGGTTAATGATCATGAACTCTTCCCAGCTTCTTGAGAGCAGGCTACAGTCTGAGATACAGCATCTAATTCAGGGGAGCATACGCTGAAAAGCTTAGTTGAGTTTTTTGGCAAGAACTCATACTTGCTTACACATGCCTGCGGTGGAATCCAAGTGGGCTCTATTGTGCGATTACCGAATGTAAGGTTTACATGCAACACCCTTCTCTGGGCAACATTTTCACTCCAAAACTTTCTCAACGTGCCTTGTCTTACATATTCCAATCCCTGAAGTGTGCCTTGGCAGAAGCTTTTCGGGCCTACACTGCGAATCCCTGAAAAGAACGTGGTATATACCTCCACCACGCGAAATACATCCAAAGTCAAAAAGGGCAATGAGCATCAATTCATCCCTGCTTCTTGATAGCAGGCTACAGTCTGAGATACAGCAGCTAATTCATGAGAGCATATGCTGAATATCTTAGTTGAGTTTTCTGGCAAGATCTCATTCTTCCTCACACTTGATTGTAGCAGTATCCAAGAAGGCTCTATTGGGCGAATACAGAAAGTAAGGTTAAAAGGAAACTCTCTTCTTTGGGCAACATTTATACTCCAAAACTGTATCAACGTACCTTGTCTAACATATTCCAAGCACTGAAGAATGCCTCAGCAGAGGCTTTTCGGGCCTAGGCTGCGACTCCCAGAAGAGAAAGTGGTATGTATCTCCACCACGTGAAATACATTCATAGTCAAAAAGGGCAATGAACATGAATTCATTCCTGCTTCTTGATAGCAGGCTACAGTCTGAGATAGAGCAGCTAATTCAGGTGAGCATACGCTGAAAGCCTTATTTGAGTGTTCTGGCAAGAACTCATTCGTGCATACAAATGGCTGAGGTTGAGTGCAGGATGTCTCTGTATGGCCAATTGCGAAAGTCAGTTTTACAGGAAAAGCCTTTCTTCGGGCAAAATTTACCCTTCAAAACCTTCTCAAGGTGCCTTCTCTTATGTGTTCCATGCCCTGAGGAATGCCTCAGAAGAGGCTTTTCAGCCCCAAACTGCCACACCCTAAATAGAAAGTGGTATGTAATGCCACAAGACGAGATACATCCAAAGCAAAAAAGGGCCATGATCATGAATTCTTCCCAGCTTCTTGATAGCAGGCTACAGTCTGAGATCCAGCAGCTATTTCCGGGGAACATATGCTGAAAAACTTAGTTGAGTTTTCTGGCAAGAGCTCATCCTTGATTACACATTTCTGCGGTTGCATCCAAGAAGGGTCTATTGGGTGAATACAGAAAGTATGCTTTACATTAAACACCCTTCTTTGGGCAACATTTACACTCCAAAACTGTCTCAACAGGCATTGTCTTATGTATTCCATTTTGTGAGGAATGCCTCAGAAGAGGCTTTTCGGGCCTACCCTGCGGCTCCCTGAAGAGAAAGTGATAAATATCTTCACCACGCGAAATACATCCGAAGTCAAAAAAGGGAATGAGCATGAATTCTTCCCTGCTTCATGACAGCAGGCTAGAGTCTGAGGTACAGCAGCTAATTCAGGTGAACATACGCTGATAAGCTTAGTTGAGTTTTCTGGCAAGAGCTCATCCTTGATTACACATTTCTGCGGTTGCATCCAAGAAGGGTCTATTGGGTGAATACAGAAAGTATGCTTTACATTAAACACCCTTCTTTGGGCAACATTTACACTCCAAAACTGTCTCAACAGGCATTGTCTTATGTATTCCATTTTGTGAGGAATGCCTCAGAAGAGGCTTTTCGGGCCTACCCTGCGGCTCCCTGAAGAGAAAGTGATAAATATCTTCACCACGCGAAATACATCCGAAGTCAAAAAAGGGAATGAGCATGAATTCTTCCCTGCTTCATGACAGCAGGCTAGAGTCTGAGGTACAGCAGCTAATTCAGGTGAGCATAAGGTGAAAAGCTTAGTTGAGTTTTCTGGCAAGAGCTCAATCTTGCTTACAAATGCCTTTGGTGGAATCCATGAGGACTCTATGGGCGAATTCAGAAAGTAAAGTTTACAGGAAACACCGTTCTTTGGGCAACATTTTCACTCCAAAACTTTCTCAACGTGTCTTGTCTTACATATTCCAAGCCCTGATGAATGCCTCGGCAGAGGTTTTTAGGGCCTACATTACGACTCCCTGGACAGAAAGTCGTATATATCTCCACCACGCGAAATACATAAAAAGTAAAATAGGACAATGAGCATGAATTCATACCTGTTTCTAGATAGTAGGCTACAGTCTGAGATACAGCAGCTAATTCAGGGGAGCATATGCTGAAAAGCTTAGTTGAGTGTTCTGGCAAGAGCTCATTCTTGCTAACACAAGGCTGAGGTGGAGTGCAGGATGTCTCTGTAGGGCCAATACAGAAAGTCAGATTTACTAAAAAAGCCTTTCTTTGGAAAACATTTACCCTTCAAAACCTTCTCAAGGTGCCTTGTATTACATGTTCCATGCCCTGAGGAATGCCTCGGAAGAGGCTTTTCGAGCCTACACTGCGACAACCTGAAGAGAAATTGGAATGCAACACCATAACGCGAGATACATCCAAAGCAAAAAAGGGCAATGATCATGAATTCTTCCAAGCTTCTTGATAGCAGGCTAAAGTATGAGATACAGCAGCTAGTTCAGTGGAGTATATGCTGAAAATACTAGTTGACTTTTCTGGCAATGGCTCATTCTTGCTTGAACATGACAGAGGCAGAATCCAAGAGGGTTCTATGGGCAAAATAAAGAAATTAAGAGGTGCTGTATCTCAGACTGTAGCTTAGTATCAAGAAGCTGGGAAGAATTCATGTCCATTGCCCTTTTTGACGTGGGATGTATCTCGCATTAAGGCGTTGCATACCACTTTCTCCTCAATGAGTCGCAGTGTAGGCTCGAAAAGCCTCTTCCAAGGCATACGTAAGGGCATGGAATATGTAATATAAGTCGTATTGAGAAAGGTTTGGAGTGTAAATGTTGCCCAAAGAAGGGCTTTCCTGTAAAACATAGTTTCTGTATTCTCCCTATAGAGCCATGCTGGAATCCACCTCAGACATTTGTGAGGAAGAATGAGCTCTTCCCAGAAAACGCAACTTAGCTTTACAGTGTATGAACACATGAATTAACTGCTGTATCTCAGACTGTAGCTTGCTATCAAGAAGGTGGGAAGGATTCATGTCTATTGCCCTTTGTGAATTTGTATGAATCCCACTTCATGGAGATATATCCCACTTTTTCCTCAGGGCGTCGCAGTGTAGGCCCGAAAATCCTCTTCGGTGGCATACTTCAGGGCATGGAATACGTAAGAGAAGGCACACTGTAAAAATTTTGGAGTGTAAATGTTGCCCATAGAAGGGCTTACCTGTAAAACTTACGTTCTGTATTCACCCCACAGCGACTCTTGAAATCCACCTCACTCAAGTGTGAGGAAGAAGGAGCTCTTGCCAGAAAACTCAACTTAGCTTTTCAGCTAATTCTCAGTGTAATTAGCTGGTGCATCTCAGACTGTAACCTGCTATCAAGAAGCTGGGAAGAATTCATGTTCATTGCCCTTTGTGACGTTGGATGTATCTCGCGTAATGGCGTTACATCCCATTTTATCTTCAGGGAGTCGCAGTGTAGGCCCGAACAGCCTCTTCTGAGGCATACTTCAGAGCATGCAATATGTAAGAGAAGGCGAATTGAGAAAGACTTGTAGTGTAAATGTTGCCCCAGAAGGGCTTTTCCTGTAAAACTTACTTTCTGTATTCGCCCCCCAGCGCCTCTTGGAATCCACCTCACTCAAATGTGAGGAAGAATGAACTCTTGCCAGAAACCTCAACTTAGCTTTTCAGCGTATTCTCTACTGAATTAGCTGCTGTATCTCACTCTAGCCTGCTATCAAGAAGCTGGAAAGAATTCATGTTCATTGCCTTTTTTGGCTTGGGATTTTTTGGCTTGGGATGCAGTGTAGGCCCGAAAAGCCTCTACCGAGGCACACTTCAGAGCATGCAATATGTAAGAGAAGGCGGACTGAGAAAGTATTGGAGTGTAAATGTAGCCCACAGAAGGCCTTTTCCTGTAAAACTTATTTTCTGTATTCGCCCCATAGCTCCTCCTGGAATCCATTTCAGATAAGAGTGAGGAAGAATGAGCTCTTGCCAGCAAACTCAACTTAGCTTTTCAGCGTATTCTCTACTGAATTAGCTGCTGTATCTCACTCTAGCCTGCTATCAAGAAGCTGGAAAGAATTCATGTTCATTGCCTTTTTTGGCTTGGGATTTTTTGGCTTGGGATGCAGTGTAGGCCCAAACAGCCTCTTCCAAGGCATACTTCAGAGCATGCAATATGTAAGAGAAGGCGAATTGAGTAAGTCATGGAGTGTAAATGTTGCCCAAAGAAGGGTTTTTCCTGTAAAACTTACTTTCTGTATTCGTCCCATAGCAACTTTGGAATCAACCTCAGTCACGTGTGAGGAAGATGAGCTCTTGGCAGAAAACACATCTTCTCAGCAAATTCTCAGCTGAATTTGCTGCTCTATCTCATACTCTAGCCTGTTATCAAGAAGCTTTGAAGAATTCATATTCATTGCCCTTTTTGACTTGGGATGTATCTCGTGTCATGGCGTAAGGTGCAACTATCTCTTCAGGGCGTCGCACTGTAGGCCCGAAAAGCCTCATCCGAGGCATACTTCAGACCATGGAATATGTAAGCTAAGGCGCATTGAGAAAGTTTTGGAGTGTAAATGTAGCCCAAAGGAGGGCTTTTCCTGTAAAACTTACTTTCTGTATTCGCCCCATAACGTCACTTGGAATCCACCTCACTCAATTCTGAGGAAGAAGGAGCTCTTGGCAGAAAACTCAACTTAGCTATTCAGCGTATTCTCAGCGGAATTGGCTGCTGTATCTCAGACTGTAGACTGCTATCAACAAGTTGTGAAGAATTCATATTCATTGCCCTTTGTGACATTGGATGTATCTCCCGTAATGGTGTTACATCCTACTTTCTCTTAAGGGTTTCGCAGTGCTGGGCTGAAAAGCCTCTTATGAGGCATACTTAATGCCATGCTACATGTACAAGAAGGGCATTGAAAAACTTTTGGAGTGTAAATGTAGCCCAAAGAAGGGCTTTTCCTGTAAAACTTACTCTCTGTATTCGCCCCATAACCCCACTTGGAATCCACCTCACTCAATTTTGAGGAAGAAGGAGCTCTTGGAAAAAAACTCAACTTAGCTATTCAGCTTTTTCTCAGCGGAATTAGCTGCTGTATCTGAGACAGTAGTCTACTATCAAGAAGCTGGGAAGAATTCATGTTCATTCCCTTTTTTGACTTTGGATGTATCTCGCGTAATGGCATTACATCCCACTTTCTATTCAGGGCTTCACAGTTTACGCCCAAAAACCCTCTAACGAGGCATACTTCAGGCCATGGAATATGTAAGCCAGGCGTATTGAGAAAGTTTTGAGTGTAAATGTTGCCCAAAAAGGGCTTTTCCTGAAAACCCTTTCTTTCAGTGTTCGCCCCATATCACCTCTTGAAGTCCACCTCAGACTAGTGTGAGGAAGAAGGAGGTCTTGCCAGAAAACTCAACTTAGATTTTCAGCGTTTTCTCAGCGGGAAATTTGCTGTTGTATCTCAGACTGTAGCTTGCTATCAAGAAGCTGGGACAAATTCATGTTCATTCCCTTTTTTGACTTTGGATGTATCTCGCGTTCTGGCATTACATCCCACTTTCTATTCAGGGCTTCACAGTTTACGCCCAAAAACCCTCTAACGAGGCATACTTCAGGTCATGGAATATGTAAGCCAGGCGTATTGAGAAAGTTTTGCAGTGTAAATGTAGCCCAAAAAAGGGCTTTTCCTGAAAACCTTACTTTCAGTGTTCGCCCCATATCACCTCTTGAAGTCCACCTCAGACTAGTGTGAGGAAGAAGGAGGTCTTGCCAGAAAACTCAACTTAGATTTTCAGCGTTTTCTCAGCGGAATTAGCTGTTGTATCTCAGACTGTAACCTGCTATCAAGAAGCTGGGGAGAATTCATGTTCATTGCCCTTTTTGACTTTGGATGTATCTTGGGTAATGCCGTTACATCCCACTTTTTCTTCAGGGAGTCGCAGTGTAGGACCGAAAAGTCTCTTCCGAGGCACACTTCAGAGCAAGCAATATGTAAGAGAAGGCAAGTTGAGAAAGATTTGGAGTGTAAAGGTTGCCCAAAAGGGCTTTTCCTGTAAAACTTTCTTTCTGTATTCGTCCTATAGCACCTCTTGGAATCAACCTCAGTCACGTGTGAGGAAGATGATCACTTGCCAGAAAACACATCTTCTCAGCAAATTCTCAGCTGAATTTGCTGCTCTATCTCATACGCTAGCCTGTTATCAAGAAGCTGGGAAGAATTCATGTTCATTGCCCTTTTTAACGTGGGATTTATCTCGTGTTATGGTGTTAGGTACAACTATATCTTCAGGGCGTCGCACTGTAGGCCCGAAAAACCTCTTCCGAGGCATACTTCAGACCATGGAATATGTAAGCTAAGGCGCATTGAGAAAGTTTTGGAGTGAAAATGTAGCCCAAAGGAGGTCTTTTCCTGTAAAACTTACTTTATGTATTCGCCCCATAGCGCCACTTGGAATCCACCTCACTGAATTCTGAGGAAGAAGGAGCTCTTGGCAGAAAACTCAACTTAGCTATTCAAATTATTCTCAGCAGAATTAGCTGCTGTATCTCAGACTGTAGACTGCTATCAACAAGTTGGGAAGAATTCATATTCATTGCCCTTTGTGACATTGGATGTATCTCCCATAATGGTTGCTGTATCTCAGACTGTAGACTGCTATCAACAAGTTGTGAAGAATTCATATTCATTGCCCTTTGTGACATTGGATGTATCTCCCATAATGGTGTTACATCCCACTGTCTCTTCAGGGCGTCGCAGTGCGGGGCCGAAAAGCCTCTTTCGAAGCATACTTAATGCCATGCTACATGTACGAGAAGGGCATTGAGAAACTTTTGGAGTGTAAATGTAGCCCAAAGAAGGGCTTTTCCTGTAAAACTTACTTTCCGTATTCGCCCCATAGCCCCACTTGGAATCCACCTCACTCAATTCTGAGGAAGAAGGAGCTCTTGGCAGAAAACTCAACTTAGCTATTCAAATTATTCTCAGCAGAATTAGCTGCTATATCTCAGACTGTAGACTGCTATCAACAAGTTGTGAAGAATTCATATTCATTGCCCTTTGTGACATTGGATGTATCTCCCATAATGGTTGCTGTATCTCAGACTGTAGACTGCTATCAACAAGTTGTGAAGAATTCATATTCATTGCCCTTTGTGACATTGGATGTATCTCCCATAATGGTGTTACATCCCACTGTCTCTTCAGGGTCGCAGTGACGAAAAGCCTCTTCGAAGCATACTTAATGCCATGCAAATGTACGAGAAGGGCATTGAGAAACTTTTGGAGTGTAAATGTAGCCCAAAGAAGGGCTTTTCCTGTAAAACTTACTTTCCGTATTCGCCCCATAGCCCCACTTGGAATCCACCTCACTCAATTCTGAGGAAGAAGGAGCTCTTGGCAGAAAACTCAACTTAACTATTCAGCTTATTCTCAGCGGAATTAGGTGCTGTATCTGAGACTGTAGTCTACTATCAAGAAGCTGGGAAGAATTCATGTTCATTCCCTTTTTTGAATTTGGATGTATCTCGTGTAATGGCATTACATCCCACTTTCTCTTCAGGGTGTCGCAGTTTAGGCCCAAAAAGCCTCTACCGAGGCATACTTCAGGCCATGGAATATGTAAGCCAAGGCGTATTGAGAAAATTTTGCAGTTTAAACGTAGCCCAGAAAAGGGCTTTTCCTGAAAACCTTACATTCTGTATTCACCTCATAGAGCATTCTCTGAATCCACCTGAGTCGAGTGTGAAGAAGAATGAGCTCTTGCCAGAAAACTCAACTAACCTTTTCAGCATATTCTCAGCTGAATTAGTTGTTGTATCTCAGACTGTAGGCTGCTACCAAGAAGCTGGGAAGAATTCATGTTCATTGTCATTTTTTACTTTGGATGTATATCGCGTTATGGCGTTTCATCCCCCTTTCTCTTCAGGGAGTAGAAGTGTAGGCCCGAAAAGCTTCTTACGAGGCATACTTCAGGGCCTGCAATATGTAAGAGAAGGTACATTGAGAAAGTTTTGTAGTATAAATGTTGCCCAAGTAGGGCTTTTCCTGTAGAACTTACTTTCTGCATTCGTCCCATAGTGCCTCTTGAAATCCACCTCAGTCAATTGTGAGGAAGAATGAGCTCTTGCCAGAAAACTCAAATTTTCAGCATATTCTCAGCTGAATTAGCTGCTCTATCTCAGACTGGAGGTGCTATCAAGAAGCCTGGAAGAATTCATGTTCATTGCCTTTTTGACTTGGGATGTATCTCGTGTTATAGCATTGTGTACCAATTTCTCCTCAGGGAGTCACAGTGTAGGCCCGAAAAGCCTCTTCCGTGGCATACTTCAGGGCAGGCAATATGTTAGACAAGGCGCAGTGAGAAACTTTTGTAGTGTAAATGTAGCCCAAGAAGGGCATTTCCTGTAAAATTTACTTACTGTATTCGCCTCCTTGAGCCTTCTCTGAATCCACCTCACGCACGTGTGAGGAAGAATGAGCTCTTGTCAGAAAACTCAACTTTGCAGCATATTCTCAGCTGAATTAGCTGCTGTATCTCAGACTGTAGCCTGCTATCAAGAAGCTGGGAAGAATTCATGTTCATTGCCCTTTTTGACTTGGGATGTATCTCGTGTTATGGTGTTACATCCCACTTTCTCTTCAGGGAGTCACAGTGTAGGCCTGAAAAGCCTCTTCCGAGGTATACTTCAGGGCATGCAATATGTAAGAGAAGGCGCATTGAGAAACTGTTGCAGTGTAAATGTTGCCCAAAGACGGGCATTTCCTATAAAACTTATTTTTCTGTTTTTCCCCTTGAGCCTTCTTTGGAATCCACCTCAGTCTCGAGTGAGGAAGAATGAGCTCTTGTCAGAAAATTCAACCTTTCAGTATATTTTCAGCTGTATTAGCTGCTGTATCTCAGACTGTAGCCTGTTATCAAGAAGCTGGGAAGAATTCATGTTCATTGCCCTTTTTGACTTTGGATGTATCTCCCCTAACGTCGTTACATCCCACTTTCTCTTCAGGGGTCGCAGTGTAGGCCCGATAAGCATCTTCTGAGGCATATTTGAGGCATGCAGTAAATAAGACAAGGCACATTGAGAAAGTTTGGGAGTGCAAATGTAGCCCAAAAAAGGGCTATTTCTACAAAACTTACTTTCTATATTCGTCTCATAGAGCCTTCTCAAAATCCATCTCAGTCAAAACTGAGTAAGTAAGAGCTCATACCAGAAAACTCAACAAGCTTTTCAGCATGTTCTCAGCTGAATTAGCTGCTGTATCTCACACTGTAGGCTGCTATTAAGAAGCTGGGAAGAATTCATATTCATTGCCCTTTGTGATTTTGGATGTAACTCCTGTAAAGGCATTCCATCCCACTCTCTCTACAGGGTGTCGCAGTGCAGGCCCATATATCCTCCTTCGAGGCATACTTCAGGGCATATAATATGTAAGACAAGGCGCATTGTGACGTTTTGGAGTGTAAATGTAGCCCAAATATGGGCTTCTCCCACAAAAATTACTTTCTGTATTCGTCCCATAGCGCCACTTGGAATCCACCTCAGTCAAGGGTGAGGAAGAATGAGCTCTTGCGAGAAAACTCCATCTCTCAGCATATTCTCAGTTTAATTAGCTGCTGTATTTCAGACTGTAGCCTGCTATCAAGAAGTTGGGAAGAATTCTGTTCATTGCCTTTTTTGACATTGCATGTATGTCGCGCAATGGCGTTACATACCATTTTCTCCTCAGGTCGTCACAGTGTAGGCCCGAAAAGCCTCTTCCGAGGAATATTTCAGGCCATGGAATAATAAGACAAGGCGCATTGAGAAAGACTTGGAGTGTAAATGTAGCCCAAAGAAGGGCTTTCCAGCAAAACACACTTTCTGTATTCGTCCCATAGCGCCTCTTGGAATCCACTTCAGTTACGTCTGAGAAAGAATGAGCTCTTGCCAGAAAACTCAACTTCTCAGTGTATTTTCAGCTGAATTAGCTTCTATATTTCAGACTGTAGCCCGGTATCAACAAGCTGGGAAGAATTCATGTTCATTGTCGTATTTGACTTTGGTTTTATCTCGAGTAATGGTTTTACATCCCACTGTCTCTTGAGGGAGTCGCAGTGTAGGCCGGAAAAACCTCTTCCGAGGCATACGTCAGGGGCTGCAATATGTAAGAGAAGGCACATTGAGAGAGTTTTGTAGTGTAAATCTTACCTAAAGAAGGGCTTTTCCTGTAAATCTTACAGTCTGTATTCGCCCCATAGAGCCTCTTGGTATCCAGCTCAGTCAAGTGTGAGGAAGAATGAGCTAATGGCAAAAAACTCAATTTCTCCACATATTCATAGTAGAATTAGCTGCTTAATCTCAGACTGTAGCCTGCTATCAAGAAGCTGGGAATAAATCATGTTCATTGACACTTTTGACTTTGGATGTATCTCGCCTAAAGGCGTTACATCCCATTTTCTCTTCAGGGAGTCGCAGTGTAGGCCCAAAAAGCCTCTTCCGAGGCATACTTCAGGGCATGTAATATGTAACATAAGGTGCATTGAGAAAGTTTTGGACTGTAAACGTGGCACAAAGAAGGGATTTCCTTGCAAAACTTACTTTCTGTATTCGCCCCATCATGCCTCTTGGAATCCACCTCAGTCAAGTGTGAGGAAGAAGGAGGTCTTGCCAGAAACCTCACCTTTAGTTTTTCAGTGTATTCTCAGCTGAGTTAGCTGCTGTAACTCCGACTGTAGTCTGCTATCAAGAAGCTGAGAAGAATTCATGTTCATTGCCCTATGTGACTTTGGATGTATCTTGCGTAATGGCATTACATCCCACTTAATCTTCAGAGCGTTGCTGTGTAGGCCCTAAAGACCTCTTCCTAAGCATACTTCAGGGCATACAATATGTAAGACAAGGCTCAATTAGAAAGTTATATAGTGTAAATGCTGCCCAAAGTAGGGCTTTTCCTGTAAAGCTTACTTTCTGGATTCATCCCTTAGCGCCTCTTGTAATTCAAATCAGTCACTTCCGAGGAAGTATGAGTTCAGGCCAGAAAAATCAATTTCTCAGTATATTCTCAGCTGAATTAGCTGCTGTATCCCAGACTGCAGCCTGCTATCAATAATTGGGGAGGAATTCATGTTCATTGCCCTTTTTGACTAGGGATGTATCTCGTGCTGTGGTGTTAGGTACCATTTTCTCCTCAGGGAGTCATAGTGTAAGTTTGACAAGCCTCTTCCAAGGCATAGTTTAGGGCATGCAATATGTACGGCAAGGCGAATTAAAAAAAATTTGAAGTGTAAATGTAGCCCAAAGAAGGGCTTTTCCTGCAAAACGTACTTTCTGTATTCGCCCCATAGCGCCTCTTGGAATCCACCTAGTCAAGTGTCTGGAAGAATGAGCTCTAGCGAGAAAATTCAACTTTTCAGCGTATTCTCAGCTGAATTAGCTGCTGTATCTCAGACTGTAGCCTGCTATCCAGAGTGGGGAAGAATTCATGTTCATTGCCCTTTGTGACTTAGGATGTATCTCGCGTAATGTCGTTATATACCACTTTCTCTTCATGGCGTCGCAGTGTAGGCCTGAAAAGCCTCTTCCGAGGCATACTTCAGGCCATGGAATATGTGAGACAAGATGCATTGAGATAGTTTTGGAGTGTAAATGTAGCCCAATGAAGAGCTTTTCCTGTAAAACTTACCTTCTGTATTCGTCTCAAAAATCATTTTCGGAATCCACCTCAGTCATGTGTGAGAAAGATTGAGTTCTTGTGAGAAGACTCAACTTAGTTTTTCATCGTATTCTCAGCTGAATTAGCTGCTGTATCTCAGACTGTAGCCTACTATCAAGAAGCTGGGAAGATTTCCTGTTCATTGCCCTTTGTGACGTTGGATATATCTCGTGTTATGGCGTTAGGTACCATTTTCTCTTAAGGGAGTTGCAGTGTAAACCTCTTCCGAGGCATACTTCAGGGCATACAGTATGTAAGACAAGGCACATTGAGAAAGTTTTGGAGTGTAAATGTAGCCCACAGAAGGGCTGTTCCTGCAAAACTTTCTTTCTGTTTTCGCCCCAGAGCGCCTCTTGGATCCACCTCAGTCAAGTGTGAGCAAGAAGGAGCTCTTTGCAGAAACCTCACCTTAGTTTTTCAGCGTATTCTCAGCTGAATTAGCTGCTGTATCTCAGACTGTAGCCTGCTATCAAGAAGCTGGGAAGAATAATTGTTCATTACCCTTTTGATTTTGGATGTATCTCGTTAATGGCTTTAAATACCATTTTCCCTTCAGGGAGTCGCAGTGTAGACCCAAAAAGCCTCTTCCGAGGCATACTTCAGGGCATACAGTATGTAAGACAAGGCGCATTTAGAAAGTTTTGGAGTGTAAATGTGCCCCAAAGAACGGCTTTTCCTGTAAAACTTACTTTCTGTTTTTGCCTCATACCCCTTTTGGGAATCCACCTCAGTCAAGTGTGAGGAATGAAGAGCTCTTCCCAGTAAACTCGATCTGGTTTTTCAGGTTATTCTCAGCTGAATTAGCTGCTGTATATCAGACTGTAGCTTGATATCAAGAAACTGGGAAAAATTCATGTTCATTGCCCTTTTTGACCTGAGATGAATCTCATGCTATTTCGTTCCATACCCACTTTCTCTTCAGGGAGTCGCAGTGTAGGCCCGAAAAGCCACTTCCGAGGCATACTTCAGGGCATGCAATATATAAGAGAAGGCGCATTGATAAACTTTTGGAATGCAAATATTGCCCAAAGTAGGGCTTTTCCTGTAAAACTTACTTTCTTTATTCGCCTCATAGAGCCTTTTTTGGAATCCATTCAGTAAATTGAGGAAGTTTTGAGCTCTTGCCAAAAAAATCAATTTTTAGTATATTTCAGTTTTGGAATTCGCTGCTGCATCTCAGACTGTAGCCTGCTATCAAGAAATTGGGAAGAATTCATGTTCTTTGCCCTTTTTGACTTTGGATGTATCTTGCTTAATGGTGTTACATCCCATTTTCTATTCAGGGTAGTCGCAGTGTAGGCATGAAAAGCGTTTTCCGAGGCATACTACAGGGCATGCAATATGTAAGAGAAGGCGCAGTAAGAAAGTTTTGGAGTGTAAATGTAGCCCAAAGAAGGGCTTTTCCTGTAAAACTAAAATTGTGTATTCGCCGTATATCGCCTCTTGGAATCCACCTCAGTCAAGTGTCAGGAAGAATGAGCTCTTCCCTAAAAACACACTTTCTCAGCATATTCTCAACTGAATTAGGTGCTGTATCTCAGACTGTAGCCTGCTATCAGGAAGCCAGGAAGAATTCATGTTCATTGCCCTTTTGACTTTGGATGTATCTCGTAAGGGCGTTACATCACTTTCTTTCAGGGAGCCCAGTGTGGGGAAAAGCCTCTTCCGAGGCATATTTTCGGGGCGTGGAATATGTAAGAGAAGGTTCATTGAGAAAGTTTTTGAGGGTTAATATGGCCCAAAGAAGGGTTTTTCAAGTAAAACTTAATTTCTGTATTCGCCCCATATCGCCTCTTGGAATCCACCTCAGTCAAGTGTGAGGAGGAATGAGCTCGTGCCAAAAACTCAACTTCACAGCATTTCTCAGCTGAATTAGCGGCTGTATCTCAGACTGTAGCCTGCTATCAAGAAGCTGGGAAGAATTCCTGTTCATTTCCCTGTTAGACTGTGGCTGTATCTCACGTAATGGCGTTGCATCCCACTTTCTCTTCAGGGAATCGCAGTGTAGGCCTGAAAAGCCTCTTCCGAGGCATACTTCAGGGCATGCAATATGTAAGAGAAGGCCCATTGAGAAACTTCTGGAGTGTAAATGTTGCCCAAAGAAGGGCTTTTCCTGTAAAACTAACATTCTGTATTCGCCCATAGCGCCTCTTGTGATCCACGTCAGTTAAGTGTATGGAAGAAGGAGCTCTTGCCAGAAAACTAAACTTGTCTTTTCAGTGTATTCTCAGCTGAATTAGCTGCTGTATCTCAGAATGTAGCCTGTTATCAAGAAAGTGGAAAGAATTCATGTTCATTGCCCTACTTGACTTGGGATGTATCTCGTGTTACGGCGTTATGTAGCACTTTCTCTTGAGGGAGTTGCAGTGTAGGCCAGAAAAGCCTCTTCCAAGCCAGAATTCAGGCCAAGGAATATTGAAAAGAAGGCGCATTTAGAAAGTTTTGGAGTGGAAATGTATACGAAGAAGGGATTTTCCTGTAAAACTTACTTTCTGTATTCGCCCCATAGTGCCTCTTCAAATCCATCCCAGTCAAGTGTGAGGAAGAATGATGTCTTGCTGGAAGATTAAATTTTTCAGCGTATTTGCAGCTGAATTAGCTGCTGTATCTCAGACTGTAGCCTGCTATCAAGAGGCTGGGAAGAATTCATGTTCATTCCCCTTTTTTGACTTTGGATGTATCTCGTTGGTGTTACCACTTTCTCTTCAGGGAGTCACAGTGAAACCCGAAAAGCCTCTTCGAGGCATATTTCAGGGCAGGGCAATATGTAAGACAAGGCCATTAGAAATTTTTGGGAGTGTAAATGTAGCCAAAAGAAGGGCTTTTCCTGAAAAAAGTACTTTATGTATTCGCCCCATAGCGCCTTCTTGGAATCCACCTCAGTCAAGTGTGAGGAAGAATGAGCTCTTGCCAGAAAACTCAAATTTTCAGCATATTCTCAGCTGAATTAGCTGCTGTATCTCAGACTGTAGCCTGCTATCAAGAAGCTGGGAAGAATTCATGTTCATTGCCCTTTGTGACTTTGGATGTATCTCGCGTAATGGCGTTACATCCCAATTTGTCTACAGGGCGTCACAATGTAGACCCGAAAAGCCTCTTCCCAGGCATACAACAAGCCATGCAATATGTAAGACAAGCCGCATTGAGAAAGTTTTGGAGAGTAAATGTTGCCCAAAAAAAGGTTTTTCCTTTAAAAGTTACTTTCTGTATTCGCCCCATAGCGCCTCTTGGAATCCACCTCAGTCAAGTGTGAGGAACAATGAGCTCTTGCCAGAAAACTCTGTTTCTCAGCATATTCTCAGCTAAATTGGATGCTGTATCTCAGATTGTAGCCAGCTATCAAGAAGCTGGGAAGAATTCATATTCATTGCCCTTTTTGACTTTGGATGTATCTCCCCGTTGGGGCACCCCCCTTTTTTTCTTCAGGATGTCACAGTGTAGGCCACAAAAACCTCTTCCGAGGCATACTTCAGTCCATGGAATATGTAAAAACACAAGGGGGAGAAATTTTTGGAGTGTAAATTTTGCCCAAAGAAGGGGTTTTCCTGTAAAATTAACTTTCTGTTTTTGTCCCATAGAGCCTCTTGGAATCCACCTATTTAAGGTTGAGGAAGAATGAGCTTTTGCCAGAAAACTCAACTTAGTTTTTCAGCGTATTCTCAGCTGAATTAGCTGCTGTATCTCAGACTGTAGCCTGATATCAGTAAGCTGGGAAGAATTCATGTTCATTGCTCTTTTTCTTTCGATGTATCTCGCGTAATGGCTTAACATCCCAATTTCTATTCAGGGTGTCGCAGTGTAGGCCTGAAAAGCCTCTTCCGAGGCATACTTCAGGGCATGCAATATGTTAGAGAAGGCACATTAAAAAGTTTTGGTGTGTTAGTGTTGCCCAAAGAAGGGCTTTTCCTGTAAAACTTGCCTTCTGTATTCGCCACATAGAGCCCTCTTGGAATACACCTCTGCCAAGTGTGAGGAAGATAGAGCTCTTTCCTGAAAACTCAAATTTTCAGCTTTCTTAGTTGAATTAGCTGCTGAATCTCAGACTGTAGGCTGCTATGAAGAAGCTGGGAATAAATCATGTTCATTGACACTTTTTGAGTTGGGATGTATCTCGTGTTATGGCGTTACATCCCATTTTCTCTTCAGGGTGTTGCAGTGTAGGACCGAAAAGCCTCTTTCGAGGCATACTTCAGGGCATGCAGTATATAAGACAAGGCGCTTTGAGAACGTTTTGGAATGTAAATCTGTCTAAAGAAGGGTTTTTCCTGTAAAACTTACTTTCTGTATTAAATCCCCCCCCTCAGTCAAGTGTGAGGAAGAAGGAGGTCTTGCCAGAAACCTCACCTTAGTTTTTCAGTGTATTCTCAGCTGAGTTAGCTGCTGTGTCTCCGACTGTAACCTGCTATCAAGAAGCTGGGAAGAATTCATGTTCATTGCCCTTTGTGACTTTGGATGTATCTCGCGTAATGGTGTTAACCCCCTTTCTCTTCGGGGGTTGCAGTGTGGGCCCCAAAAAAGCCTCTTCCAAGGCTTTACTTCGGGGCATACAATATGTAAGACAAGGCGCATTGAGAAAATTTAGGAGTATAAATGTTGCCCAAAGAATGGCTTTCCCTGTAAAACTTACTTTCTGTATTCGCCCCATATCGCCTCTTGGAATCCACCTCAGTCAAGTGTGAGGAAGAATGAGCTCTTGCCAGAAAACTCAATTTCTCAGCATATTCTCAGCTGAATTAGCTGCTGTATCTCAGACTGTAGCCTGCTATCAAGAAACTGGGAAGAATTCATGTTCATTACCCTTTGTGACTTTGGACGTATCTCACGTAATTGCCTTACATCCAAGTTTCTCTTCAGGGAGTGGCAGTGTAGGCCCAAAAAGCCTCTTCTGAGGCATACTTCAGGGCATGCAATATGTAAGAAAGGCATTGAAAAAATTTTGGGTTAAAGGGCCCAAAGAAGGGCTTTTCCTTAAAACTTACTTTCTGTATTCCCCATAGACCCCTCTTGGAATCCACCTCAGTCAACTGTGAGGAAGAATGAGCTCTTGCTAGAAAACTGAACTTCTCAGCATAGTTTCAGCTGAATTAGCTGCTGTATCACAGACTGTAGCCTGCTACCATGAAGCTGGGAAGAATTCATGTTCATTGCCCTTTGTGACTTTGGATGTATCTCGCTTAATGGCGTTCCATCCAATTATTTTTCAGGGAGTCGCAGTGTAGGCCCAAAAAGCCTCTTCCGAGGCATACTTCAGGGCCTGTAATATGTAAGAGAAGGCACATTGAGAAAGTTTTGGAGTGTAAATGTAGCCCAATGAAGAGCTTTTCCTCTAAAACTTACTTTCTGTATTCGTCTCAAAAATGATTCTCAGAATCCACCTCAGTCAGATGTGAGAAAGAATGAGTTCTTGTGAGAAAACTCAACTTAGTTTTTCATCGTATTCTCAGTTGAATTAGGTGCTGAATCTCAGACTGTAGTCTGCTATCAAGAAGCTGGGAGGAATTCATGTCCATTGCCCTTTTTGACTTTGGAGGTATCTCGCGTAATGGCGTTACATCCCACTTTCTCTTCAGGGAGTTCCAGTGTAGTCCCGAAAAGCCTCTTCCGAGGCATACTTCAGGGCAGGGCAATATGTAAGACACGGCGCATTGGGACAGTTTTGGAGTGTAAATGTAGCCCAAAGAAGGGCTTTTCCTGAAAAAAGTACTTTATGTATTCGCCCCATAGCGCCTTCTTGGAATCCACCTCACTCAAGTGTGGGGAAGAATGAGCTCTTCCCAGAAACCTTCACTCAGATTTTCAGCGTATTGTTAGCTGAATTATCTGCTCTATCACAGACTGTAGCCTGCTATCAAGAAGCTGGAAAGATTTCATGTTCATTGCCCTTTTTGAATTGGTATGTATCTCGAGTTATGGCGTTACATACCATTTTCTCTTGTGGGAGTCGCAGTGTAGGCCGAAAAGCCTCTTCCGAGGCATACTTCAGGGCAAGCAATATGTAAGAGAAGGCGCATCGAGAAAGTTTGGGAGTGTAAATGTTGCCCAAAGAAGGGCTTTTCCTGTAAAACTTATTCTATGTATTCGCCCCATAGCACCTCTCGGAATCCACCGGTGTCAAGTGTGAGGAAGAAGGAACTCTTGCCAGAAAAAACTTCTCAGCATATTCTCAGCTGAATTAGGTGCTATATCTCAGACTGTAGCATACTATCCAGAAGCTGGGAAGAATTCATGTTCATTGCCCTTTTTATTTTGGGATGTATCTGGTGTAAGGGTTTACATCACTTTCTCTTCGGGGAGTCACATGTAGGCCCGAAAAGCCTCTTCCGAGGCCTCCTTCTGGGCATAGATTATACAAGGCAATGCGCAATGAGAAAGTTTTGGAGTGTAAATGTTGCCCAAAAAAGGGCTTTTCCTGTAAAACTTACTTTCTGTATTCATCCCATAGCGCCTCTTGGAATCCACCTCAGTCAAGTGTGAGGAAGAATGAGCTCTTGCCAGAAAACTCAACTTTTCAGCATATTCTCAGCTGAATTAGCTGCTGTATCTCAGACTGTAGCCTGCTATCAAGAAGCTGGGAAGAATTCATGTTCATTGCCCTTTTTGACTTGGGATGTATCTCGCGTAATGCCATTACATACCACTTTCTCCGTCGCAGTGTAGGCCCAAAAACCTCCTCCGAGGCATACTTCAGGGCATGCAATATGTAAGACAAGGTGCATTGAGAAACTTTTGAAGTGTACATGTAGCCTAAAGAAGGGCTTTTCCTGTAAAACTTACTTTCGGGTATTCCCCTTTAATAGACCCTCTGAATCCATCTCAGTCAAGTTTGAGGAAGAATGAGCTCTTCCAGAAAACTCAAATCTCAGAATTTTCAGCTGAATTAGCTGCTGTATCTCAGACTGTAGCCTGCTATCAAGAAGCTGGGAAGAATTCATGTTCATTGTCCTTTTGATTTGGGGATGTATCTCGTAAAGGGTTTTTACACCCCACTTTCTCTTCGGGGATTCGCAGTGTGGGCCCAAAAGTCTCTTTCCGAGGCATACTTCAGGGCATGCAATATGTAAAAAAAAGGCATTGAGAAATTTTTGGAGTGTAAATGTTGCCCAAAAAAGGGGCTTTTCCTGTAAACTTTACTTTTTGGTTTCCCCCCATAGAGCCTTCTGGGAATACACCTGAGTCAAGTGTGAGGAAGAATGACCTCTTCCAGAAAACACAACTTAATTTTTCGGCATATACTGAGTTACATTAGCTGCTGTATCTCAGACTGTAGCCTGATATTAGTAAGCTGGGAAGAATTCATGTTCATTGCTCTTTTTCTTTCGATGTATCTCGCGTAATGGCTTAACATCCCAATTTCTATTCAGGTTGTCGCAGTGTAGGCCTGAAAAGCCTCTTCCGAGGCATACTTCAGGGCATATAATATGTAAGAGAAAACACATTGAGAAAGTTTTGGAGTATAAGTGTTATCCAAAGACGGGCTTTTCCCGTAAAACTTACTTTCTGTATTAGCCCCATAGAGACCTTTTGGAATACACCTCTGCCAATTGTGAGGAAGACTGAGCTCTTGCTTAAAAACTCATCTAGCTTTTCAGCGTGTTCTCAGCTGAATTATTTGCTGTATCTCTGACTGTAGCCTGCTATTAGGAAGCTGGTAAGTATTCATGTTCATATTTATTTTTGACTTGGGATGTATCTCGTGTTATGGTGTTACGTACCGATTTCTTTCAGGGTGTCGCCTCGTAGGTCAGAAAATCCTCTTCCAAGGCATATTTCAGACTAGGCAATATCTAAGAGAAGGCGATTCAGAGAGTTTTGGAGTGTAAATGTAGCCCAAAGAGGGGCTTATCGTATAAAACTAAAATTCTGTATTCACCCCCTAGCGCCTCTTGGAATTCACCAGTCAAGTGTGACGAAGAATGAGCTCTCGCCAGAAAAGTCAACATCACTTTTCAGTGTATTCTCAGCTGAATTAGCTGCTGTATCTCAGGCTCTAGTCTGCTATCAAGAAGCTGGGAAGAGTTCATGTTCATTGCCCTTTTTGACTTTGGATGTATCTCGCGTAATGGCGTTACATACCAATTTCTCTTCAGGACATTGCAGAGTAGGCCCGAAAAGCCTCTTCCGAGGCATTCTTCAGAGCACGCAATATTAAGAAAGGGCCCATTGGGGAAATTTTTTGGAGTGTAAATGTTTCCCAAAAAAGGGGCTTTTTCCTTAAAACTTACTTTCTGTTTTCCCGCCCATAGCATGTTTTGGGAATCCACCCAGTCAAGGGTGAGGAAGAATGAGCTCTTGCCAGAAAACTCAACTTCTCGGCATATTCCTAGCTGAATTAGCTTCTGTATCTCAGACTGTAGCCTGCTATCAAGAAACTGGGAAGAATTCATGTTCATTACCCTTTGTGACTTTGGACGTATCTCACGTAATTGCCTTACATCCAAGTTTCTCTTCAGGGAGTGGCAGTGTAGGCCCAAAAAGCCTCTTCTGAGGCATACTTCAGGGCATGCAATATGTAAGAGAAGGCAAATTTAGAAAATTTGTTAGTATAATTGTTGCCCAAAAAAGGGCTTTTCCTATAAAACTTACTTTCTGTATTCGTCTCATAGAGCCTTCTCTGAATCCACCACAGTCAAGTGTGAGGAAGAATGAGCTCTTGCCAGAAAACTCAAATTTTCAGCATATTCTCAGCTGAACTAGTTGCTGTATATCAGACTGTAGCCTGCTATCAAGAAGCTGGGAAGAATTCATGTTCATTGTCCTTTGTTACTTTGGAAGTATCTCGCGTAATGGCGTTACATCCCACTTTCTCTTCAGGGAGTCGCAGTGTAGGCCCAAAAACCTCTTTCAAGGCATACTTCAGTGCATGCAATATGTAAGACAAGGCGCATTGAGAAAGTTTTGGAGTGTAAATGTTGCCCAAAGAAGGGCTTTTCCTGTAAAACTTACTTTCTGTATTCGCCCCATAGTGCCTCTTGGAATCCACCTCAGTCAAGTGTGAGGAAGAATGAGCTCTTGCCAGAAAATTCAACTTTTCAGCATATTCTCAGCTGAATTAGCTGCTGTATCTCAGACTGTAGCCTGCTATCAAGAAGCTGGGAAGAATTCATGTTCATTGCCCTTTTTGACTTTGGATGTATCTCGCATAATGGTGTTACATCCCACTTTCTCTTCAGGGAGTCGCAGTGTAGGCCCGAAAAGCCTCTTCCGAGGCATACTTCAGGGCATGGAATATGTAAGACAAGGCACATTGAGAAAGTTTTGGAGTGTAAATGTTGCCCAAAGAAGGGCTTTTCCTGTAAAACTTACTTTCTGGATTCGCCTCATAGAGCCTTCTCTGAATCCACCTCAGTCAAGTGTGAGGAAGAATGAGCTCTTGCCAGAAAACTCAAATTTTCAGCATATTCTCAGCTGAATTAGCTGCTGTATCTCAGACTGTAGCCTGCTATCAAGAAGCTGGGAAGAATTCATGTTCATTGCCCTTTTTGACTTGGGATGTATCTCGTGTTATGGCGTTACATCCCACTTTCTCTTCAGGGAGTCGCAGTGTAGGCCCGAAAAGCCTCTTCCGAGGCATACTTCAGGGCATGCAATATGTAAGACAAGGCGCATTGAGAAATTTTTGGAGTGTAAATGTTGCCCAAAGAAGGGCTTTTCCTGTAAAACTTACTTTCTGTATTCGCCCCATAGCACCTCTTGGAATCCACCTCAGTCAAGTGTGAGGAAGAATGAGCTCTTGCCAGAAAACTCAACTAAGCTTTTCAGCCTATTCTCAGCTGAATTAGCTGCTGTATCTCAGACTGTAGCCTGCTATCAAGAAGCTGGGAAGAATTCATGTTCATTGCCCTTTTTGACTTTGGATGTATCTCGCGTAATGGCATTACATCCCACTTTCTCTTCAGGGTGTCGCAGTGTTGGCCCCAAAAAACCTTTTTCCGGGGGAAACTTCAGGGCATGGAATATGTAAGACAAGGCCATTGAGAAATTTTGGAGTGTAAATGTTGCCCAAAAAAGGGGGCTTTTCCTGTAAAATTACTTTCTGTATTCGCCCATAGAGCCCCCCGGGAATCCAACTCAGTCACGATTGAGGAAGAATGAGCTCTTGCCAAAAAACTCAAATTCTGGGCATATTCTCAGCTGAATTAGATGCTGTAATCAGAATGTAGCCTGTTATCAATAAGGTGGGGAGAATTCATGTTCATTTCCCTTTTTGACTTTGGATGTATCTCGCTCAATGGCGTTACCTACCACTTTCTCTTCAGGGAGTCGCAGTGTAGGCCCAAAAAGCCTTTTCCCAAAAGGCATACTTCAGGGCATGAAATATTAAGGCAAGGGGCAGTGAGAAAGTTTTCGAGTGTAAATGTTGTCCAAAGAAAGGCTTTTCCTGTAAAACTTACTTTCCGTATTCGACTCATAGAACCTTAACAGAATCCACCGCAGTCAAATGTGAGGACGAATGAGCACTTGCCAGAAAACTCAACTTTGCAGCATATTCTCAGATGAATTAGCTGCTGTATCTCAGACTGTAGCCTGCTATCAAGAATCTGGTAAGTATTCATGTTCATTTCCCTATTTGACTTTAGATGTATCTCGTGTTACGGTGTTACGTACCACTTTCTCTTCAGGGATTCGCAGTGTAGGCCCGACAAGCTTCTTCCGAGGCATACTTCAGGACCCGCAATATGTAAAAAAAGGCGCATTGAGAAAGCTTTGGAGTGTAAATGTTTCCAAAAGAAGGGATTTTCCTATAAAACATGCTTTCTGTATTCACCCTGTAGAGCCTCTTGGAATCCACCTCAGTCAAGTGTGAGGAAGAATGAGGTCTTTCCAGAAAATTCAATTTTTCAGCGTATTTTCAGCTGAATTATCTCCTGTATCTCAGACTGTAGCCTGCAATCAAGAAGCTGGGAAGAATTCATGTTCTTTGCCCTTTTTGATTTTGGATGTATCTTGTGAAATGGTATTACATCACACTTTCTATTGAGGGAGTCGCAGTGTAGGCTCGAAAAGCATCTTCCGAGGCATACTTCAGGACCCGCAATATGTAAAAAAAGGCGCATTGAGAAAGTTTTGGAGTGTAAAAGTAGCCCAAAGAAGGGCTTTTCCTGCAAAACTTACTTTCTGTATTCGCCCCGTAGAGGCTCTTGGAATCCAACACGGTCAAGTGTGAGGACGAAAGAGTTCTGGCCAGAAAATTCAACTTTTCTGCATAGTCTCAGCTGAATTAGCTGTTGTATCTCCGACTGTTGCCTGCTAGCAAAAAGCTGGGAAGAATTCATGTTCATTGCCCTTTTGACTTTGGATGTATCTCGCATAATGGCGTTACATCCCACTTTCTCTTCAGTGAGTCGCAGTGTAGGCCCGAAAAGCCTCTTCCGAGGCATACTTCAGGGCATGCAATATGTAAGACAAGGTGCATTGAGAAAGTTTTGGAGTGTAAATGTTGCCCAAAGAAGGGCTTTTCCTGTAAAACTTACTTTCTGTTTTTGTACCATAGCGCCTCTTGGAATCCACCTATGTAACGTGTGAGGACGAATGAGCTCTTGCCAGAAAACTGATATTCTCTGTGTATTCTCAGATAAATTACATGCTGTATCTCAGACTTTAGCCTGCTATCAAGAAGCTGGGAAAATTCATGTTCATTGCCCTTTTTGACTTGGGATGTGTATCGTGTTATGTTGTTGCATCCCACTTTCTCTTCAGGGAGTCACAGTGTAGGCCCGAAAAGCCTCTTCCGAGGCATACTTCAGGGCATGGAATATGTAAGAGAAGGCACATTGAGAAAGTTTTGGAGTGTAAATGTTGCCCCAAGAAGGGCTTTTCCTGTAAAACTTAATTTCTGTATTCGCCCCATAGCGCCTCTTGGAATCCACCTCAGTCAAGTGTGAGGAAGAATGAGCTCTTGCCAGAAAACTCAACTTTTCAGCATATTCTCAGCTGAATTAGCTGCTGTATCTCAGACTGTAGCCTGCTATCAAGAAGCTGGGAAGAATTCATGTTCATTGCCCTTTTTGACTTTGGATGTATCTCGTGTTATGCTTTACATCCACTTTCTTTTCAGGGAGTTCCAGTGTAGGCCCGAAAATTCTCTTCCGAGGCATACTTCAGGGCATGCAATATATGAGACAAGACGCATTGAGAAAGTGGTGGAGTGTAAATGTTGTGCAAAGATGGGCTTTTCCTATAAAACTAACATTCTGTATTCTTCCCATAGTGCCTCTTCGATTCTGCCTCTGTCAAGTGGGAGGAAGAATGAGCTCTTGCCAGAAAACACAACTAGCTTTTCACCCTATTCTCAGCTGAACTAGCTGCTGTATCTCAGACTGTAGCCTGCTATCATGAAGCTGGGAAGAATTCATGTTCATTGCCCTTTTTGACTTTGAATGTATCTCGCATAATGGCGTTATATCCCAGTTTCTCTTCAGGGCGTCGCAGTGTAGACCCGAAAATCCTCTTCAGAGGCATACAACAGGACAGGCAATATGTAAGACAAGGCGCATTGAGAAAGTTTTGGAGAGTAAATGTTGCCCAAAGTAGGGCTTTTCCTTTAAAACAATTTCTGTATTCCCCATAGGCTTTTGGGAATCCACCGCAGTCAAATGTGAGGACGAATGAGCACTTGCCAGAAAACTCAACTTTGCAGCATATTCTCAGCTGAATTAGCTGCTGTATCTCAGACTGTAGCCTGCTATCAAGAAGCTGGGAAGAATTCATGTTCATTGCCCTTTTTGACTTTGGATGTATCTCGCATAATGGCATTACATCCCACTTTCTCTTCAGGGAGTCGCAGTGTAGGCCCAAAAAGCCTCTTCCGAGGCATACTTCAGGGTATGCAATATGTAAGACATGGCGCTTTAAGAAAGTTTTGGAGTGTAAACGTTGCCCAAAGAATGGCTTCTCTTATAAAACTTGCTTTCTGTATTTGCCGCATAGAGCCTTCTCTGAATCCACCTCAGTAAAGTGTGAGGAAGAATGAGCTCTTGCCAGAAAACTCACTTTCTCAGCATATTCTCAGCTGAATTAGCTGCTATATCTCAGACTGTAGCCTGCTATCAAGAAGCTGGGAAGAATTCATGTTCATTGACATTTTTGACTTGGGATGTATTTCGTGTTATGGCGTTAGGTACCACTTTCTCTTCAGGGAGTCGCAGTGTAGGCCCGAAAATTCTCTTCCGAGGCATACTTCAGAGCATGCAATATGTAAGAGAAGGCGCATTGAGAAAGTTTTGGAGTGTAAATGTCGCCCAAAGAAAGGCTTTTCCTGCAAAACTTACTTTCAGTATTCTCCCCATAGCGCCTCTTGTAATCCACCTCATTCAAGTGTGAGGAAGAAGGAGCTCTTGCCAGAAAACTCTAATCAGCTTTTCAGCATATTATAAGCTGAATTAGCTGCTTTGTCTCAGACTGTAGCCTGCTATGGAAAACCTGAGAAGAATTCATGTTCATTGCCTTTTTTGACTTTGTATGTATCTCGCGTAATGCCTTTACATCCCACTTTCTCTTCAGGGAGTCGCAGTGTAGGCCCGAAGAACCTCTTCCGAGGAATACTTCAGAGCATTCAATATGTAAGAGAAGGCTCATTGAGAAAATTCTGGACTGTAAATGTAGCCCAAAGAAGGGCTTTTCCTGCAAAATTTACTTTCAGTAGTCGCCCAGTAGCTCCTCCTGGAATCCACCTCAGTAAAGTGTGAGGAAAAAATGAGCTCTTGCCAAAAAACCTCAATTTTCAGCATATTCCCCACTGAATTGGGTGCTGTTTCTCAGACTGTAGCATGATATCAAGAAGCTGGGAAGAATTCATTTCATTGCCTTTTTGACTTTGGATGTATCTCGTGAAAATGGCTTTAAATACCATTTTTTCTTCGGGGAAATCGCATTTGGGGCCCCAAAAAATTCTTCCAAGGCATACTTCGGGGCATGAAATATATAAGAAAAGGGGCCTTTGAAAATTTTTTGGAGTGTAAATGTTGCCCAAATGGGTTTTTCCTGCAAAACTTACTTTCTGTATTCTCCCATAGTGCCTCTTGGAATCCAACTCACTCAAGTTTGCGGAAGAACTAGCTCTTGAGAGAAAACTTAACTTAGCTTCTCAGCATATTCTCAGCTGAATTAGCTGCTGTATCTCAGACTGTAGCCTGCTTTCAACAAGTTGTGAAGAATTCAGGTTCATTGCACTTTTTGACTTTGTATGTATCTCGCGTAATGGCGTTACATCCCACTTTATCTTCAGGGAGTCGCAGTGTAGGCCCAAAAAGCCTCTTCTGAGGCATACTTCAGAGAATGCAGTACGTAAGACAAGGCGAATTGAGAAAGCTTTGGAGTGTAAATGTTTCCAAAAGAAGGGATTTTCCTATAAAACATGCTTTCTGTATTCACCCTGTAGAGCCTCTTGGAATCCACCTCAGTCAAGTGTGAGGAAGAATGAGGTCTTTCCAGAAAATTCAATTTTTCAGCGTATTTTCAGCTGAATTATCTCCTGTATCTCAGACTGTCGACTGCTATCAAGAATCTGGGAAGAATTCATGTTCATGGCCCTTTTTGACTTTGGTTTTATCTCGCGTAATGGTTTTACACTTCACTGTCACTTCAGGGAGTCGCACGGTAGGCCTGAAAAGCCTCTTCCGAGGCATACTTCAGGGGCTGCAATATATAAGAGAAGGCATATTGAGATATTTTTGTAGTGAAATCGTTCCTAAAGAAAGGCTTTTCCTGTAAAACTTACTTTCTGTCTTCGCTTCATAGCGCCTCTTGGAATCCACCTCAGTCAAGAGTGAGAATGAATTAGCTATTGCCAAAAAACTCAATTTCTCAACATATTCTTACTTGAATTAGCTACTGAATCTCAGACTTTAGCCTGCTATCAAGAAGCTGGGAAGAATTCATGTTCATTTCCATTATTGACTTTGGATGTATTTCGCCTAATGGCGTTACATCCCACTTAATCTTCAGGGAGTCGCAGTGTAGTCCCGAAAAGCCTATTTCGAGGCATACTTCAGGACATACAATATGTAAGAGTAGGCTCAATTAGAAACTAAGGGAGTGTAAATGTTGTCCAAAGAAGGGCTTTTCCTGTAAAGCTTGCTTTCTGTATTCATCCCAAAGTGCCTCTTGGAATCCAAATCAGTCACGTGTGAGGAAGAATGAGCTCTTGCCAGGAAACTCAACTTCTTAGCGTATTCTCAGCTGAATTAGCTTCTGTATCTCAGACTGTAGCCAGCTATCAAGAAGCTGGGAAGAATCCATGTTCATTGGCCGTTTTGATTTTTATATATCTCGTGTTATGGCGTTACGTGCCACTTTCTCTTCAGGGAGTCACAGTGTAGGCCCGAACAGCCTCTTCCTAGGCATACTTCAGGGCATGTAATATGTAAGACAAGGCACACTGAGAAACTTATGGAGTGTAAATTTGCCCAAAGAATGGCTTTTCCTGCAAAACTTACTTTCAGTATTCCCACCATCGCGTCTTTTGGAAACCACCTCAGTCGAGTGAGGAAGAATGAGCTCATGCCAGAAAATTCAAATTTTCAGCATATTCTCAGGTGAATTATCTCCTCTATCTCAGACTGTAGCCTGCTATCAAGAAGCTGGGAATAGTTCATGTTCATTGCCCTTTCTGACTTTGTATGTATATCGTGTAATGGCATTACATACCAATTTCCCTTCATGGCGTCGTAGTGTAGGCCCGAAAAACCTCTTCCGAGGCATACTTCAGGCCATGGAATATGTAAGACAAGGCACAGTGAGAAAGTTTTGGAGTGTAAACGTCGCCCGAAGAATGGCTTTTCCTGCAAAACTTACTTTCAGTATTCTCCCCATAGCGCATCTGGTAATCCACCTCAGTCAAGTGTGAGGAAGAAGGAGCTCTTGCCAGAAAACTCAAATTAGCTTTTCAGCATACTATCAGCTGAATTAGCTGCTTTGTCTCAGACTGTAGCCTGCTATGAAAAACCTGGGAAGAATTCATGTTCATTGCCCATTATGACTTTGTATGTATCTCGCGTAATGGCGTTACATCCCAATTTCTATTCAGGGAGTCACAGTATAGGCCCGAAAATCTTCTTCCGAGTCATACTTTAGGGCATGCAATATGTAGGAGAAGGCGCACTGAGAAGTTTTAGAGTGTAAATGTTGCCCAAAGAAGAGATTTTCCTGTAAAACTAACAATCTCTATTCACCCCATAGCTGCTCTTTTAATCCAACTCAGTCAAGTGTGAGGAAGAATGAGCTCTTGCCAGAAAACTCAGCTTTACAGCATATTCTCAGCTGAATCAGATGCTGTATCTCAGACTGTAGCTTGCTATCAAGAAGCTGGGAAGAATTCATGTACATTGCCCTTTGTGACTTTGAATGTATCTCCTGTAACGGCGTAACATCCCACTTTCTCCTCAGGGAGTCGCACTGTAGGCCCAAAAATTCTCTTCCTAGGCATATTTCAGGGCATGCAATTTGTAAGACAATCTCATTGATAAAGCTTTGGAGTGTAAATGTAGTCCAAAGATGGCCTTTCCTCTAAGACTTACTTTCTTTATTCGCCTCATAGAGCCTTCTCTGAATCCACCTCAGTCAAGTGTGAGGAAGAATGAGCTCTTTCCAGAAAAGTCAACTTCTCAGCATATTCTCAGTTGAATTAGCTGCTGTATCTCAGACTGTAGCATCCTATACAGAAGCTGGAAGAATTTTTGTTCATTGCCCTTTTTGATTTGGATGTATCTCGTGTTAATGCGTTACTTCTCACTTTCTCTTCGAGGAATTGCAGTCTAGGGCCGAAAAGCCTTTTCCGAGGTATACTTTAGGGCATGCAATATGTAGGAAATTGTATATTGTGAAACTTTTAGAGTCTAAACTTTGCCAAAAGAAGGGTTTTTCTGTAAAACTTACTTTCTGTGTTCGCTCCATAGAGTCCGCTTAGAAATCATCTCTGTCAAATGTGAGGAAGAATGAGCTCTTGCCAGAAAACTCAACTAGATTTTCAGCGTATTCTCAGCTGAATTAGTTGCTGTATCTGTGACTGTAGCCTGCTATCAAGCAGCTAGTAAGTATTCATGTTCATTGCCCTTTATGAAATTGGATGTATCTCGTGTTATGGTGTTACGTACCACTTTCTCTTCAAGGAATCACAGTGTAGGCCCGAAAAGCCTCTTCCGCCTCATACTTGAGGGCATGCATTATTTAAGACAAGGCGCACTGAGAAAGATTTGGAGTGTAAATGTTGCCCAAAGGAGGGCTTTTCCTGTAAAACTTACTTTCTGTATTCGCCCCATAGAGCCTCTTGTAATCCACCTCAGTCAAGTGTGAGGAAGCATGAGCTCTTGCCAGAGCACTCAAATTCTCATCATATTCTGAGCAGAATTAGCTGCTGTATCTCAGACTGTAGACTGCTATCAAGAAGCTAGGAAGAATTAATATTCATTGCCTTTTGTGACTTTGGATGTATCTCGCCTAATGGCGTTACATCCCACTTTATCTTCAGGGAGTCAGAGTGTAGGTCCGAAAAGCCTCTTCTGAGGCATATTTCAGGGCATGCAATAAGTAAGCGAATGCACATTGAGAAAGTTTTGGAGTGTAAATGTTGCCCAAATAAGGGATTTTCCTGTAAAACTTAGTTTCTGTTTCGCTGCATAGAGCCCTCTTGGAATACACCTTGCCAATTGTGAGGAAGAATGAACTCTTGCCAGAAAACTCAACTAGATTTTCAGCGTGTTCTCAGCTGATTTAGCTACTGTATCTCAGACTGTGGGCTGATATCCGTAAGCTGAGACGAATTCATGTTCATTGCCCTTTTTTTTTTTTTAATTTTTATTTTGCCCCATTTTTTTTATTAATGTTCTTAAATCTTTATTTTACTTTTACAGATTTTGTTGTTTACATATATGTATGTTCTCAGATTAGTCATATGTATATCCCCCTCTTCCCTCCCCTCCCGAACATCACACAGCACCCCTGAAGGATCCCCTTTTCTCACAGAGCAATGACTAGAGCTATTTTCTTCACTTATGGTAGTACAGGCCTTCATGCTACTTCCTTTACACCTCTCACCCACTGTTCCTTCCCCACAATGTCCATACGTCCACTGTCCATGTCTGTCTTTCTGTCGCTTCACTGCATGTGCCATCATCACCATCCTACTAGATTCCATATATATGTGTTAATATACTGTATTTGTCCTTCTCTTTCTGACTGACTTCCCTTTTGATGATACGTTCTAGATCCAGCCACCTCATTAGGGTTGATTCTTCTGCATTTCTCTTTAGAGCTGTGTAGTATTCCATTGTATATATGTACCAGAGTTTTAGGATCCATTCGTTCGTCGATGGGCATCTGGGTTCCTTCCATGTTCTAGCTATTGTATAGAGAACTGCAATGAACATTGGGGTACAGGTGCTTCTTTCAGTTTTGATTTCGTCAGGGGATAAGCCTAAGAGTGGGATTGCTGGGTCATATGGTGCTTCTATTTTTAGTTTTTTAAGAAATTTCCAGACTGTCTTCCATAGAGGCTGTATCAATTTACACTCTCACCAGCAATGCAGGAGTGTTCCCTTTTCTCCGCGGCCTCTCCAGCATTTATTGTCCGTCGATTTGTGGATGATGGCCATTCTGACGGGTGTGAGGTGATATCTCATTGTAGTTTTGATTTGCATTTCTCTAATTATTAGTGAAGTTGAGCATCGTTTCATGTGTTTCTGGGCCATCTGTATGTCATCATTAGAGAAGTGTCTGTTTAGGTCCTTTTCCCATTTTTTGATTGGTTTGTTCGTTTTTCCAGTGCTGAGTTGTCTGAGTTGCTTGTCGATTTTGGAGATTAATTCTTTGTCTGTTGTTTCATTTGGTATGATTTTCTCCCACTCTGTGGGCTGTCTGTTCAGCTTTTTTGTGATTTCTTTAGCTGTACAAAAGCTTTTAAGTTTCATTAGGTCCCATATTTTCATTTGTCTTTTTAGTTCCACTATTCTAGTAGGTGGGTCAGAGAAGATCTTTCTTTGATTGATGTCCTTGAGGGTTTTGCCTATATTCTCCTCTAAGAGTTTGATGGTTTCTGGCCTTACATTTAAGTCTTTAATCCATTTTGAGTTGATCTTTGTGTATGGTGTCAGGGAATGTTCCAACTTCATTATTTCCCATTTAGCTGTCCAATTTTCCCAGCACCATTTGTTGAAGAGGCTGTCTTTGTCCCATTTTATATGTTCCCCTCCTTTGTCAAAAATAAGGTACCCATAGGTGCATGGGTTTATCTCTGGGTTCTCAATCTTGTTCCATTGATCTATAGTTCTGTTTTTGTGCCAGTACCATACTGTCTTGATGACTGTTGCTTTGTAGTAAAGTCTTAAGTAGGGGAGGCTGATCCCCCCAGGTCCACTCTTCTTCCTGAGGATTGCTTTGGCTATTTGAGGTCTTTTGTGTTTCCATATGAACTGTGTTATTCGTTGGTCTAGTTCTGTGAAGAATGTTATTGGAATTTTGATAGGGATTGCTTTGAATCTATAGATGACATTCGGTAGTATGGTCATTTTCACCATATTGATTCTCCCGACCCAGGAACATGGAATATTTCTCCATCTGTTTAACTCTTCTTTAATGTCTCTCATGAGTGTCTTGTAATTTTCTGTGTACAGTTCTTTTGTTTCTTTGGGTAGGTTTGTTCCTAGATATTTGATTCTTTTGCTTGCGATGATGAAGGGGGTTGCCTCTTTGATTTCATTTTCTGATTTTTCATTGTTTGTGTATAGGAATGCCAGTGATTTCTGTATGTTGATTTTGTATCCTGTGACTTTGCTGAATTCGCTGATGAACTCTAGTAGTTTTGTAATAGTGTCTTTGGGATTTTCTATGTACAATATCATGTCATCTGCATATAAAAGAGGAAAGGTTTTTTACCCCCTTATTGCTGTTGCTAAAACTTCCAGGACTAACTATGTTGAATAAGAGTGGTGAAAGTCATTAGGTTCCCGCTTGGGGGTTTTAAATTTTCCCTTTATGCCCTTGGGAAAGGTTTTTTGAAAATGTTTTTTATCAATTTTTGAAGGTTTTTTCAAAAAAGATTGAATTTGAAAGGTTTTTGGGATCTAGAATTATCAGTGAAATTTTTTCCTTTTAATTTTCCTTTTTTTGGTTTAAGTCCTTTTCCTGGGTTTTTTAACCCAAGGGTGATGGTGACCCCTTTTTTTGTGTTCGGGAATTTTTTCCCGGAAAATTTTTGGGGGATTTTGGAAGGAACAGGAAAAGGCCTTTTTTTTTTTGGTAGTTTTTCCCCTTTTTTAAAACCCCGGGGATGGGCCTTTTTTTAATTTTGGGTGTTTTTGGACAAAATTTTGGGGGTTTTGAAGGCGGTGATTTCTTTTGTTTTAGTTTCTTTTCCCTGGGTTTTTTTTTTGGGAGATTTTAAACTTCTTTTTGAAAAATTTTATTTCTTTTCCCGGGTTTCCATTTTTCCTGGTTGGTTTTTAATTTTCTTTTTAAAAATCCCTTTTTGGGGTTTCCATTTTTCCGGGTTTTTTAATTCTCCCTTTTCCCCCTTTCCTTTTTCACTTTTGATTTTGGTGATCTGATTCTTCACTCTCTTTTTCTTGATGAGTCTGCCCAGTGGTGTGTCAATTTTATTGACTTTTTCGAAGAACCAGCTTTTTGTTTTATTTATCTTTACTATTGTTTCTTTTGTTTCTTTTTCGTTTATTTCTGCTCTGATCTTTAGGATTTCCCGTCTTCTGCTTGCTTTGGGGTGTTTTTGTTCTTCTTTCTCCAGTTGTTTTAAGCGTAAGGTAAGGTCGTCTGTTTGAGATTTTCCTAGTTTCTTGAGGTGGAATTGAATTGCTATAAACTTCCCTCTTAGAACTGCTTTTGCATTATCCCATAGGTTTTGTACTGTTGTGTGTTCATTGTCATTTACTTCTAGGATTTTTTTTATTTCTCCTTTGATTTCCTCAATGATCAGTTGGTTTTTTAGTTTTGTGTTGTTTAATCTCCATGTGTCTGTGTTTTTAGCGGTTTTTTTCCTGTAGTTGATCTCTAGTCTCACTGCATTGTGGTCCGAGAAGATGGTTGATAGAATTTCAGGTTTCTTGAATTGACTGAGGATTGATTTGTGGCCCAAGATGTGGTCTATCCTGGAGAATGTTCCGTGAGCACTTGAGAAGAAAGTGTATTCTTCTGCTTTTGGATGGAAAGTCCTAAAGATATCAATGAGGTCCATTTCTTCTAGTGTGGCATTTAAGGCTTGTGTTTCTTTATTAATTTTCTGTTTGAATGATCTGTCCATTGGTGTGAGAGGAGTGTTAAAATCTCCTACTATTACTGTGTTTTTGCTGATTTCTTCTTTTATGTCTGAAAGTACCTGTCTTATGTCTTGAGGTGCCCCTGTGTTGGGTGCGTAGATATTCATGACTGTTATGTCTTGCTCTTAGATAGATCCATTGATCATGATCTAGTGACCCGCCTTGTGTCTTAGAATCTTCTTTACTTTAAAGTCTATTTTGTCTGATACGAGGATTGCTACTCCAACATTCTTTTGATTTCCATTTGAATGGAATATGTTTTTCCAGCCTCTCACTTTCAGTCTATGAGTGTCTCTAGGTCTGAAATGAGTTCCCTGGAGGCAGCATCTGTATGGGCCGTGTTTTTGGATCCATTCAGCCACTCTGTGTCTTTTGGTTGGGGCATTTAGTCCATTGACATTCAAAGTAATTATTGATACAAATGATCCTATTGTCATCTTCTTAGATGTTATGATGGGTTTGTTTCGTGGATCTTCTCCTTTTATACTTGTTTTCTATATAAGTCCCTTTAACACTTGTTGTAAGGCTGGTTTGGTGTGACTAAATTCTTTTAAATTTTGCTTGTCTGTAAAGCTTTTGATTTCTCCATCAATTTTGAATGAGATCCTTGCAGGGTAGAGGATTCTTGGTTGCAGATTATTCTCTTTCAGCCGTTTAAATGTGTCCTGCCATTCCCTTCTGGCCTGCAGTGTTTCTGTTGAAAGATCAGCTGTTAAACAGATGGGCTTTCCCTTGCATGTCACTAGTTGCTTTTCCCTTGCTGCTTTGAGAATTCTATGTTTGTGTTTAATTTGTGTTAACTTCATTAATACGTGTCTTGGTGTGTTTCTTCTCGGATTGATTCTGTATGGTACTCTTTGTGCTTCTTGGACTTGACTGACTATTTCGTTTCCCATGTTGGGGACATTTTCAACTATAATCTCTGCAAAAATTTTCTCATAGCCTTTCTTTTTTTTTCTTCTTCTGGAACCCCTATAATTCGAATATTGGTGCGTTTGATATTATCCCAGAGGTCTCTGAGGCTGTCCTCTGCTCTTTTCATTCTTTGAGCTAGAGTCTGTTTTTCAGCAGTTACTTCCACCATTTTATCTTCCAGCTCACTTATCCGGTCTTCTGTCTCAGATACTCTGCTCTTGATTCCTTCTACAGTGTTTTTCAGTTCAGCAATTGAGTTGTTTGTCTCTGTTACTTTTTTGGTAAGTTCTTGTATTTCTTTATTCAGTGTGTTAGTTCTATCTTGCAATTTCTCTGAAATTCTGTTTTCAGTGTCTTTGATCATCTTTACTATCATTCTTCTGAAATCACTTTCAGAAAGTTTGTCCAAATTCTCTTCATTGATTTGACCTTGTGTGTTTGTGGATTGTTCCTTCGCTTGTGTGGTATTTCTCTGCCGTTTCATTGTTATTATTAATTTTTTAAAAACTGACTCTGTTTGGGATTTCCTTTTCCCAGACTTTGAGTTACGTCTGTTGGTGTTTGTTGTTTGGATGGGGCTTCTATTCTGGTGATTTGGTGATGTCAGGACTTGCATAGTGGTGATTTGGTGATGTCAGGACTTGCATACAAGTGATTACCTTTGTTGGCGTTCTCGCTTGTATACTGCTCTTTAGTGTTAGGCGTTCTCTAGTATTGTAGAGTTTTGGAGTCAGTGCACCCTCGTTACAACCCCGGGGCTTGTTGCCTGACCAGGGAACGAAGATTTCACGGCTGGTTTGTTATGCCATTAAATGATATTAAAACATATATATGCAAATGAGAAACAGAAGGTATACCTTTGACAAATGGCAATTTAAAAATTATGCAAGTACTATCTAGCGTATTGAATTATACACATAAACATATACAGCTATAACATCATCAAAGACTTCCAATCAAATATACAGTAGAATACCTTAGCATGGCGAATAGAGAAATCCAAGAATGATATCCACCAGTTAATAAGCAAACTAAGTAGAGCACCAATTGGAGAATAATGCTAGAGCAGGATCCCCTTTGGGGATAAGGCAATGAGGACAGAACAGACTAAGAAATATGGTGGGGAAAGGGAGGATAGAAGAGAAATATAGAAAAATATTGCAAAGTTAAATATAGGGAGATAAAGATTTGTATGTATTAGAATTTAGTGCTATAGGAAAGGAGTTTCAGGGAAAGCAAAGAATTATAGAGGAAGTAGTAGCACAAATGAGAAATTATTAAAAATTAAAAGATCTAAATTTTATAGAAAAATATAGAAAAACAAAGCAAAACTAATAAAAACAAACAAAACCCCCACAGAACCTTAAAAGGCCAATGGGGAACCAGAAGTTTATACCAAAATAAAATGTGTGGTTTAAAAGGAAAAGGAAAAAAAAATTATGTAAACTTGAATATATTCAGTCTTAGTGATAAGATTAGTAGCTTCAATAGAATTCAGTGAAGGAAATGAACACACCCACTCTCTCTCTCACACACACCCCCAAGAAAAGAAAAAAAAAAAAAAAGCGGTGGGTGCACTGAGTGTGTTTGAAAAAAAGAGAGAAAAAAAAATTGAAACAAAGTAATACAATACAAAAAATGAAATTTTAAAGTCCAGCAGTAACTCCAGCTTCAGACAAAACGTGAAAATAGTGTTTCTGTTCTTCTGTCTCTTGCTGACTATTCAGGAATTATCAGTCTTTTTCTTGCCTCTGGCAGTGGTTGGATCTGAAGACCACTTTCACTGCTTGTTTGTTTTGGCCTATTCCAGAATTAAAAGGCCCGCCCAGGCTGGCCCTGGGAGTTTCTTAATCCAAACCCCTTTTCTTGCTGGGTGGAGCTAAATTCCCTCCCTGTAGCTTGACCAGCAGCCCTGCAGTTTGACCAGCAGCCAAACTACAGTAGGGAAAATGGTGTATGTCTCACAGAGGATTTATTCCCACACGCTCTATGGGAAGCACTTCCGCAGTGACCCCGACCCTGTTGCAGGCCACCGTTGACCCCCGCCACCGCGGGAGATGTCAGGTTACTCAGAGGTGAGTCTGGCTCAGTCTCATGCAGAATTGCTATTCCTCTCTCCCGGATCACAGTGCGCAGAGACTTTCCAGTCCTCTTTGGCGACTCAGTGATCGGTTTAATGGTAACCTCTTCCAAAGGGAACTGACTGCCACTCTTCCGAGGCCTGCTCAAGGTCACTTCTAGCTCAAGGGGGCACGTGGACCCTCCAAAGCAGGTCTGCCTCAGTCTCTTGTGGGTGTCAGTGCTCCTCTCCCGGGTTTGAACTTCAACAGGCTTTGCGCTTTGGTCCGCCCAGCCTCTCCAGCGGGTATGAGGTTTGACTTTTAAAAGTGCGATTGCACCCCTCCTACCGTCTTGATGCGGCTTAAAATTTGTTCTTCGATCTTGGGTGTCCTCTCTGTGATCAGATCCAACCTCCTTTCGACGATGGTTTCCCAGGAACTCATCGCAATTCAGGCGAATTTGCAGGAGAGATGAGTGCACGTCCTTCGACGCCGCCATCTTAGCTCCACCCTCCATCCCACTTTCTCTTCAAGGCGTCACAGTGTAGGCCCGAAAATCCTATTCCGCGGCATACTTCAGGCCATGGAATATGTAAAGCAAGGCGCATTAATAAAGTTTTAGAGTGTAAATGTTGCCCAAAGAAAGGCTTTTCCTTTAAAACTTACTTTCTGTATTCCTCTCAAAGAGCCCTCTTGGAATCCACCGCAGTCAAGTGTGAGGAAGAATGAGCTTTTCCGAGAAAACTCAAGTTTTTCAGCCTATTCTCAGCTGAATTATCTGCTGTATCTCAGACTGTAGCCTGATATCAGTAAGCTGGGAAGAATTCATGTTCATTGCCCTTTTTGACTTGGGATGTATCTCGTGTTATGGCGTTAGGTACCACTTTCTCTTCAGGGAGACACATTGTAGGCCCGAAAAGCCTCTTCCTAAGCCTGCTTCAGAGCATGCAATAGGTAAGAAAACACGTATTGAGAAAGTTGTGGAATGGAAATGTAGCCTAAAGAAGGGCTTATCCTGTAAATATGCTTTCTGTATTCCCCCCATAGCGCCTCTGGGAATTCATATCAGACATGTGTGAGGAAGATGGAGCTCTTGGAAGGAAACTCAACTTACATTCTCAGGGTATTCTCAGGTGAATTAGCTGCTGCATCTCAGACTGTAGCCTGCTATGAAGAAGCAGGGAAGAATTCATGTTCATTACCCTTTGTGATTATGGATGTATCTCATGTAATGGCGTTACATCCTATTTTCTCCTCAGGGAGTGACAGTGTAGGCCCGTAAAACATCTACCGAGACATACTTCAGTGCATGCAATATGTAAGACAAGGCGCATTGAGAAACCTTGGATTGTAAATCTAGCCCAAAGAAGGGCTTTTACTGCAAAATGTACGTTCTGTATTCGCCCCAGAAGGCCCCTTGGAATCCACCTCAGTCAAGTGTGAGGAAGGATGAACTCTTGCCAGGAAATTCAACTTTTCAGAGTATTCTCAGCTGAATTATCTGCTGTATCTCAGACTGTAGCCTGCTATCAAGAATCTGGGAAGAAATCATGTTCATTACCCTTTTTTGCTTTGGATGTATCTCGCCTAATGGCGTTATATCCCACTATCTCTTCAGGGAGTCGCAGTGTAGGCCCGAAAATCCTCTTCCGAGGCATACTTCAGGCCATGGAATATGTAAGAGAAGGCTCATTGAGGAAGTTTTGGACTGTAAATGTTGCCCAAAGAACGGCTTTTCCTGGAAAGCTTACTCTCTGTATTCACACCATAGCACCTCTTGGAATCCACCACACTCCAGTGTGAGGAAGAAAGAGCTCTCGCAAGAAAATTCAAGTTTTCAGCATATTGACAGCTGAGTTATCTGCTGTGTCTCTGACTGTAACTTGCTATCAAGAAGCTGGAGAGAATTCATGTTCATTGAACTTTTTGACTTGGGATGTATCTCGCATAATGGCGTTACATCCCACTTTCTCTTCAGGGCGTCTCAGTGTAGGCCCGAAAAGCCTCTTCCGAGGCATACTTCAGGGCATCCGATATGTAAGACAAGGTGCACTGAGAAAGTTTTGTAATTTAAATGTTTCTCAAAGAAATGCTTTTCCTGTAAAACTATCATTCTCTATTCACCCCATAGTGCCTCTTTGTATCCAACTCATTCAAGTGTGAGAAGAATGAGCTCTTGCCAGAAAACTCAAATTTTCAGCATATTCTCTGCTGAATTTGCTGCTGTATCTCAGACTGTAGCATGCTATCAAGAAGCTGGGGAGAATTCATGTTCATTGAACTTTTTGACTTGGGATGTATCTCGCATAATGGCGTTGCATCCCAATTTCTCTTCAGGGCGTCTCACTGTAGGCCCGAAAAACCTCTTCCCAGGCATACTTCAGAGCATGCGATATGTAAGACAAGGCGCATTGAGAAAGCTTTGTAGTTTAAATGTTTCCCAAAGAAACGCTTTTCCTGTAAAACTAACATTCTCTATTCACCCCATAGCGCCTCTTCGTATCCAACTCATTCAAGTGTGAGGAAGAATGAGCTCTTGCTAGAAAACTCAACTTTTCAGCATATTCTCAGCTGAATTAGTTGCTGTATCTCAGACTGTAGTCTGCTATCAAGAAGCTGGGAAGAATTCATATTCTTTGCCCTTTTTGACTTTGGATGTATATCACGTAAAGGCGTTACATCCTACTTTCTCTTCAGGACGTTGCAGTGCAGGCCCGAAAAGTGTCTTTCGAGGCATACTGGAGGTTATGAAATATGTAACACAATGCACATTGAGAAAGTTTTAGAGTGTAAATGTTGCCCAAAGAAGGGCTTTTCCTGTAAAACTTGCTTTCTGTGTTCGACTCATTGAGCCTTAACATAATACACCTCAGTCAAATGAGAGGACGAATGAACACTTGCCAGAAAACTCAACTTCGCAGTATATTCTCAGCTGAATTAGCTGCTGTATATCAGACTGTAGCCTGCTATCAAGAAGATGGGAATAATTCTTGTTCGTTTCCAATTTTGTCTTGGTATGAATATCGTGCTATGGAGTTATATATCACGTTCTCTTCAGGGAGTCGCAGTGTAGGCCCGAAAAGAATATTATGAGGCATACTTCAGGGCATCCAATATGTCAGATAAGGCGCATTGAGAACATTTTGGAGTGTAAATGTTTCCCAATGAAGGGCTTTTCCTGTCAAATAATATTCTGTGTTCGCTCCATAGCGCCTCTTGGAATCCCCCTCAGTCAAGAGTTAGGAAGAATGAGCTCTTGCCAGAAAATATAACTAAGCATTTCAGCGAATTCTCAGCTGAATAAGATGCTGTATCTCAGACTGTAGCCTTTTATCAAGAAGCAGGGAAGAATTCATGTTTCTTGCGCTTTTTGACTTTAAATGTATCTCGCATAATGACGTTAAATCCCACTTTCACTTCGGTATGTCGCAGTGTAGGCTCGAAAAGCCACTTTCGAGGCATATTTCAGGGCATGTAATATGTAAGAGAAGGCGCATTGAGAAATTTTTGGAGTGTAAATGTTGCCCAAGGAAGGGCTTTTCTTGTAAAACTTAGTCTCTGTATTCGCCCTATAGCGCCTCTTGGAATCCATCTCATTCAAGTGTGAGGAAAATTGTGCTCTGGCCAGAAATTCAACTTTTCAACATATTCTTAGTTGAATGAGCTGCTGTATCTCAGACTGTAGCCTGCAATCAAGAAGCTGGGAAGAGTTCATATTCATTGCCCTTGTGTCTTTCGATGTACCTCACGTGATGGCGCTACATCCCACTTTCTCTTCAGGTAGTCACAATGTAGACCCAAAAGCCTCGTCTGAGGCATGCTTCAGCGCAGGAAATATGTAAGACAAGGCAAATTGAGAAATTTTTGGAGTGTAAATGTTGCCCAAGGAAGGGCTTTTCTTGTAAAACTTAGTCTCTGTATTCGCCCTATAGCGCCTCTTGGAATCCAGCTCAGTCAAGTGTGAGGAAGGATGAGCTCTTTCCAGAAAACTACTTCTCATCATATTCTCAGCTGATTTAGCTGCTGTATCTCAGACTGTGGCCTGCTATCAAGAAGCTGGGAAGAATTCATGTTCATTGCACTTTTTTGACTTAGGATGTATCTCGCGTAATGGCATTTCATCCCACTTTCTCTTCAAAGAGTCGCACTGCAGGCCCGAAAAGCCTCTTCCGAGGCATACTACAGAGCATGCAATTTGTAAGAGAAGGCACATTGAGAAAGTTTTGGAATGTAAATGTTGCCCAAAGAAGGGCTTTGCCTGTAAAACTTAATTTCTGTATTCGCCTCATAGAATCCTCTTGAAATCCACCTCAGTCATGTGTGAGGAAGAATGAGCTCTTCCTGGAAAACTAAACTAAGCTTTTCGCATATGCACACATGAATTAGCTGCTGTATCTTGGACTGTAACCTGCTATAAGGAAGCTGATGATATGTCATGTTCATTGCCCTATTTGACTTGGGATGAATCTCGCGTTATGGCGTTACATACGTCTTTCTCTTCAGTGAATCGCAGTGTGGGCCCGAAAAGCCTCTTCCGAGGTGTACTTCAGGGCATGCAATATGCACGACAAGGCGCATTGACAAAGTTTTGGAGTGTAAACGTTGCCCAAAGTAGCGCTTTTCCTGTAAACCTAACATTCTGTATTCAATCCATAGTGCCTCTTGGAATCCACCTCTGTCAAGTTTGAGGAAGAATGAGCTCTTGCCAGAAAATTCAACTTCTCAGCATATTCTCAGCTGAATTAGCTGCTGTATTTCAGACTTTAGCCTGCTGTCAAGAAGCTGGCAAGAATTCATGTTCATTGTCCTTATTGACCTGGAATGTACCTCACCTAATGGCGTTACATCCCAATTTGTCTTCAGGGATTCGCAGTGTAGCCCCAAAAACCCTCTTCAGAGGTATACTTCCGAGCATGCAATATGTAAGAGAAGGTACACTGAGAATGTTTTCGAGTGTAAGTGCTTCCCAAAGAAGGACTTTTCCTGTAAAACTTACTTTCTGTATTGGACCCTTAGAGCCTCTTGTAATCCACATCAGTCAAGTGTGAGGAAGAATGAGCTCTTGCCAGAAAACTCAAATTTTCAGCATATTCTTCGCTGAATTAGCTGCTCTATCTCAGACTGTACCCTGCTATCAAGGAGCTGGGAGTAATTCATGTTCATTCCCCTTCTTTACTTTGGATGTATCTCGCGTAATGGTGTTGCATCCGACTTTCTCTTCAAGAAATCGCAGTGTAGGCCCAAAAAGCCTCTTCCGAGGGATAAGTCAGAGCATGCAATATGTTAGAGAGGGCGAATTGAGAAAGTTTTGGAGTGTAACTGTTGCCCAAAGACGGACTTTTCCTGTAAAAATTACTTTCTCTATTCGTCCCATAGTCCCTCTAGGAATCAACCTCAGTCACGTGTGATGAGGAATAATCTCTTGCCAGAAAACTCAACTTCTCAGCATTTTCTAAGCTGAATTAGCTGCTGTATCTCAGACTGTAGTCTCCTATCAAGAAGTTGGGAAGAATTCATGCTCATTGCCCTTTTTGACTTGGGATGTATATCGCGTAATGGCATTACATACCGCTTTCTCCGTCGCAGTTTAGGCCAAAAAAAAACTTTCAGAGGCATACTTTAGGCCATGAAATATGTCAGACAAGACACACTGAGAAAGTTATGGGGTGTAAATGGAGGCCAAAGAAGGGCCTTTCCTGTAAATCTTACCTTCTGTATTCGCCCCATAGCACCTCTTCGAATCCACCTCACTCAAGTGTGAGGAAGAAGGAGGTCTTGCCAGAAACCTCACCTTAGTTTTCAGCGTATTCTCAGCTGAATAGGCTGCTGTATAGCAGGCTATAGCCTGTTTTCTAGAAACTGGGAAGATTTCATGTTCATTGCCCTTTTTGAATTGGTATGTATCTTGTGTTATGGAGTTACGTACCACTTTCACTTCAGGGAGTCGCAGTGTAGGCCCGAAAAGCCTTTTCCGAGGCATGCTTGAGGATATGAAATATGTAAGGCAAGGCACACTGAGAAACTTTTGGAGTGTAAATGTAGCCCAAAGATGGGCTTTTCCTGTAAAATTTAATTTCTGTATTCGCCTCATAAGGCATTGTCTGAATCCACCTCAGTCAAGTGTGAGTAAGAAGGAGCTCCGCCAGAAAACTCAACTAACTTTTTCAGCGTAGTCTCAGTTGAATAGGCTGCTGTATAGCAGACTGTAGCCTGCTTTCAAGAATTCGGGAAGATTTCATGTTCATTGCCCTTTTTGAATTGGTATGTATCTTGTGTTATGGAGTTACGTACCACTTTCACTTCAGGGAGTCGCAGTGTAGGCCCGAAAAGCCTTTTCCGAGGCATAATTTAGGCCATGGAATATGTCAGACAAGGCACACTGAGAAACTTTTGCGGTGTAAATGTAGGCCAAACAAGGGCCTTTCTTGTAAAACTTACTCTCTCTATTCCCCTCATAGAGCATTCTCTGAATCCACCTCAGTCAAGTGTGAGGAAGAACGAGCTCTTGCCAGAAAACTCAACTAACTTTTTCAGCATAGTCTCAGCTGAATTAGTTCCTATCCCTCAGACTGTAGCCTGCTATCAGGAAGCTGGTAAGAATTCATATTTATTGCCCTTTTTGACTTTGGATGTATCCCACGTAATGGCATTCCATACCTTTTTCTCTTCATGGCGTCGCAATGTCGCCCCTAAAAGCCTCATCCAAGGCACACTTGAAGTCATGCAATATGTAAGAGAAGGCACATTCAGAAAGTTTTCGAGTGTAAATGCTGCCAAAGACGGGCTTTTCCTGTAAAACTTTCTTTCTGTATTCGACTCATAGAGCCTTGTCTGTATCCACTTCAGTCAAATGTGAGGTAGAATGAGCTCTAGCCAGAAAATTCAATTTCTCAGCCTATTCTCAGCTGAATATGCTGCTGTATCTAAGACTCTAGGCTACTATCAATAAGCTGGGAAGAATTCATGTTCATTGCCCTTTTTGACTAGGGAGGTATCTCATGTAATGGCATTACATATCACTTTCTCTTCAAGGAGTCGTAGTGTAGGACCGAAAAGCCTCTTCCGAGGAATACATCAAGACATGCAATATGTAAGACATGGCTCATTGAGAAAGTTTTGGAGTGTAAATATAGTCCAAAGAAGGGCTTTTCCTGCAAAACTTACTTTCTGTATTCGCCCTTTAGAGACTCTTGGGATCCAACTCATTCAAGTGTGTGGAAGAATGAGCTCTTGCCTGAATATTCAAATTTTCTGGAAAGTCTCAGCTGAATTAGCTGTTGTATCTCAGAATGTAGCATGCTATCAAGAAAATGGGAAGAATTCATGTTCATTGCCCTTTCTGACTTTGGATGTATCTCCCGTAATGGCGTAACATCCCACTTCTTTTCATGACTTCGCAGTGTATACACGAGAAGCCTCTTCCGAGGCATACTTCAGGGCATGCAATATGTAAGACATGGCGCATTGAGAATGTTTTGGAGTGTAAAAGTAGCCCAAAGAAGGGCTTTTCCTGCAAAACTTACTTTCTGTATTCGACCCTGAATAGCCTCTTGGAATCCAACTCAGTCAAGTGTGTGGAATAATGAGCTCTTGCCTGAATATTCAACTTTTCTGGATAGTCTCTGCTGAATTAGCTGTTGTATCTCAGAATGTAGCCTGCTGTCAAGAAGCTGGGAAGAATTAATGTTCATTGCCCTTTCTGACTTTGGATGTATCTCGCGTAATGGAGTTACATCCCACTTCTCTTCATGACTTCGCAGTGTATACACGAGAAGCCTCTTCTGAGGTATACTTCAGGGCATGCAATATGTAAGACAAGGCGCATTGAGGATGTTTTGGAGTGTAAATGTAGCCCAAAGAGGGACTTTTCAAGTAAAACTTGCTTTCTGTATTTGTCCCATAGCGCCTCTTGGAATCCATCTCAGTAAAGTGTGATGAAGAACGAGTTCTTGCCAGAAAACTCAACGTAGTTTTTCAGCGTATTCTCAACTGAATTAGCTGCTCTATCTCAGAATGTAGCCTCCTATCGAGAAGCTGGGAAGAATTCATGTTCATTTCCCTTTTTGACTTGGGATGAATCTCGCGTAATGGCATTACATACCACATTATCTTCATGGCGTCGCTGTGTAGTACCAAGAAGCCTCTTCTGAGGCATACTTCAGGGCATGCAATATGTAAGACAAATTGCATTGCCAAATTTTGGAGTGTAAATGTAGCCCACAGTAGTGCTTATTCTGTAAAATTTAATTTCTCTATTTGCTTCATAGAGCCTTCTCTGAATCCACATCAGTCATGTGTGAGGAAGAATGAGCTCTTGTCAGAAAACTAAATTTCTCAGCATATTCTCAACTGAATTAGCTGCTGTATCTCAGACTGTAGCCTGCTATCAAGATCCTGGGAAGAATTCATGCTCATTGCCCTTTTTGGCTTGCGATGTATCTCGTGTAATGGCATTACATACCACTTTCTCTTCATGGCGTCTCAGTGTAGGCCCGAAAAGCCTCTTCTGAGGCATACTTCAGGCCATGGAATATGTAAGACAAGGCGCATTGAGAAACTTTTGGAGTGTAAATGTAGCCCAAAGAAGGGCTTTTCCTGCAAAATTTACTTTCTGTATTCACCCCATAGCACCTCTTGGAATCCACCTCAGTCAAGTGTGAGGAAGAATGAGCTCTTGCCAGAAAACTCAAATTCTCAGCATATTCTCAGCTGAATTAGCTGCTCTATCTCAGACTGTAGCCTGCTATCAAGAAGCTGGGAAGAATTCATGTTCATTTCCCTTTTTGACTTTGGAGGTATGCCACGTAATGGCACTAAATACCACTTTCTCTTCATGGTGTCTCAGTGTAGCCCAGAAAAGCATCTTCTGAGGCATACTTCAATGCATGCAATATGTAAAAGAAGGCGCATTCAGAAAGTTTTGGAGTGTAAATGTTGCCAAAGATGGGCTTTTTCTGTAAAAATTTCTTTCTGTATTCCACTCATAGAGCCTTCTCTGAATCCACCTCAGTCAAGTGTGCGGAAGAATGATCTCTTGCCAGAAAACTCAACTTCTCAACGTATTCTCAGCTGAATTAAGCTGCTGTGTCTCAGACTTTAGCCTGCTATCAAGAAGCTGGGAAGAATTCCTGTTATTGCCCTTTGTGACTTTAGATGTATCACCTAATGGCACTAAATACCACTTTCTCTTCATGGTGTCTCAGTGTAGCCCAGAAAAGCATCTTCTGAGGCATACTTCAATGCATGCAATATGTAAAAGAAGGCGCATTCAGAAAGTTTTGGAGTGTAAATGTTGCCAAAGATGGGCTTTTTCTGTAAAAATTTCTTTCTGTATTCCACTCATAGAGCCTTCTCTGAATCCTCTTCAGTCTAGTGTGAGGCAGAGTGAGCTGTAGCCGGAAAACTCAATTTCTAAGCATATTCTCAGCTGAATAAGCTGCTGTATCTCAGATTCTAGGCTGCTATCAAGAAGCTGAGAAGAATTCATGTTCATTGCCCTTTTTAACTTGGGATGTATCTCGTGTTATGGCGTTCGGAACCGTTATCGATTCAGGGAGTCGCAGTATAGGCCCGAAAATCCTCTTCCGGGGTATACTTCAGGGCATGCAATATGTAAGACAAGGCACATTGAGATAGTTTTGGAGTGTAAATGTAGCCCAAAGAAGGACTTTTCCTATTAAACTTACTTTCTGTATTCGCCCCATAGCACCTCTTGGAATCCACCTGAGTCAAGTGTGAGGAAGAATGAGCTCTTGCCAGAAAACTCAACTTAGATTTTCAGCATATTCACAGCTGAATTAGCTGCTCGATCTGAGATTGTAGTCTTCTATCAAGAACCTGGGATGAATTCATGTTCATTTCCCTTTTTGAGTTTGGATGTATCTCCGGTAATGGCGTTACATCCCATATTTTCTTCAGGGAGTCGCAATGTAGGATCGAAAAACCACTTCTGAGGCATATTTCAGCGCATACAATATGTAAGAGAAGGCTCATTGAGAAAGTTTTGGAGTGTACATGTTTTCTAAAGTAGTGCTTTTCCTGTAAAACTTACCTTGTCTATTTGCAACATTGCGCCTCTTCGAATCCACCTCAGTCACGTGTGAGGAAGAATGAGCTCTTGCCAGAAAATTCAAATTTTCAGCGTATTCTCAGCTGAATTAGCAACTCTATCTCAAATTGCAGCCTCCTATCAAGAAGCTCGTAAGAATTCATTTTCATTGCCCTTTTTTACTTGGGATGTATTTCGTGTTATGGCTTTAGGTACCACTTTCTCTTCAGGGAGTCGCAGTGTAGGCCCGAAAAGCCCCTTCTGTGGCATACTTCAGGGCATGCAATATGTAAAACAAGGCGCATAGAGATAGTTTTGGCGTGTAAATGTAGCCCAAAAAAGGGCCTTTCCTGTGAAACTTTCTTTCTGTATTCGCCGCATAGAGCCCTCTTGTAATCCACCTGAGTCTTTTGTGAGGAAGAATGAGCTCTTGCCAGAAAACTCAAATTTTCAGCGTATTCTCAGCTGAATTAGCAACTCTATCTCAAATTGCAGCCTCCTATCAAGAAGCTCGTAAGAATTCATTTTCATTGCCCTTTTTTACTTGGGATGTATTTCGTGTTATGGCTTTAGGTACCACTTTCTCTTCAGGGAGTCGCAGTGTAGGCCCGAAAAGCCCCTTCTGTGGCATACTTCAGGGCATGCAATATGTAAAACAAGGCGCATAGAGATAGTTTTGGCGTGTAAATGTAGCCCAAAAAAGGGCCTTTCCTGTGAAACTTTCTTTCTGTATTCGCCGCATAGAGCCCTCTTGTAATCCACCTGAGTCTTGTGTGAAGAACAATGAGCTCTTGCCAGTAAACTCAACTTAGCTTTTCAGCGTATTCTCAGCTGAATTAGCTGCTGTATCTCAGACTGTAGACTGCTACCAAGAAGCTGGGAAGAACTCATGTACATTGCCACTTTTAACTTTGATTGTATTTCGTGTAATGGAATTACATACCACTTTCTCTTCATGCCGTCGCAGTATAGTCCCGACAAGCCTCTTCCGAGGCATACTTCATGTCATGGAATATGTAAGACAAGGCGCTTTTAAAAAGTTTTGGAGTGTAAATGTTTCCCAAAGAAGGGCTTTTTCTGTAAAACTTACTTTCTGTATTCGCCCCATAGGGCCTCTTGGAATCCATTTCAATCAAGTGTGTAGACGAATGAGCTCTTGCCAGAAAATGCAACTTCTCAGCATATTATCTTCTGAATTAGCTGCTGTATCTCAGACTGTAGCCTGCTATCACGAAGCTGGTAGGAATTCACGTTCATTTCCCTTATTAACTTGGGATGTATCTGGCGTAATTGCATTACATACAGCAGTGTAGGGCCGAAAAGCCTCTTATGAGGCATACTTCAGAGCATGTAATATGTAAGAAAAATCGCATTGAGAAAATTTTGGAGTGTAAATGTAGCTCAAATAAGGGCTTTTCCTGTAAAACTTACTTCCTGTATTCGCCTCATAGAGCCTTCTATGAATCCACCACTGTCAAGAGTGTGGAAGAATGAACTCTTGACAGAAAATTCAAATTTTCTGCATATTCTCAGCTGAATTAGCTGCTGTATCTCACACTGTAGCCTGCCATCAAGAAAGTTGGAAGAATTCATGTTTATTGCCCTTTTTGATTTGGGATATATCTCGCATAATGGCATTACATACCACTTTCTCTTCATGACTTCACAGTGTAGTCCGAAAGGCTCTTCCCGGGGCATACTTCAGGGTATGCAATATGTAAGACAAGGCGCATTGAGAAAGTTTTGGAGTGTAAATGTTGCGCAAAGAAGGGCTTTTCCTGCAAAACTTACTTTCTGTATTCGCCCCATAGAGCCTCTTGGAATCCAACACAGTCAAGTGTGAGGAAGAATGACCTCTTGCCAGAAAATTCAACTTACAGCATATTCTGAGCTGAATTACCTGCTGTATCTCAGACTGTAGCCTGCTATCAAGAAGCTGGGAAGAATTCATGTTCATTGCCCTTTTTGTCTTTGGATATATCTCGCATAATGGCATTACATACCACTTTCTCTTCATGACTTCACAGTGTAGTCCCGAACAGGCTCTTACGGGGCATACTTCAGGCAATGTAATATGTAAGACAAGGCGCAATGAGATAGCTTTTGAGTGTAAATGTTGCCCAAAGAAGGGCTCTTCTTGTAAAACTTACTTTCTGTATTCGCCCCGTAGTGCCTCTTGGAATCCAACACAGTCAAGTGTGAGGAAGAATGAGCTCTTGCCAGAAAATTCAACTTTTCAGCATATTCTCAACTGAATTTGCTGCTCTATCTCAGAATGTAGCCTCCTATCAAGAAGCTGGGAAGAATTCATGTTCATTGCCCTTTTTGACTTTGGATGTATCTCGCGTAATGGCTTTATATCCCACTTTCTCTTAATGGTGTCGCAGTTTAGTCCAGAAATGCCTCTTCTGAGGCATACTTCATGCCATGGAACATGTAAGACAAGGACCATTGAGAAAGTTATGGAGTGTAAATGTACACCAAAGAAGGGCTTTTCCTGCAAAATTTACTTTCTGTGTTCGCACCATAGCGCCTCGTGTAATCCACTTCAGTCAAGTCTGAGGAAGAATGAGCTCTTGCCAGAAAATTCAACTTTTCAGCATATTCTCAGCTTAATTAGCTGCTCTATCTAAGACTGTAGCCTGCTATCAACAAGCTGGCAAGAATTCATGTTCATTGCCCATTTGACTGTGGATGTATCTCGCATAATGGCATTCCATACCACTTTCTCTTCATGGCGTCACAGTTTAGTCCCGAAATGCCTCTTCCGAAGCATACTTCATGCCATAGAATATGTAAGACAAGGAGCATTGAGAAAGTTTTGGAGTGTAAATGTTGCACAAATAAGGGCATTTCCTGTAAAACTGATTTTCTGTATTCGCCCCATAGCGCCTCTAGGAATCCACCTGACTCACGTGCGAGGAAGAATGAGCTCTGGCCAGAAAACTCAACTTAGTTATTCAGCGTATTCTCAGCTGAATTCGATGCTCTATCTCAGACTGTAGCCTGCTATCAAGAAGCTTGGAAGAATTCATGTTCATTGCCCTTTTTGACTTGGGATGTATCTCGTGTTATGACATTAGGTACCACTTTCTCTTCAGGGAGTCTCAGTGTAGGCCCGAAAATTCTCTTCAGAGTCAAATTCGGGGAATGCATTATGTAAGGAAGGCAATTGAGAAAGTTTTGGAGTGTAAATTTTGCCCAAAGAAACACTTTTCCTGTAAACCTCACATTGTGTATTCGTCCCATAGCGCCTCTTTGAAACCATCTCAGTCAAGTGTGAGGAAGAATGAGCCTTTGCCTGAAAACTCAAACTATCCGCATATACTCAGCTCTGTTAGATGCTGTATCTCAGACTGTAGCCTGCTATCAAGAAGCTGGGAGGAATTCATGTTCATTGCCCTTTTTGACTTGGGATGTATCTCGTGTTATGACATTAGGTACCACTTTCTATTCAGGGAGTCTCAGTGTAGGCCCGAAAATTCTCTTCAGAGTCAAATTCGGGGAATGCATTATGTAAGGAAGGCAATTGAGAAAGTTTTGGAGTGTAAATGTTGCCCAAAGTAAGGCTTTTCCTGTTAAACTTACTTTTTGTATTCACCCCATAGTGCCTCTTGGTATCCATCTCAGTCAAGTGTGAGGAAGAATGAGCTCTTGCCAGAATACTCAACTTATCACCATATTCTAAGCTGAATTAGCTGCTGTATCTCAGACTGTAGCCTTCAATCAAGAAGCTGATCAGAATTCATGTTCATTGTCCTTTGTGACTTTGGATGTAACTCGCATGATGGCGTTACATCCTACTCTCACTTCAGGGCGTCGCATTGTAGACCTGAAACGCCTCTTCCGAGGCATACTTCAGGGCCTGCAATATGTAAAAGAAGGCGCATTGAGAAAGTTTTCGAGTGTAAATATTGCCCAAAGAAGGGCTTTTCCTGTAAACTTACATTCTGTATTCGCCCCATAGCACCTCTTGTAAACCTCATCAGTCAAGTGTGAGGAAGAATGAGCTCTAGCCAGAAAACTCAATTTCTCAGAATAGTCTCAGGTGAATTAGCTGCTGTATCTCAGGCTGTAGCCTGCTATCAAGAAGCTGGGAAGAATTCATGTTCATTGCCCTTTTTGACTTGGGTTGTGCCTCGCGTAATTGCGTCATATCCCAATTTATCTTCAGGGCGTCGCAGTGTGGGCCCGAAAAGCCTCTTCTGTGGCTTAATTTAGGGCATACAATATGTAAGAGAAGGTTCACTGAGATATTTGTGGAGTCTCAATGTTGCCCAAAGAAGGGTTTTTCATATAAAACTTACTTTATGTATTCGCTCCTTAGCGCCTCTTGGAATCCACCTCAGACAAGTTTAAGGAAGAATGTGCTCTTGCCAAAAATGCAAATTTTCAACATATTCTCAGCTGAATTAGCTACTGTATCTCAAACTGTAGCCTCCTATCAATAAGCTGGGAAGACTTGATATTCATTGCCCTTTTTGGCTTTGGATGTGCCTCGCGTAATTGCGTCATATCCCAATTTATCTTCAGGGCGTCGCAGTGTGGGCCCGAAAAGCCTCTTCTGTGGCTTAATTTAGGGCATACAATATGTAAGAGAAGGTTCACTGAGATATTTGTGGAGTCTCAATGTTGCCCAAAGAAGGGTTTTTCATATAAAACTTACTTTATGTATTCGCTCCTTAGCGCCTCTTGGAATCCACCTCAGACAAGTTTAAGGAAGAATGTGCTCTTGCCAGAAAATGCAAATTTTCAACATATTCTCAGCTGTATTAGCTGCTGTATCTCAGACTGTAGACTGCTATAAAGAAGCTGGGAAGAATTTATGTTCATTCCCCTTTGTGACTTGGGATGTATCATGCGGAATGGCGTTACATCCCATATTATCTTCAGGGTGTCACAGTGCAGGCCCGAAAAGCCTCTTCCGAGGCATACCTCAGAGCATGCAGTATGTAAGAGAAGATGAATTGAGAATGTTTTGTAATGTAAATGTAGCCCAAAGAAGGGGTTTTCCTGTAAAACTTATTTTCAGTATTCGTCCCATAACTCCTCTAGGAATCCAACTCAGTCAAGTGTGTGGAAGAATGAGCTCTTGCCAGAAAATTCAACTTTTGAGTACATTCTCAGCTGCATTAGCTGCTGCATCTCAGACTGTAGCCTGCAAACAAGAAGCTGGGAAGAATTCATGTTCATTACCCTTTTTGTCTTTGGATGTATCTGGCATAATGGCGTTATATCCCAGTTTCTTTTCAGGGAGTCGCAGTGTAGGCCCGAAAAGCCTCTTCCGAGGCATACTTCATGCATGCAATATGGAATAGAATGCAAATTGAGAAAGTTTTGGAGTCTAAATGTTGCCAAAAGAAGGGCTTTTCCTGTAAAGCTTAATTTTCGTATGCGCCCCATAGAGGCATCTTGGAATACCCCTCTGCAAATTGTGAGGAAGAATGAGCTCTTGCCAGAAAGCTCAACTAGCTTTTCAGTATATTGTCAGCTTAATTTGTTGCTGTATGTCCGACTGTAGCCTTCTATCAAGAATCTGGTAAGTATTCATGTTCATTGCCCTTTTTGACTTGTGATGTATCTCCTGTTATGGTGTTACATACCACTTTCTCTTCAGGGCCTTGCAGTGTAGGCCCGAATAGCCTCTTCCGAGGCATACTTCAGGGCATGCAATATGTAAGACAAGGCACATTGAGAAAGTTTTGAGGTGTAAATGTTGCCCAAAGAAGCGCTTTTCCTGTAAACCTAACATTCTGTATTCACCCCATAGCGCCTCTTGGAATCCACCTCAATCAAGAGTTAGGAAGAATGATCTATTGCAGATAATTCAAGTTTTCAACATATTTTCAGCTAAATTAGCTACTGTATCTCAAACTGTAGCCTTCTATCAAGAAGCTGGTAAGTATTCATGTTCATTGCCCTTTTTGACTTGTGATGTATCTCCTGTTATGGTGTTACATACCACTTTCTCTTCAGGGCCTTGCAGTGTAGGCCCGAATAGCCTCTTCCGAGGCATACTTCAGGGCATGCAATATGTAAGACAAGGCACATTGAGAAAGTTTTGAGGTGTAAATGTTGCCCAAAGAAGCGCTTTTCCTGTAAACCTAACATTCTGTATTCACCCCGTAGCGCCTCTTGGAATCCACCTCAGTCAAGAATTACGAAGAATGAACTCTTCCCAAAAATGCAACTTTTCAACAAATTCTCAGCTGAATTAGCTACTGTATCTCAAACTGTAGCCTTCTATCAATAAGCTGGGAAGAATTGCTGTTCATTGCCCTTTTTGACTTTGGATGTATCACGTGTAATCGTTTTACCTCCCACTGTCTCTTCAGGGAATCGCAGTGTAGGCCCGAAATACCTCTTCTGGGGCAAACTTCAGGGCATGCAATATGTAAGAGAAAATTCACTAAGAAAGTTTTGGAGCGTAAATGTTGCCCCAAGAAGCGCTTTTCCTGTAAAACTTACTTTCTCTATTCACCCCATATTGCCTTTTCTTATTCAACCTCATTCATGTGTGAGGAAGAATGAGCTCTTGCCAGAAACTCAACTAGCTTTTCAGCTTATTCTCAGCTGAATTAGGTGGTGTATCTAAGACAGTAGCCTGCTATCAAGAATCTGGTAAGTATTCATGTTGATTGCCCTTTTTGTCTTGGGATGAATCTCATATTATGTTGTTACGTAACACTTTCTTTTCATGGCGTCACAGTGTAGGCCCGAAAAGCCTCTTCCGAGGTATACTTCAGGGCATGCAATATGTAAGACAAGGCACATTGAGAAACATTTGGCGTGTAAATATTGCCCAAAGAAACGCTTTTCCTGTAAAACTAATATTCTGTATTCACCCCGTAGTGCCTCTTGGAATCAACCTCAGTCAAGAGTTAGGAAGATTGAGCTCTTGCCAAAAATGCAACTTTGCAACATATTCTTAGCTGAATTAGTTACTGTATCTCAAATTGTAGCCTCCTATCAAGAAGCTGGGAAGACTTTATGTTCATTGCCCTTTTTGACTTTGGATGAATCTCGCGTAATGGCGTTATATCCCACTTTCTCTTAATGGCGTCACAGTTTATTCCCTAAAAGCCTCTTCTGAGGCATACTTCATGCCATGGAATATGTAAAACAAGGACCATTGAGAAAGTTATGGAGTGTAAATATAGACCCAAGAAAGGCTTTTCCTGCAAAATTTACTTTCTGTGTTCGCACCATAGCGCCTCGTGTAATCCACTTCAGTCAAGTCTGAGGAAGAATGAGCTCTTGCCAGAAAATTCAACTTTTCAGCATATTCTCAGCTGAATTAGCAGCTCTATCTCAGACTGTATCCTGCTATCAAGAAGCTGGCAAGAATTCATGTTCATTGTCCTTTTTGACTTTGGTTGTATTTCGCATAAGGGAATTACATACTACTTTCTCTTCATACCGTCACAGTATAGTCCCGAAAAGCCTCTTCCGAGGCATACTTCATGCCATGGAATATGTAAGACAAGGCGCATAGAGAACGTTTTGGAGTGTAAATATAGACCCAAAAAAGGCTTTTCCTGCAAAATTTACTTTCTGTGTTCGCACCATAGCGCCTCGTGTAATCCACTTCAGTCAAGTCTGAGGAAGAATGAGCTCTTGCCAGAAAATTCAACTTTTCAGCATATTCTCAGCTGAATTAGCTGCTCTATCTCAGACTGTATCCTGCTATCAAGAAGCTGGCAAGAATTCATGCTCATTGTCCTTTTTGACTTTGGATGTATCTCGCGTAATGGCATTACATACTACTTTCTCTTCATGGCGTCACAGTTTAGTCCCCAAATGCCTCTTCCGAAGCATAATTCATGCCATAGAATATGTAAGACAAGGAGCATTGAGAAAGTTTTGGAGTGTAAATGTTGCACAAATAAGGGCATTTCCTATAAAACTGACTTTCTGTATTCGCCCCATCGCGCCTCAAGTTTTCCACCTGACTCACGTGTGAGTAAGAATGAGCTCTGGCCAGAAAACTCAACTTAGTTATTCAGCGTATTCTCAGATGAATTAGATACGGTATTTCAGACTGTAGCCTGCTATCAAGAAGCTTGGAAGAATTCATGTTCATTGCCCCTTTTGACTTGGGATGTATCTCGTGTTATGACATTAGGTACCACTTTCTATTCAGGGAGTCTCAGTATAGGCCCGACAATTCTCTTCAGAGGCAAATTCGGGGAATGCATTATGTAAGGAAGGCAATTGAGAAAGTTTTGGAATGTAAATGTTGCCCAAAGAAAGGCTTTTCCTGTTAAACTTACTTTCTGTATTCACCCCATAGTGCCTCTTGGTATTCATCTCAGTCAAGTGTGAGGAAGAATGAGCTCTTGCCAGAAAACTCAAGTTATCACCATATTCTAAGCTGAATTAGCTGCCGTATCTTAGACTGTAGCCGTCTATCAAGAAGATGAGCAGAATTCATGTTCATTGTCCTTTGTGACTTTGGATGTATCTCGCATGATGGCGTTACATCCTACTCTCACTTCAGGGCGTCGCAGTGTAGACCTGAAACGCCTCTTCCGAGGCATACTTCAGGGCCTGTAATATGTAAGAGAAGGCGCATTGAGAAAGTTTACGAGTGTAAATATTGCCCAAAGAAGGGCTTTTCCTGTAAACTTACTTTCTGTATTCGCCCCATAGCACCTCTTGTAAACCTCATCAGTCAAGTGTGAGAAAGAATGAGCTCTAGCCAGAAAACTCAATTTCTCAGAATATTCTAAGCGGAATTAGCTGCCGTATCTTAGACTGTAGCCGTCTATCAAGAAGATGAGCAGAATTCATGTTCATTGTCCTTTGTGACTTTGGATGTATCTCGCATGATGGCGTTACATCCTACTCTCACTTCAGGGCGTCGCAGTGTAGACCTGAAACGCCTCTTCCGAGGCATACTTCAGGGCCTGTAATATGTAAGAGAAGGCGCATTGAGAAAGTTTACGAGTGTAAATATTGCCCAAAGAAGGGCTTTTCCTGTAAACTTACTTTCTGTATTCGCCCCATAGCACCTCTTGTAAACCTCATCAGTCAAGTGTGAGGAAGAATGAGCTCTAGCCAGAAAACTCAATTTCTCAGAATAGTTTTAGGTGAATTAGCTGCTGTATCTCAGGCTGTAGCCTGCTATCAAGAAGCTGGGAAGAATTCATGTTCATTGTCCTTTTTGACTTTGGATGTATCTCGCGTAATGGCATTACACCCCACTTTCCCTTCAGGGAGTCGCAGTGCAAGCCTGAAAAGCCTCTTCCGAGGCATACTTCAGGCCATGGAATATGTAAGACAAGGCGCATTGAGAACGTTCGGAGTGTAAATGTTTCCCAATGAAGCGCTGTTCCTGATAAAGTAACATGCTCTATTTACCCTATAGCGACTCTTGGAATCCACCTTTGTCAAGTGTGACGAAGCATGAGTTCTTGTCAGAAAAATGAACTAAACTTCTCAGCATATTCTCAGCTAAATTAGCTGCTGTATCTCAGACTGTAGCCTGTTATCAAAAAGCTGGGAACAATTCATGTTCATTGCCCTTTTTGACTTGGGTTGTGCCTCGCGTAATTGCGTCATATCCCAATTTATCTTCAGGGCGTCGCAGTGTGGGCCCGAAAGGCCTCTTCCGTGGCATAATTCAGGGCATACAATATGTAAGAGAAGGTTCACTGAGAAATTTGTGGAGCCTCAATGTTGCCCGAATAAGGGCTTTTCCTGTAAAACTTACTTTATGTATTTGCTCCTTAGCGCCTCTTGGAATCCACCTCAGGCAAGTTTAAGGAAGAATGAGCTCTTGCCAGAAAATTCAAATTTTCAATATATTCTCAGCTGAAGTAGCTGCTGTATCTCAGACTGTAGACTGCTATTAAGAAGCTGGGAAAAATTTATGTTCATTCCCCTTTGTGACTTTGGATGTATCTGGCGTAGTGCATTACATACCAATTTCTCTTCATGGCGAAGCGGTGTAGTCTTGAAAATCCTATTCCGAGTGATACTTCATGCCATGGAATATGAAAGACAAGCCGCATAGAGAAAATTTTGGAGGTTAAATGTTGTCCAATGAAGGGCTTTTCCTGTAATATCTACTTTCTGAATTTGTCCCCTAGCACCTCTTGGAATCCACCTCAGTCACATGTGAGGTAGAATGAGTTCTTGCCAGAAAACTCAGATTCTCCGCAAATTCTCAGCTGAATTAGCTTCTCTATCTCAGACTGTAGCCTCCTATGAAGAAGCTAGGAAGAATTCATGTTCATTGGCCTTTTTGACTTGGGATATATTTCATGTTATGGTGTTAGGTACCAATTTATCTTCAGGGAGTCACAGTGTAGGCCTGAAATGCCTCTTCCGAGACATACTTCAGGACATACAATATGTAAGAGAAGGCGCATTGAGAGAGTTTTTGAGGTTAAATGTTGTCCAATGAAGGGCTTTTCCTGTAATATCTACTTTCTGAATTTGTCCCCTAGCACCTCTTGGAATCCACCTCAGTCACATGTGAGGTAGAATGAGTTCTTGCCAGAAAACTCAGATTCTCCGCAAATTCTCAGCTGAATTAGCTTCTCTATCTCAGACTGTAGCCTCCTATGAAGAAGCTAGGAAGAATTCATGTTCATTGGCCTTTTTGACTTGGGATATATCTCGTGTTACGGAGTTAGGAACCGATTTCTCTTCAGGGAGTCACAGTGTAGGCCTGAAATGCCTCTTCCGAGACATACTTCAGGACATACAATATGTAAGAGAAGGCGCATTGAGAGAGTTTTTGAGTGTAAATGTAGTGCAAAGAAGGGCTTTTCCTGCAAAACTTACTTTCTGTATTCGCCCCATAATGCCTCTTGGAATCCACCTCATTCAAGTGTGAGTAAGCGTGAGCTCTTGCCAGAAAACTAAACTTCTCAGCATATTCTCAGCTGAATTTGATTCTCTGTCTCAGACTGTAGCCTACTATCAAGAAGCTGGGAAGAATTCATGTTCATTGCCCTTTTTGTCTTAGGATGTATCTCATGAAATGGCGTTTCATCCCACTGTCTCTTTAGGGAGTTGCAGTGTAGGCCCCAAAAGCCACTTCCGGGGCACACTTCAGCGCAAGCATTTTATAAGGGAAGGTTTATTGAGAAAGTTTTGGAGGATAAATATTGCCCAACGAAGGGCATTTCCTGTAAAACTTACTTTCTGGATTCGCCTCATAGAGCCTTCTCAGAATCCACTTCAGTCATGTTTGAGCAAAAATGAGCTCTTGCCAGAAAACTCAACTAAGCTTTTCAACGTATTCTCATCTGAATTAGCTGTTGCATCTCATACTGTAGCCTGCTATAAAGAAGCTGGAAAGAATTCATGTTCTCTGCACTATGTGTCTTTCCATGTATCTGGCGTAATGGTGTTACATCCCACTTTCTCATCAGGGCGTAGCAGTGTAGGCCCAAAGTGCCTTTCTGAGGCATACTTCAGGATATGGAATATGTAATACAAGGCATATTGAGATACCTTGGGAGTGTAAATGTAGCCTAAAGAAGAGCTTTTCCTGTAAAACTTAATTTCTGTTTTTGCCTCATAGAGCCTTCTCAGAATCCACTTCAGTCATGTTTGAGCAAAAATGAGCTCTTTCCAGAAAACTCAACTAAGCTTTTCAATGTATTCTCATCTGAATTAGCTGTTGAATCTCATACTGTAGCCTACTATCAAGAAGCTGGAAAGAATTCATGTTCATTGCACTATGTGTCTTTGCATGTATCTGGCGTAATGGCGTTACATCCCACTTTCTCTTCAGGGCGTAGCAGTGTAGGCCCAAAGTGCCTTTCTGAGGCATACTTCAGGATATGGAATATGTAATACAAGGCATATTGAGATACCTTGGGAGTGTAAATGTAGCCTAAAGAAGAGCTTTTCCTGTAAAACTTAATTTCTGTTTTTGCCTCATAGAGCATTCTCTGAATCCATCTCAGTCAAATGTGAGGAAGAATGAGCTTTTGCCTGAAAACTCAACTAATATTATGAGCATAATCGCAGCTGACCTAGCTGCTGTATCTCAGACTGTAGCCTGCTATCAAGACGTTGGGAAAATTCATGTTCATTGCCCTTTAGACTTTGGACGTATCTCGCGTAATGGCGTTACATCCCACTTTCTCTGCAGGGAGTCGCAGTGTAGGCCCGAAAAGCCTCTTCCGAGGCGTACTTCTGGGCCTGCAATATGTTAGAGAAGGCACATTGAGAAAGTTTTGTAGTGTAAATATTGCCAAAATTAGGGCTTTTCCTGTAAAACTTACTTTCTGTATTCGCCCCAAAGCGTCTCTTGGAATCAACCTCAGTCACGTGTGAGGAAGAATGAACTCTTGCCAGAAAGCTCAACTTCTCAGCATATACTCAGCTGAATTAGCTGCTCTATCTCAGAATGTAGCCTGCTATCACGAAGCTGGGAAGAATTCCTGTTCATTGCCCTTTTTGACTTGGGATGTATCTCATGTTATGGCGTTAGGTACCAATTTCTCTTCAGGGAGTCGCCGTGTAGGCCAGAAAAGCCTCTTCCGAAGCCTACTCCATGGCATTCAATATGTAAGATAAGGCGCATTGAGAAAATTTTGGAGTGTAAATGTAGCACAAAGAAGGGGTTTTCCTACAAAACTTACTTTCTGTATTCGCCCCATAGCGCCTCTTGGAATGCACCTCAGTCATGTGTGAGGAAGAAGCAGCCCTTGCCAGAAAACTCAACTTAGCTTTTCAGCATATTCTCAGTTGAATTAGTTGCTGTATCTCAGACTCTAGCCTGCCATCAAGAACCTGGGAAGAAATCATGTTTATTCCCTTTTTTGACTTGGGATGTATCTCATGTTATGGTGTTAGGTACCACTTTCTCTTCAGGGAGTCGCCGTGAAGGCCTGGAAAGCCTCTTCCAAGGCCTACTTCATGGCATGCAATATGTAAGACAAGGCACACTGAGAATATTTTGGAGTGTAAATGTAGCCCAAAAAGGGCTTTTCCTACAAAACTTACTTTCTGTATTCGCCCCATAGCGCCTCTTGGAATGCACTTCAGTGAAGTGTGAGGAAGAAGGAGCTCTTGCCAGAAAACTCAACTTAGCTGCTCAGCATATTCTCAGTTGAATTAGTTGCTGTATCTCAGACTCTAGCCTGCTATCAAGAACCTGGGAAGAATTCATGTTTATTCCCTTTTTTGACTTTAGATGTATCCCGAGTAATGGCGTTATATCCAACTCACTCTTCAGGGAGTTGCAGTGTCGGCCCGAAAAAACCTCTTCCGAGGCATACTTCAGAGCATGCAATATGTAAGAGAAGGCGCATTGAGAAAGTTTTGGAGTGTAAATGCAGCCCAAGAAGGGCTTTTCCTGCAAAATTTAAATTCTGTATTCGCCCCATAGTGCCTCTTAGAATCCATCTCAGACAAGAGTGAGGAAGAATGAGCTCTTGCAAGAAAACTGAAATTCTCAGCATGCTCTCAGCTGAATAAGCTGCTGTATCTCAGACTTTAGCCTGCTATCAAGAACCTGGGAATAATTCATGTTCATTGCCCTTTGTGACTTTGGATGTATCTCTTGTAATGGGGTTACATCCCACCTTCTCTTCAGGGCATAGCAGTGTAGGACTGAAAATTCTCTTCTGAGGCACACTTCAGGGGATACAATATGTAAGAGAAGGCTCATTTAGAAAGTTTTGGAGTATACATGCTGCCCAAAGAAGGGCTTTTCCTGTAAAACTTACTTTTTGTCTTCGCCCCATAGCTCCTCCTGGAATACACTTCAGATAAGTGTGAGTAAGAATGAGCTCTTGCCAGAAAACTAAAATTCTCAGCATATTCTGAGCTGAATTAGCTGCTGTATCTCAGACTGTAGACTGCTATCAAGAGGCTGGGAAGAATTCATGTTCATTGCCCATTTTGACTTTGGAGGTATCTCGTGTAATGACGTTATATTGCACTTTCTCTTCAGAGAGTCGCAGTGCCGGTCCGAAAAGCCTCTTCTGAGGAATACTTCAGGATATGGAATATGTAAGATAAGACGCACTATAAAATTTTAAGAGTGTAAATGTAGCCCAAAGAAGGGCTTTTCCTGTAAAACTTAATTTCTGTATTCGCCTCATAGAGCATTCTCTGAATCCACCTCAGTCAAGTGTGAGGAAGAATGAGCTCTTGCCAGAAAACTCAACTAACATTTTCAGCATAGTCTCAGCTGAATTAGCTGCTGTATCTCAGACTGTAGCCTGCTATCAAGAAGCTGGGAAGAATTCATGTTCATTGCCCTTTTTGACTTTGGATGTATCTCGTGTAATGACGTTATATTGCACTTTCTCTTCAGAGAGTCGCAGTGCCGGTCCGAAAAGCCTCTTCTGAGGAATACTTCAGGATATGGAATTTGTAAGATAAGACGCACTATAAAATTTTAAGAGTGTAAATGTAGCCTAAAGAAGGACTTTTCCTGTAAAACTTAATTTCAGTATTCGCCTCATAGAGCATTCTCTGAATCCAACACAGTCAAGTGTGAGGAAGAATGAGCTCTTGCCAGAAAACTCAACTAACCTTTTCAGCATAGTCTCAGCTGAATTAGCTCCTGTACCTCAGACTGTAGCCTGCTATCAAGAAGCTGGGAAGAATTCATGTTCATTGCCCTTTCTGACTTTGGATGTATCTCGCGTAATGGCGTTACATCCCACTTTCTCTTCAGGGAGTCGCAGTGTAGGCCCGAAAAAGCTCTTCCGAGGCATACTTCAGGGCATGCAATATGTAAGACAAGGTGCATTGAGAAAGTTTTGGAGTGTAAATGTAGCCCAAAGAAGGGCTTTTCCTGCAAAATTTAGTTTCTGTATTCGCCCCAGAGGGCCTCTTGGAATCCAAATCATTCAAGTGTGAGGAAGAATGAGCTATTGCCAGAAAGCTCAAATTTTCAGCGTATTCTCAGCTGAATTAGATTCTGCATGTCAAACTGTACCCTGCTATCAAGAAGCTGGGAAGAATTCATGTTTACTGCCCTTTTTGATTTAGGATTTATCCTGTGTTATGACGTTACAAACCACTTTATCTTCAGGGATTCGCAGTATAAGCCCGAAAAGCCTCTTCCGAGGCATAATTCAGAGCATACAATATGTAAGTGACGGCGCATTGAGAAAGCTTTGGAGTGTAAATGTAGCCCAAAGAAGGGCTTTTCCTACAAAACTTACTTTCTGTATTTGACCCATCATGCCTCATGGAATCCACCTCAGTCATGTGTGAGGAAGAAGGAGCTCTTGCCAGAAATCTCACCTTAGATTTTCAGCGTATTCTCAGCTGAATTAGCTGTTCTATCTCAAACTGTAACCTGCTATAAATAAGCTAGGAAGAATTCATGTTCATTGCCGTTTTTGACTTTAGATTTATCTCGCATAATAATGTTATATACCACAGTCTCTTCAGGGAGTCCCAGTGTAGGCCTGAAAAGCCTCTTCCAAGGCATACTTCAGAGTACCCAATATGAAAGAGAAGGCGAATTGAGAAACTTTTGGAGTGTAAATGTAGCCCACTGAAGGGCTTTTCCTGTAAAAATTATTTTTTGTATTCGCCCCATAGCGCCTCTTGATATACTCCTCTGACAAGAGTGAGGAAGAATGACCTCTTGCCAGAAAACTCAGCTAACTTTTTAGCATGCTCTGAGCTGAATTGGCTGTTGTATCTCAGACTGTAGACTGCTATCAAGAAGCTGGGAAGAATTCATATTCATTGCCGTTTTTGACTTTAGATTTATCTCGCATAATAATGTTATATACCACAGTCTCTTCAGGGAGTCCCAGTGTAGGCCTGAAAAGCCTCTTCCAAGGCATACTTCAGAGTACCCAATATGAAAGAGAAGGCGAATTGAGAAACTTTTGGAGTGTAAATGTAGCCCACTGAAGGGCTTTTCCTGTAAAAATTATTTTTTGTATTCGCCCCATAGCGCCTCTTGATATACTCCTCTGACAAGAGTGAGGAAGAATGACCTCTTGCCAGAAAACTCAGCTAACTTTTTAGCATGCTCTGAGCTGAATTGGCTGTTGTATCTCAGACTGTAGCCTGCTATCAAGAAGCTGGGAAGAATTCATGTTCATTGCCCTTTGTGACATTGGATGTATCTCACATAATGGCGTTACATCCCACTGTCTCTTCATGGCGTCGCAGTGTAGGCCCGAAAAGCCTCTTCTGAGGAATACTTCAGGGCCTGCCATATGTAAGAGAAGGCACATTGAGAAAGTTTTGTATTTTAAATGTTTTCTAAAGAAGGACATTTCCTGTAAAACTCACTTTCTGTATTCGCCACATAGCGCCTCTTGAAATCCACCATAGTCAAGTGTGAGGAAGAATGAGCTCTTGCCAGAAAACTCAATTTCTCAATGTAATCTCAGCTGAATTTGCTGCTGTATCTCAGACTCTAGCCTGCTGTCAACAATCTGGGAATAATTCATGTTCATTGCCCTTTTTGACATTGGATGTAACTCGTGTTATGGCGTTAGGTACCGCTATCTCTTCAGGGAGTCCCAGTGTAGTTCCAAAAAGCCTCTTTTGAGGCATACTTCAGAGCATGCTATATGGAAGAGAAGGCGAATTGAGAAAATTTGGAAGTGTAAGTGTAGCCCAAAGAAGGACTTTTCCAATAAAACTTAATTTCTGTATTCGCCTCATAGAGCATTCTCTGAATCCACCTCAGTCAAGTGTGAGGAAGAATGAGCTCTTGCCAGAAAACTCAACTACCCTTATCAGCATATTCTCAGCTGAAATAGCTGCTGTATCTCAGACTGTAGCTTGCTATCAAGAAGCTAGGAAGAATTGATATTCATTGCCCTTTTATACTTTGGATGTATCTCGCGTAATGGCGTTACATCCCACTTTCACTTCGGGGCGTTGCATTGTAGGCCCAAAAAGCCTCTTCAGTAGCAAACTTCAGAGCATGCAATATGCAAGACAAGGAGCATTGAGAAACTGCTGGAGTGTAAATGTTGCCTAAAAAGGGCTTTTCTTGTAAAACTTGCTTTGTGGATTCACCTCATAGAGACTTCTCTGAATCCACTTCAGTCAAGTGTGAGCAAAAATGAGCTCTTGCCAGAGAACCCAGCTAAGCTTTTCAGCGTATTTCAGGTGAATTATCTGCTGTATCTCAGACTGTAGCCTGCTCTCAAGAAGCTGGGAAGAATTCATGTTCATTGCCCTTTTTGACTTTGAATGTATCTTGCTTAATGGTGTTACATCCTACTTCCTCTTCAGGGAGTCGCAGTTTAAGCCCAAAAGCCTCTTCAGTAGCATACTTCAGGGCATGCAAAATGTAATACAAGGCGCATTGAGAAACTTTTGGAGTGTAAATATTGCGCAAAGAAGAGCTTTTCCTGTAAAACTTACTTTCTGGATTCGCCTCATTGAGCTTTCTCAGAATCCACCTCAGTCAAGTGTGAGCAAAAATGAGCTCTTGCCAGAGAACCCAGCTAAGCTTTTCAGCGTATTTCAGGTGAATTATCTGCTGTATCTCAGACTGTAGCCTGCTCTCAAGAAGCTGGGAAGAATTCATGTTCATTGCCCTATGTGACTTTGGATGTATCTCGGGTAATGGCGTTACATCCTACTCTCTCTTCAGGGAGTCGCAGTGTGTGCCCGAAAATCCTCTTCAGAGGCATATTTGAGGGCTTGCAGTATATAAGACAAGGCACATGGAGAATTTTTGGAGTGTAAATCTGGCCAAAGAAGAGCTTTTCCTGTAAAACTTACTTTCTGTATTCGCCCCATAGCACCTCTTGGAATCCACCTCAGACAAGAGTGAGGAAGAATGAGCTCTTGGGAGAAAATTCAAATTCTCATCATATTCTCAGCTGAATTGTCTGCTGAATCTCAGACTGTAGCCTGCTATCAAGAAGCTCGGAAGAATTCATATTTATTGCCCTTTTTGACTTGAAAGTATCTCGTGTTATGGCGTTATGTACCATTTTCTCTTCAGGGAAACACAGTGTAGGCCCGAAAAGACTCTTCCAAGGCATACTTCAGAGCATGCAATATGTAAGAAAAGGCGTATTGAGAAAGTTGTGGAATGGAAATGTAGCCTAAAGAAGGGCTTTTCCAGCAAAATATACTTTCTGTATTTGCCCCATAGCGCCTTTTGGAATTCTCCTCAGTCATGTGTGAGGAAGAAGGAGCTCTTGCAAGAAAACTCAGCTTAGCTTCTCAGGGTATTCTCAGGTGAATTAGCTGCTGCATATCAGACTGCAGCCTGCTATCAAGAAGCTGGGAAGAACTCACGTTCATTAGCCTTTTTGCTTATGGGCGTATCTCGCGTAATGGCGTTACATCCTATTTTCTACTCAGGGACTCGCAGTGTAGGCCCGAAAAGCCTCTTCCGAGGCATACTTCAGATCATGCAATATGTAAGAAAAGGCGTATTGAGAAAGGTAAGGAATGTAAATGTAGCCTAAAGAAGGGCATTTCCTGCAAATTATACTTTCTGTGTTTGCCCCATAGCGCCTCTTGGCATTCACCTCAGTCATGTGTGAGGAAGAAGGAGCTCTTGCAAGAAAAATCAACTTAGCTTCTCAGGGTATTCTCAGGTGAATTAGCTGCTGCATCTCAGACTGTAGCCTGCTATGAAGAAGCAGGGAAGAATTCATGTTCATTACCGTTTGTGATTATGTATGTATCTCGCGTAATGACGTTACATCCTATTTTCTCCACAGAGAGTCGCAGTGTAGCCCCGAAAAGACTCTTCCGAGGCATACTTCAGAGCATGCAATATGTAAGACAAGGTGCATTGAGAAACTTTTACAGTGTAAATGTAGCCTAAAAAAGGGCTTTTCCTGTAAAACTTAATTTCTGTATTCGCCTCATAGAGCCTTCTCTGAATCCACCTCAGTCAAGTGTGAGGAAGAATGAGCTCTTGCCAGAAAAATCACCTAAACTTATCAGCATAATCGCAGGTGAATTAGATGCTGTATCTCAGACTGTAGCCTGCTATCAAGGCGTTGGGAAGAATTCATGTTCATTGCCCTTTGTGTCTTGGGATGTATCTCGCGTAATGGAGTTACATCCCAGTTTCGCTTCAAGAGGTCTCAGTGTAGGCCCGAAAAGTCTCTTCTGAGGCGTACTTCAGGGCATACAATATGTAAGAGTAGGCGCATTGAGAAAGTTATGGAGTGTAAATATTGCCCAAAGTACGGCGTTTCCTGTAAAACTTACTTTCTGTATTCGCCCCATCCTGCCACTTGGAATCCACCACAGTCAAGTGTGAGGAAGAATGAGCTCTTGCCAGAAAACTCAACTTATCAGCGTCTTCTCAGCTGAATCAGTCGCTCTATCTCAGACTGTAGCCTATTATCAAGAAGCTGGAAAAAATTCATGTTCATTGCCCTTTTTGACTTGGGATGTATCTCGTATTTTGGCGTTAAGTACCAATTAATCTTCAGGGCGTCGTAGTGTAGGCCCGAAAAGTCTCTTCAGAGGCATGCCTCAGGACATGCAATATGTAAGATAAGGCTCATTGAGAAAGGTTTGGAGTGTAAATGTTTCCCAAAGAAGGGCTTTTCCCGTAAAACTTACTTTCTGTATTCGTCTCATAGAAACTTTTTGGATTCCACCTCAGTCATTTGTGAGGAAGAATGAGCTCTTGCTAGAAAACTCAAATAGCTTTTCAGTGTATTCTCAGCTGAATTAGTTGCTGTATCTCAGACTGGAGCCTGCTATCAAGAAGCTTGTAAGTCTTCATATTCATTGCCCTTTTTAAGTTGGGATGTATCTCGTGGTATTGTGTTATGTACCACTTTCTCTTCAGGGAGTCGCAGTTTAGGCCCGAAAATTCTCTTCCGAGGCATACTTCAGGGTCTGCAATATGTAATACAAGGCGCAATTAGAAAGTCTTGGAGTGTAAATGTTGCCCAAAGACGGGCTTTTCTGTAAAACTTACTTTCTCTATTCTTTTCATAGAAACTTTTTGGATTCCACCTCAGTCATTTGTGAGGAAGAATGATCTCTTGCTAGAAAACTCAACAAGCTTTTCAGCGTATTCTCAGCTGAATTAGTTGCTGTATCTAAGACTGGAGCTTGCTATCAAGAAGCTTGTAAGTCTTCATGTTCATTGCCCTTTTTAAGTTGGGATGTATCTCGTGGTATTGTGTTATGTACCACTTTCTCTTCAGGGAGTCGCAGTTTAGGCCCGAAAATTCTCTTCCGAGGCATACTTCAGGGTCTGCAATATGTAATACAAGGCGCATTTAGATAGTGTTGGAGTGTAAATGTTGCCCAAAGACGGGCTTTTCTTGTCAAACTAACATTCGGTATTCACTCCATAGGGTCTCTCGGAATCCACCTCAGTCAAGTGTGAGGAAGAATGAGCTCTTGTCAGGAAAATCAACTTCTCAGCGTATTCTCAGCTGAATTAGCTGGTCTATCTCAGACTGTAGTCTGCTATCAAAAAGCTGGAAATAATTCATGTTCATTGCCCTTTTTGACTTAGTATCTATCTCATATTTTTTGCGTTAAGTACCATTATCTCTTCAGGGAGTTATAGTGTAGGCCCGAAAAATCTATTCCGAAGATGGCTTCAGGGCATGCAATATGTAAAATATTGCGTTTTGAAAAAGTTTTGGAGTGTAAATGTTCCCAAAGAAGGGATTTTCCTCTAAAACTTACTTTCTGTTTTCGCCTCATAAAACTTTCTCGAATTCCACCTCAGTCAATTGTGAGGAAAAATGAGCTCTTGCAAGAAAGCTCAACTTAGCTTTTCAGTGTATTCTCAGCTGAATTAGCTGCTGTTACTCACTGTGGCCTGCTATCATGAAGCTGAGAAGAATTAATGTTCATTGCCCTATGTGACTTTGTATGTATCTCGCGTAATGGTTTACATCCCACTTCCTCTTCAGGGAGTCGCAGTGTATGCCCGAAAACCTATTCCGTGCCATATTTCTGGGCATGCAATATGAAAGAGAATGCAGATTTAGAAAGTTTTTGAGTGTAAATGTTGCCCAAAGAGCGGTTTTTTTGTAAAACTTAATTTCTGAATTCGCCCTATAGAGCCATCTTGAAATTCACCTCTGCCAATTGTGAGGAAGAATGAGCTCTTGCCAGAAAACTCAAATAGATTTTCAGCGTATTCTCAGGTGAATTACTTGCTGTATTTCAGACTGTAACCTGCTATCAAGAAGTTGGTAAGTATTCATGTTCATTGCCCTTTTTGACTTGGGATGTATCTCGTGGTATGGTGTTACGTACCACTTTCTCTTTAGAGAGTCACATAGTAGGCCCGAAAATCCTCCTCCGAGGCATACTTCAGGCCATGCAACATGTAAGAGAATGTACATTGAGAAAGATTTGGCGTGTAAATGTTTGCCCAAAAAGGGCTTTTCCTGTAAAACTAACTTTCTGTATTCTTCCGATAGCGCCTCTTGGAAACCACCTCAGTGAAGTTTGAGGAAGAATGAGCTCTTTCCTGAAAACTCAAATATCTTTTCAGCGTATTCTCAGCTGAATAAGCTACTGTATTTCAGACTTTAGCCAGCAGTCAAGAAGCTTGTAAGTATTCATGTTCATTGCCCTTTTTGACTTGGGATGTATCTCCTGTTATGGTGTTATGTACCACTTTCTCTTCAGGGCGTCGCAGTGTAGGCCCAAATAGCCTCTTTCAAGGCATACTTCAGGCCATGCAATATGTAAGAGAATGTGCATTGAGAAAGTTTTGGCATGTAAATATTTCCCCAAAACAGGGCTTTTCCTGTAAAACTAACTTTCTCTATTCTCCCCATAGCGCCTCTTGGAAACCACCTCAGTGAAGTTTGAGGAAGAATGAGCTCTTTCCTGAAAACTCAAATATCTTTTCAGCGTATTCTCAGCTGAATAAGCTACTGTATTTCAGACTTTAGCCAGCAGTCAAGAAGCTTGTAAGTATTCATGTTCATTGCCCTTTTTGACTTGGGATGTATCTCCTGTTATGGTGTTATGTACCACTTTCTCTTCAGGGCGTCGCAGTGTAGGCCCAAATAGCCTCTTTCAAGGCATACTTCAGGGCATGCAATATGTAAGACAAGGCACATTGAGAAAGTTTTGGAGTGTAAATGTTGCCCACAGAAGGACTTTTCCTTTAAAACTAACATTCTGTGTTTTCCCCATAGTGCCTCTTTGAATCCCCCTCAGTCAAGAGTGAGGAAGATTGAGCTCTTGCCAGAAAATTCAAATTTTCAACATATTCTCAGCTGAATTAGCTGTTGTATCTCAGACTGTAGCCTGTTATCAAGAAGTTGGGACGAATTCATGTTTAGTTCCCTTTTTGATTTGGGATGTATCTAGCGACATGGCGTTGCACCCCACTTTCTCTTTAGGGCGTCACAGTGTAGGCCTGAAAAGCCTCTTCCGAGGCATACTTCAGGACATAGAATATGTAAGACAAGGCGCATTAAGACAGTTTGGGAGTGTAAATGTAGCCCAAAGACGGCCTTTCCTGCAAAACTTACTTTCGGTATTCGTCCCAGAGTGCCTTTTGGAATCCACCTCAGTCAAGGGTGAGGAAGAACAAGCTCTTGCCAGAAAACGGAACTTAGCTTCTCAGATTTTTCTCAGCTGAATTAGCCACTGTATTTCAGACTGTAGCCTGCTATCAAGAAGCTGGGAATAATTCATGTTCATGGCCCTTTTTGACTAAGGGTTATATCTCGCTTAATGGCGTTACATCCCACTTTCTCTTCAGGGAGTTACAGTGTAGGCCCAAAAAGCCTCTTCCGAGGCATACTTTAAGGCATAGAATATGTAAGACAAGGCACACTGTAAGAATCTTGGAGTGTAAATGTTGCCCAAAGAAGGGCTTTTCCTGTAAAACTTAATTTCTTAGTTCGCCCCATAGCGCCTCTTGGAATCTACCTCAGTCAAGTGTGAGGAAGAACAAGCTCTTGCCAGAAAACGGAACTTAGCTTCTCAGATTTTTCTCAGCTGAATTAGCTGCTGTATCTCAGTCTGTAGCCTGCTATCAAGGAGCTGGGAAAAATTCATGTTCATGACCCTTTTTGACTAAGGGATATATCTCGCTTAATGGCGTTATATACCACTTTCTCTTCAGGGAGTTGCCGTGTAGGCCCAAAAAGCCTCTTCCGAGGCATACTTTAAGGCATAGAATATGTAAGACAAGGCACACTGTAAGAATCTTGGAGTGTAAATGTTGCCCAAAGAAGGGCTTTTCCTGTAAAACTTACTTTCTTAGTTCGCCCCATAGCGCCTCTTGGAATCTACCTCAGTCAAGTGTGAGGAAGAATGAGGTCTTTCCAGAAAATTCAATTTTTCAGCATTTTTTTGGCTGAATTATCTGCTGTATCTCAGACTGTAGCCTGCTATCAAGAACCTGAGAAAAATTCATGTTCTTTGCCCTTTATGAATTGGAATGTATCTCGTGTTATGGTGTTATGTACAATTTTCTCTTCAGGGAGTCGCAGTGTAGGCCCGAAATACCTCTTCTGAGGCATACTTCAGGGAATCCAATATGTAAGATAAGGCGCATTGAGAAAGTTTTGGAGTGTAAATAATTCCCAAAGCAGGGCTTTTCCCGTAACACTAACATTCTGTATTCGCCCCATCCTGCCTCTTGGAATCCACCTCAGTCAAGTGTGAGTAAGAATAAGCTCTTGCCAGAAGATTCAAACTTTCCGCGTATTCTCAGCTGAATTAGCTGCTGTATTTCAGACTGTTGCCTGCTATCAAGAAGCTGGGAAGAATTCATGTTCATGGCCCTTTTTATCTATGTTTGTATCACACATAATGTCTTTACATATCACTTTCTCTTCACGGCGTCGCAGGGTAGCTCCGAAAAGCCTCTTCCGAGGCATACTTGAGGCCATGGAATATTTAAGAGAAGGCTCATTGAGAATGTTTTGGAGTGTAAATTTTGCCCAAAGAAGGCCATTTCCTGTAAAACATCCTCTCTGCATTCGCCCTATAGCGCCTGTTGGAATCCACATAACTCAAGAGTGAGGAAGGTGATGTCTTTCCAGAACACTCAGTTTCTCAGCATATTCTCAGCTGAATAAGTTGCTGTATCTCAGAATGCAGCCAGCTATCAAGAAGCTGGGAAGAATTCATGTTCATTGCCCTTTTTAACTTTTGATGTATCTCGCATAATGGCGTTACATCCAACTTTCTCTTCAGGGCGTTGCAGTGTAGCCCCAAAAATCCTCTTCCGAGGCATACTTCAGGCCATGGAATATGTAAGAGAAGGCTCATTGAGAATGTTTTGGAGTGAAAATTTTGCCCAAAGAAGGGCTTTTCCTGTAAAACTTCCCCTCTTTATTCGCCCTGTAGGGCCTCTTGGAATCCACATAACTCAAGAGTGAGGAAGGTGATGTCTTTCCAGAACACTCAGTTTCTCAGCATATTCTCAGCTGAATTAGTTGCTGTATCTCAGAATGCAGCCGGCTATCAAGAAGCTGGGAAGAATTCATGTTCATTGCCCTTTGTGAATTAGGATGTATCTCGTGTAATGCCGTTACATCCCACTTTATCTTCATGGCGTCGCAGTGCAGGCCCGAAAAGCCTCTTCCGAGGCATATTTCAGGACATGGAATATGTAAGAGAAGATGCATTGAGAAAGTTTTGGAGTGTAAATGTAGCCCAAAGAAGGGCTTTTCCTGTGAAACTTACTTTTTGTATTCGTCTCAACAGTCATTCTTGGAATCGACCTCAGTCATGTGTGAGAAAGAATGAGATCTCGTGAGAAAATTCAAGTTTCAGCATATTCTCAGCTGAATTATCTGCTGAATCTCAGACTGTAGTCTGCTATCAAGAAGCTTTGAAAAATTAATGTTCATTGCCATTTTTGACTCTGTATGTAACTCGTGTAATGGCGTTACATCCTACTTTCTCGTCAGGGCGTCACAGTGTAGGCCCGAAAATCCTCTTCCGAGTCAGACTTCAGGACATAGTATATGAAAGACAAGGAGAATTGAGAAAGCTTTGGATTGTAAAAGTAGCTCAAAGAAGGGCTTTTCCTGTTAAACTTACTTTCTTTGTTCGCCCCATAGCGCCTCTTGGAATCCACGTCCGTCAAGTATGAGGAAGAAGGAGTTCTTGCCAGAAAACTCAACTTCTCAGCATATTCTCAGCTGAATTAGCTGCTGTATCTCAGACTGTAGCCTGATATCAGTAAGCTGGGAAGAATTCATGGTCATGTACCTTTGTTACTTTGGATGAATCTCGCCTAATGGCATTGCATCCCACTTTCTCTTAAGGGAATCACAATGTAGGCCTGAAAAGCCTCTTCTGTGGCAAACTTCTGGGCATGCAAAATGTAAGCGAAGGTTATTGAGAGGGTTTTGGAGAGTAAATGTTGCCCAAAGAAGGGCTTTTCCTTTAAAACTTACTTTCTGTAACCGTCTCTTAAAGCCCTCTTTGAATCCACCTCAGTCGTGTGTGAGGAAGAACGAGCTCTTCCCAGAAAACACAAGTAAGCTTTGAGCGTATGCTCCGATGAATTCACTGCTGTATCTGAGACTGGAACCTGCTATCAGGAAGCTGGTGAAATTTTCTGTTCATTGCCCTTTTTGACTTGGGATGTATCTCGCGTTCTGGAGTTACATACCTCTTTCTCTTCAGGGAGTCGCAGTGTAGGCCCTAAAGGCCTCTTCCGAATCAGACGTCAGGGCATGGAATATGTAAGATAAGGTGCATTCAGAAAGTTTTGGAGTCTAAATGTTGCCAAAGAAGGGCTTTTCCTGTAAAACTTAATTTTTGTATTCGCCAAAAGGGCCCTCTTAATCCACCTGCGTGTGAGGAAGAATGGCTTTTTCCAAAAAACCCAAAATAGCTTTTCAGCGTTTCTGATTAATTTACTCTGTATCTAGATTTACCTGCATAAAGAAGCGGGGAATTTCTGTTCATTGCCTTTTTGACTTGGGATTATCTCGGTTTGGGTTATTACCCTTTCTCTTCAGGATTTCGTGTAGGCCCAAAAGCCTTTTCCCGAATATTTCAGGGCATGAATATGTAAGAAAGGGCATTAGAAAGTTTTGGAGTTAAATGTTCCCCAAAGAGGGCTTTTCCTGTAAAATTTAATTTTGTATTCGCCCCATAGGCCTCTTGGAATCCACTCAGTCAATGTGAGGAAGAATGAGCTCTTCCAGAAAATTCAAATTTTCAGCGTTTTCCCAGCTATTGGTTTCTGATCTAGATTAGCTGCTTTCAAGAAGCGGGGAAGAATTCAGTTCATTCCCCTTTTTTTTTTGAATTTTCTGGTAATGGCGTTACCCATTTTCTCTTCGGGAGTAAAGTGTAGTCAAAGCTCTTCGAGGCATATTCAGGGCATGAATATGTAAGAAAAGCGCATTGGAAAGTTTTGGAGTGTAAATGTTGCCCAAAGTAGGGCTTTTCCTATAAAACTAACTTTCTGTATTCACCCCACAGTGTCTCTTGCAATCTACCTCAGTCAATTGTGAGGAAAAATGAACTCTTCCCAGAAAATTCGAATTCTGAGCTTATTCTCAGCTGGATTGGCTGCCATTTCTGAGACTGTAGTCTGCTTTCAAGAAGCTGGGAAGAATTCATATTCATTGCCCTTTTTGATTTTGGAAGTTTCTCGTGTAATGGCGTTACATCCCACTTCATCTTCAGGGAGTCACAGTGTAGGTCCAAAAAAGCCCCTCCGAGGATACTTCAGGAATGAATATGTAAGGAAGGCGCATTGAGAAAGTTTTGGAGTGTAAATGTTGCCCAAAGAAGGGCTTTTCCTTAAAATTTAATTTCTGTTTCACCATAGGCCTTGAATCCACCTAGTCAAAGTGAGGAAAAATTGAGCTCTTGCCAGAAAATCAATTTTAGCTATTCTCATGAATTAGCTGCTTTCTCAGACTGTAGCCTGCTATCAAGAAGCTGGAAGAATTCATTTCATTGCCCTTTTGATTTTGGATGTATCTCGAATGGCGTTACACCCACTTTCTCTTCAGGGTGCAGTGTAGGCCGAAACCCTCTTCCAGGCATACTTCAGGCATGAATATGTAAACAAGGCGATTGAGAAAGTTTTGGAGTGTAAATGTTGCCCAAAAAAGGGGTTTTTCCCTGTAAAACTTATTTCTGTTTCCTCAAAGCCCTTTTGGGAAACCCATAGTCAAATGTGAGGAAAAAGAGCTCTTGCAAAAACTCAATTTTAAGCTTTAGTGAATTAGCTGCTGTATCTCAGACTGTGGGCTGTATCAAGAAGCTGGGAAGAATTCATTTTCATTGCCTTTTGCTTTGGATGTATCTCTTTTATGGCGTTAACCACTTTCTCTTCGGGGAGTCGAGTGGGGCCCAAAAAGCCTCTTGAGGCATACTTCGGGGCAGGGAATGTAAAAAAAGCGCATTGAGAAATTTTTGGGAGTGTAAATGTTGCCCAAAGAAGGGTTTTTCCCTTTAAAATTTAATTTCTTATTCCCCCATAGCCTTTTGGGAAATTTCACCTCTCTCAAGTGTGAGGAAGAATGAGCTCTTGCCAGAAAATTCAAATTTTCACTATTTCAGCTGATTATTTTGTTTTCTCAGACTGTAGCCTGTTCAAGAAGCGGGGAAAGAATTCATTTCATTAAAATTTTGCTTGGGGATGACTCGGTAATGGCTTTACATCCCACTTTCTCTTCAGGGATTTGCAGTGAGGCCCCAAAAGCCTTTTTGAGGCATACTTCGGGGCATAATTTGTAAGAAAGGCAATGGAAATTTTGAGTTTAAATTTTTCCCAAAGAAGGGTTTTTCCCTTTAAAATTTAATTCTTATTCCCCCATAGGCCTCTTGGATCACCCTTCAAGTTTGAGGAAGAATGAGCTTTGCCAAAAAATAAAAATTTTCGCATATTTCACTAATTAGTTCTGTATCTCAGACTGTAGCCTGCTATCAAGAAGCGGGGAAAGAATTCATATTCATTGTTTTGATTTTGGATGTTTTCCCCGTAATGGCTTACATCCACTTTCTCTTCGGGGAGTCAGTGTGGGCCCCGAAAACTTTTCCCAGGCATACTTCGGGGCCATAAATATGTAAGACAAGGCACATTGAGAAAGTTTTCGAGTGTAAATGTTGTCCAAAGTAGGGCTTTTCCTGTAAAACTTACTTTCTGTATTAAACCATAGAGCCCTTAACCCAAACTCATAAAATGTGGGGAAAGAATGAGCACTTGCCGGAAAACTCAACTTTGCAGCATATTCTCAGCTGATTTAGCTGCTGTATCTCAGACTGTAGCTTCTTATCAAGAAGCTGGGAAGAATTCATGTTCGTTGCCATTTTTGTCTTGGGATGAATCTCTTTTTGGGTTAATCCTTTCTCTTCAGGGGTCGCAGTGTGGGCCCGAAAAGTTTAGGGCATACTTCAGGGCATGGAATATGTAAGAAAGGCCATTGAGAATTTTGGAGTGAAATTTTTCCCAAGAAGGGCTTTTCCTGTAAAATAATTTCTGTTTCCCCCATAGGCCTTTGGAATCCACCCTCAGTCAAATTTGGGAAGAATGAGCCTTGCCAGAAAACTCAACTTTTCAGCTATTCTCAGCTGAATTAGTGCTGTATCTCAGACTGTACCCTCTATCAAGAAGCTGGGAAGAATTCATTTCTTCCCCTTTTTGTTTTGGATGATCGTAATGGTGTTAACCCCACTTTCTCTTCAGGGAGTCGCAGTGTGGGGAAAATCTTCCGGGGAAACTTCGGGGCATGGAATATGTAAGAAAGGCCATTGAAAAAGTTTTGGTGTATAAATGTAGCCCAAAGAAGGGCTTTTCCTGTAAAATTACTTTCTGTATTCGCCCCATAGTGCCTCGTTGAATCCACCACAGTCACGTGTGAGGACGAATGAGCTCCTCCCAGAAACCTCGACTTCTCAGCGTATTCTCAGCTGAATTAGCTGCTACATCTCAGACTGTAGCTTGCTATCAAGAAGCTGGGAAGTATTCATGTTCATTGCCATTTTCTTTGGGGATTATCTCGGTATGTGTTATCCCACTTTTCTTCAGGGAGTCCAGTGTAGGCCCAAAAGCCTCTTCCGAGGCATACTTCGGGGCATGGAATATGTAAGACAAGCCATTGAGAAATTTTTGGGAGTAAAATTTTCCCAAAGAAGGGTTTTCCTGAAAACTTACTTTCTGTATTCACCCCATGGGCCCTTTTGGGAAAATCCACCTCAGTCGGGGAGGAAGAATGAGCTCTTGCCAGAAAACTCAACTAGCTTTTCAGCATATTCTCAGCTGAATTAGCTGCTGTATCTCGACTGTAGCCTGCTATCAAAACGGGAAGATTCATGTTCATTGCCCTTTTTTTGGATTATCCCCCTAAGGGTTAAAACCCACTTTTCTTCAGGGGTCATGTAGGCCCGAAAACCTCTTCGAGATACTTGGGGGCATGAATATGTAAGACAAGGGCATTGAAAAAGTTTTGGAGTTAAATGTTCCCAAAGAAGGGCTTTTCCTGTAAAACTTACTTTCTGTATTCCCCATGACTTTTGGGAAATCCACCTAGTCAAGTGGAGGAAGATGAGCTCTTGCCAGAAAATAAAATTAGCTTTCAGCATATTCTCGGGTAATTTAAAGGTGCTGTACCTCAGACTGAAACCTGCTATCAAAAAAGGGGGAAGAATTCATGCTAATTGCCTTTTTGACTTTGGATGTATCTCCATAATGGCTTAAAACTTTCTTTCAGGGGTAAGTGTGGGCCCCGAAAACCTTTTCCCGAGTTATACTTCAGGGATGCAATATGTAAGACAAGGCATTGAGAAATTTTTGGGAGTTAAATGTTGCCCAAAAAAGCTTTTCTGTAAAACTAACTTTCTGTATTCCTCCATCGCTCTTGGAACCACTAGTCAAGTGTGAGGAAAAATGAGCTCTTGCCAGAAAATTAAATTTTTGCCGCTTTTCAGTGAATTAGTGCTGTATCTCAGACTGTACCTGCTATCAAGAAGTGGGAAGAATTCATTTCATTGCCTTTTGACTTGGATGTATCTGGGTTTTAATCTTACATACCATTTCTCTTCAGGAGTCCCAGTGTGGGCCCCGAAAAGCCTCTTCCAAGATACTTAGGGCAGGGATATGTAAGAAAGGGCCCATTGAGAAAGTTTTGGAGTGTAAATGTTGCCCAAAAAAGGGGTTTTTCCCTGTAAAATTTATTTCTGTATTCCCCAAAAGCCTTTTGGAATCCCCCTGTCAAGTGTGAGGAAGAATGAGCCCCTGCCAAAAAAAAATTTAAACATATTTTTAGCTGAATTAGCTGCTGAAAGACTGTAGCCTGCTATCAAAAAGCTGGGAAGAATTCATTTCATTCCCTTTTTTGTTTGGGGATGTATTCGTGTTATTTTATACAACTTCTCTTCAGGGAGTCGTAGGCCGAAAAGCCTTTTCCCAGGATATTCAGGGCATAATATGTAAGAAAGGCCATTGAGAAAGTTTTGGAGTGTAAATGTGCCCAAAGAAGGGCTTTTCCGTAAAAAAAATTCTGTTTCGCCCAAAAGGCCTCTGGAACCCACCTGTCAAGTGTGAGGAAGAATGAGCTCTTGCCAGAAAACTCAAATTTTCGAATATTCTCAGTTAAATTGGCTGCTGTATCTCAGACTGTAGCTTCCTATCCAGAAGCTGGGAAGAATTCATGTTCATTCCCCTTTGTGATTTTGGATGTATCTCGTGTTAAGGTGTTACTTCCCACTTTCTCTTCCGGGAGTCACACTGTAGGTCCGAAAAGCCTTTTCCGAGGCATACTTCAGGGCATGCAATATGTAAGAAAAAGCGCATTGAGAAATTTTGGAGTGCAAATGTTGCCCAAAGAAGGGTTTTTCCTGTAAAACTTACTTTTGTTTCCAAAAAACCCCTATGGAATCCACCTCAGTCAAGGTGAAAGAATGAGCTCTTGCCAGAAACTCAATTTTTTCACCCTATTCTCAGCTGAATTAGTGCTGTATCTCAGACTGTACCCTGCTATAAAGAAGCTGGGAAGAATTCATGTTCATTGCCTTTTTGACTTTGGATGTATTCAATGCGTTACATCCCACTTTCTTTCAGGAGTCGCAGTGTACCCCCGAAAACCCTCTTCCGAGGCAAAATTCAGGGATAATATTAAGAAAGGCCCATTGAGAAAGTTTTGGAGTGTAAATTTTCCCCGAAGGGTTTTTCCTGTAAAATTTAAATTTTGTTTGCCCATAGCCCTTTTGGATCAACCTCAGTCAGTGTGAGGAAAATGAGCTTTGCCAGAAAACTCAACTTTCAGCTATTCTCAGCTGAATTAGTGCTTATTCAGACTGTACCTGCTATCAAGAGCGGGGAAAATTCATGTTCATTGCCTTTTTGACTGGGTGATCTGGGTTAGGTTACATCCACTTTCTTTCAGGGAGTCCAGTGTAGGCCAAAAAACCTCTTCGAGGCAATTCAGGCCATGAAATAGGGAAGACAAGGCATTGAGAAGTTTTGGAGTGTAAATGTTGCCCAAAAGGGCTTTTCCTTTTAAACTTATTTCTGTTTGCCCCTTTGGCCACTTGGAACCCACCTCAGTAAAGGTGTGGGAAAAATGGCTTTGCAGAAAACTCAATTTCTCAGCATATTCTCAGCTGAATTGGGGTCTGTATCTCAGACTGTACCTGCTATCAAGAAGCGGGGAAAATTCATGTTCATTCCCCTTTTGTTTTTGGTGATCTCGAATGGGTACATCCCACTTTCTCTTAAAGGAGTCCAGTTGGGCCGAAAAGCCTTTTCCCGGGCACTTCGGGGGTGAATATGAAGAAAGGGGCATTGAAAAAATTTTTGAGTGTAAAGTTCCCCAAAAGAAGGGTTTTTCCCTGTAAAACTTACTTTTTGTTTCCCCCCATAGGCCTTTTGGGAATCCCCTCTTTAAGTGGAGGAAAATGGGGTCTTGCCAGAAAATTCAATTTTCAGTTTTTCCAGCTGAATTAGTCTGTATCTCAGACTTAGCCTGCTTCAAGAAGCGGGGAAGAATTCATGTTCATTGCCTTTTGTTTTGGGATGTATCTCGTTTTTGGTTACATCCACTTTCTCTTCGGGAGCCCATTTAGGCCGAAAACCTCTTCTGGGAAATTTTTCGGGGCCATTGAATATGTAAGCCCAGGAAATTGAGAAGTTTTAAAGTGTAAATTTTGCCCAAAAAGGGGTTTTTTCCTGTAAAACTTTTTTTGTTTGGCCCCATAGCGCCTCTTGGAATCCCTCGTAAGGGGAGGAAATGAGTCTTGCCAGAAAATTCAACTTTCAGCATATTCTCAGCTGAATTGGCTGCTGTATCTAGACTTAGCCTGCTATCAAGAAGCTGGGAAGAATTCAGTTCATTGCCTTTTTTGTGGATGTACTCGTAATTGGTTACATCCCATTTTCTTTTCAGGGGTCGCAGTGTGGGCCCCTAAAACCTCTTCTGAGGCAAAATTCAGGGCAGGGGAATATGTAAAAAAAAAGCCATTGAAAAATTTTTTGGGAGTGTAAATGTTGCCCAAAGAAGGCTTTTCCTGTAAAACTTTTTCTTTTATAGCCCTTTTGGGAATCCACCACTGTAAATTGTGAGGAAAAATGAGCTTTGCAGAAAATCAATTTCTCAGCATATTCTCAGCTGAATTAGCTGCTTATTCAGACTGTAGCCTGCTATCAAGAAGCGGGGAAGAATTCATGTTCATTGCCTTTTTGACGGGAAATGTCCCCGGGTTTATGGCTTATCCATTTTCTTTCGGGGAGTCAAAGTGTAGGCCCAAAACCTCTTCGAGGCCCTATTCAGGGCAGGGAATATGTAAGCAAGGCGCTTTGAGAAATTTTTGGAGTGTAAATTGCCCAAAAGGGGCTTTTCCTGTAAAACTTACTTTTTTTTCGCCCTGGCCCTCTTGGAATCCCCCTTCGTCATTGTGAGGAAGAATGAGCTTTCCCAGAAAACTAAATTTTTTCAGCATTTCTGCTAAATTTAGCTGCTTATTCAAAATGTAGCCTCTATCAGACTGGGAAAAATTCATGTTCATTCCCCTTTTGATTTTGGATGTATCTCGTTATGTTACATCCCATTTCTTTAAAGGATTTCAGTGTAGGCCCAAAGCCTCTTCGGGGCATATTTTAGGCTGCAATTTAAGAAAGAATTGAGAAAGTTTGGAGTGTAAATGTTCCCCAAAAGAAGGGTTTTCCTGTAAAACTTACTTTCTGTTTTCCCCCTAGAGCCCTTTGGAATCCACTCAGTCAGTGTGAGGAAGTTTTGATCTTCCAGAAAACTCAACTAAGTTTTCGGGATTCTCAGCTAAATTAGCTGCTGTACTCAGATGTAGCCTCCTATCAGACTGGGAAGTTCATGTTCATTGCCCTTTGTGACTTTGGATGTATCTCGTAAGGGTTTAATCCATTTCTCTTCAGGAGTCCCAGTGTAGGCCCAAAAGCCTCTTCGAGGCATACTTAGGGCTAATATAGAAAGGGGGATTGAGAAATTTTGGAGTGTAAATGTTGCCCAAAGAAGGCTTTTCCTGTAAAACTTCTTTCTGTATTCCTCATAGAGCTTCTCGGAATCCCCCTCAGTCATTTGAGGAAGATGAGCTCTTGCCAGAAAACTCAATTTAGTTTTCAGGTATTAGCTAATTACTGCTGTATCTCAGACTGTAGCCTGCTTAAAGAAGCGGGAAGAATTCATTTCATTGCCCTTTTGATTTGGATGTATCTCGTAATGGCTTACACCCCATTTTCTTCGGGAAAGTCCATGTGGGCCCGAAAAGCCTTTTCCCGAGGCAAACTTCAGGGATGAATTGTAAGACAAGGCCATTGAGAAATTTTGGAGTGTATTTTTCAAAAGCCTTTCCTGTAAAACTTACTTTCTTATTCCCATGGGCCCTTTTGGAATCCACCTCAGTCAATTGGGAAGAATGAGCTCTTGCCAGAAAACTCAATTTAGCTTTTCAGCTATTAGCTGCTGTTATCTCAGACTGTCCTGCTTCAAGAAGCGGGAAGAATTCTTTTCTTTCCCCTTTTGATTTGGATGTATTCGTTATGGCATTACACCCCCTTTCTTTCGGGGAGTCACATTGTGGGCCCAAAGCCTTTTCCCAAGGCAACTTCAGGGATGAATATTAAGAAAGGCAATTGAGAAAGTTTTGGAGTGAAATTTCCCAAAGAAGGCCTTTTCCTGTAAAACTTACTTTCTGTATTCCCCCATAGGCCTCTTGGAACCCACCTCGTCAAGTGTGGGAAGAAAGCTCTTGCCAGAAAACTCAACTTAGTTTCAGCTATTCTCAGCTGAATTAGCTGCTTATCTCAAACTGTAGCCTGTATAAAGAAGCTGGGAAGAATTCATTTCATTGCCCTTTTGACTTTGGATGTATTCGTAATGGCTTACCCCCACTTTTCTTCGGGGAGTCACATGTGGGCCAAAGCCTCTTCAGGCATACTTCAGGGCAGGGAATTTTAAGACAAGGCCATTGAGAAAGTTTTGGAGTGTAAATGTTCCCAAAGGGGGCTTTTCCTGTAAAACTTACTTTCTGTATTCCCCCATAGGCCTCTTGGAATCCACCCAGTCGTGTGAGGAAGAATGAGCTCTTGCCAGAAAACTCAAATTTTCAGCTATCTCAGTGAATTAGCTGCTTATCTCAGACTGTAGCCTCTATCAAGAAGCTGGGAAGAATTCATGTTCATTGCCCTTTTGATTTTGGATGTATCTCTGTTGGGTTACATCCACTTTCTCTTCAGGGGCCCTGTGGGCCCCAAAAACCTTTCGAGGCATACTTCAGGGCAGGGAATATGTAAGAAAAGGGGCATTGAGAAAGTTTTAGTGTAAATGTTCCCAAGAAGGGCTTTTCCTGTAAAACTTCTTTCTGTTTTTCCCCCTAGCCCTCTTAAAATCCCCCTCAGTCAATGTGAGGAAGAATGGCTCTTGCCAGAAAACTAAATTTTCAGCATATCCAGCTGAATTAGTTGCTTATCTCAGACTGTAGCCTGCTTCAAGAAGCTGGGAAGAATTCATGTTCATTGCCCTTTTTGTTTTTGGATTATTTCTTAAAGGGCGTTCATCCACTTTCTCTTCAGAGTGCAGTGTGGGCCCCAAAAGCTTTTCCCGAGGAATACTTCAGGGCATGAATATGTAAGAAAGGGATTGAAAAATTTTTGGGAAATGTAAATGTTCCCCAAAAGAAGGCCTTTTCCTGTAAAATTACTTTCGTATTCGCCCCATACCCTCTTGGCATCCACCTCAGTCAAGTGTGAGGAAAAATGAGCTCTTGCCAGAAAATCAAAAATTTTCACTTATTCTATTTGAATTAGCTGCTGAATCTCAGACTTAGCCTGCTATCAAGAACTGGGGATTCATGTTCTTTTCCTTTGTGACTTTGGATGTATCTAAATAATGGGTTACATCCCCACTTTCTCTTCAGGGGTCGCAGTGTGGGCCCCGAAAAGCCTTTTCCCGAATACTTCAGGGCTGCAATATGTAAGAAAGGGCATTGAGAAATTTTTGGGGTGTAAATGTTGCCCAAAAAGGCTTTTCCTGTAAAATTTTCTTTCTGTATTGGCCCATAGGCCTCTTGGAATCCCCCTCAGTCAAGTGTGAGGAAGAATGAGCTCTTGCAAAAACTAAACCCCAGATTTTATTTCCGTAAATTAGCTGCTTATCTCAGACTGTAGCCTGCTATCAAGAAGCTGGGAAAATTCATGTTCATTCCTTTGACTTTGATGATCCCCTTAATGGGTTACATCCATTTCTCTTCAGGGGCCCAGTAGGCCCAAAAACTCTTAGGCATACTTGGGCATGCAATATGTAAGAAAGGGAATTGAGAAAGTTTTGGAGTTTTGTTCCCAAAAGAAGGGCTTTTCCTGTAAAATTCTTTCTGTATTTCCATAGCCGTTTTGGAATCAACCTCAGTCAGTGTGAGGAAGAATGAGCTCTTCCCAGAAAACTCAATTTTTCAGCATATTCTCAGCTGAATTAGCTGCTTTATCTAAGACTGTAGCCTGCTTTCAAGAAGCTGGGAATAATTCATGTTCATTGCTCTTTTTGTCTTTGGATGTATCTCGCTAATGCGTTACATCCACTTTCTCTTCAGGGGTCGAAATTCAGGCCCAAAACCTCTCCGAGGCATATTTCAGCCATGAAATTGTAAAGGCGATTGAGAAATTTTGGAGTGTAAATGTTGCCCAAGAAGGGCTTTTCCTGTAAATTCTTTCTGTTTTAGCAAGCCCTTTTGAACCCACCTCAGTCAAAGGTGAGGAAGAATAGCTCTTCCAAAAAACTAAATTTTTAGCATATCTCAGTGAATTAGCTGCTTATCTCAGACTGTACCTGCTATCAAAAAACTGGGGGGAATTCATTTCATTGCCCTTGATTTGGATGTATCTGGGTAATGGCGTTCATCACTTTCTCTTCGGGGGTCGCATGTGGGCCCCGAAAGGCCTTTCGAGGCATACTTCGGGCATGAATATGTAAGAAACCCATTGAGAAATTTTGAAGTGTAAATTTTGCCCAAAAAAGGGGCTTTTCCTTAAAACTTATTTCTGTATTCGCCCCATACGCTTCTTGAATCCACCTCAGTCAAGGTGAGGAAGAATGAGCTCTTCAGAAAACTAACAAAATTTTTAGCATATTCTCAAAAGCTGTATCTCAACTGTAGCCTGCTATCAAGAAGCTGGGAGAATTCATTTCATTGCCCTTTTGATTTGGATTATCTCCGTAATGGGTTACATCCCACTTCTTTCAGGAGTCCGTGTGGCCCCCAAACCTTCCGAGGCATACTTAAACCCATGCAATATTAAAAAGGCGCATTGAGAAATTTTGAGTGTAAATGTTCCCCAAAAGAAGGCTTTTCCTGTAAAACTTATTTCTGTTTTGCCCATACCCCTCCTGAATCCACCTCAGTCAAGTGTGAGGAAGAATGAGCTCTTGCCAGAAAACTCAACCCTCAGCTATTCTCAGCTGAAAAAATGCTGTATCTCAGACTGTAGCCTGCTATAAAAAACTGGGAAAATTCATGTTCATTGCTTTTTGCCCTTGGATGTATCCCCGTAATGGGTTACACCCCATTCTCTTAGGGTTTCAATGTGGGCCCCAAAACTCTTGGGGCATATTTGGGGGATGCAATATGTAAGAAAGGCCAGAGAAATTTTGGGTGTAAATGTTGCCCAAAAAAGGTATTCTCCTGTAAAACTTACTTTCTGTTTTTCCCCCATGGGCCTTTTGGGAACCCAAATTTAGTCAAGTTTGAGGAAGAATGACTTTGCCAAAAATTAAAAATTTTTAGCTTATTCTCAGCTAATTGCTGCTAATCTCAACTGTAGTGCTACCCAGAACGGGGAAAATTCATGTTAAATCCCCTTTTGACTGGGATGTATCTCTTTTATGGCGTACTTCCCAAATTTCTCTTAGGGGTAAATGTAGCCAAAACCTTAAGAGGCATACTTCGGGGCATGCAATAGGGAAGGGCAGGCCATTGGAAATTTGGATTTAAATTTTCCCCCAAAAGGGAGGGCTTTTCCTGTAAAACTTACTTTCTGTATTCCCATAGGCTTCTGGAATCCACCTCAGTCAAGTGTGAGGAAGAATGACTTTGCCGAAAATCAAAATTTTCAGCTATTCTCAGCTGAATTGCTGCTTATCTCAACTGTAGCCTGTATCAGAGCTGGGAAAAATTCATGTTCATTCCCCTTTTGTTTTTGGATTATCTCAGAATGGCTTACATCCACTTCCCCTTCAGGAGTCAGTGTGGGTTCAAAAAACCTTTAGGCAAACTTCGGGGATGCAATATGAAGAAAATTCCTTGAGAAATTTATTAAATGTCCCCAAAAAAAGGCTTTTCCTGAAAAATTAAATTTCTGTATTCCTCATAGACCCTTTGAATCCACCTCAGTAAGTGTGAGGAAGAATGAGCTTTTGCCGAAACAAAAATTATCAGCATATTCTCAGCTGAAATAGCTACTGTATCTCAGACTGTAGCCTGCTATCAAGAAGCTGGGAAGAATTCATGTTCATTGCCCTTTTAAATTTGGATGTATCTCCAATGCGTTACACCCCACTTTCTCTTCAGGGGTGAGTGTAGGCCCAAAAACCTCTTCCGGCCCAACTTCAGGGTGCAATATGTAAGAAAAGGGCCTTGAGAAAGTTTTGGGGGTGTAAATGTTGCCAAAAAAGGGGCTTTTCCTGAAATTATTTCTGATTCCCCCTTTAGCCCCTTTGGGAATAAACTCGCAAGTTGAGGAAAATGAGCTCTTGCCAGAAAACTCAACATTTTTCGGGTATTCTCAGTGAATTAGCTGCTGTATCTCAGACTGTAGCCTGCTATCAAGAAGCTGGAAGATTCATTTCATTCCCCTTTTTTGATTTGGGATGTATCTATTTTAGGGTGTTACATACTTTCTCTTCGGGAGTCGGTGTAGGCCAAAATCTTCAGGCATACTCAGGCCTGAATATGTAAGCCCAGGCACATTGAGAAGTTTTGAAGTGTAAATGTTGCCCAAAAAGGGGTTTTTTCCTGTAAAACTTTTTTCTGTATTGGCCCCATGGGCCCTTTTGGGAATCCACCTCGTCAAGGGTGAGGAAGATGAGCTCTTGCCAGAAAATTCAATTTCTCAGTATTCTCAGTGAATTAGCTGCTGTATCTAGACTGTAGCCTGCTATCAAGAAGCTGGAAGAATTCATTTCATTGCCTTTTGCCCTGGAAATGTACTCGAAATGGGCGTTACATCCCATTTCTCTTCAGGGAGTCCAGTGTAGGCCTAAAACCTCTTCGAGGCATATTCGGGGCATGGATATGTAAAAAAGGGCCATTGAGAAAGTTTTGGAGTGTAAATGTTGCCCAAAAAAGGGGTTTTTTCCTGTAAAACTTTTTCTTATTGCCCATAGCGCCTCTTGGAATCCACCACTGTCAATTGTGAGGAAGAAAGAGCTATTGCCAAACAATTCAATATTTCATCATATTCTCATCTGAATTAGCTGATGTTTCTCACACTTTAGCCTGCTATCAAGAAGCTGGGAAGAATTCATGTTCATTGCCTTTTGCTTGGATGTATCCCGTTTATGGTTAAATCCATTTTTCTTCAGGAGTAAGTGTAGGCCAAAAGCCTCTTCGAGCCTACTCAGGGCATGCAAATATGTAAGACAAGGCGCTTTGAGAAAGTTGGAGTGTAAATTCCCCAAAAGAAGGGCTTTTCCTGTAAAACTTACTTTTTTTTTCGCCCATAGCCCTTTTGGGAATCCCCCTCAGTCATGTGAGGAAGAATGAGCTCTTCCCAGAAAACTAAATTTTTTCACCCATTCTCGCTAAATTAGCTGCTTATCTCAGACTGTAGCCTGCTATCAGACTGGGAAGAATTCATGTTCATTGCCCTTTTGACTTTGGATGTATCCCCGGTAATGGCTTAACCCATTTCTCTTCAGGATTTGCAGTGTAGGCCAAAGCCTCTTCCGAGGCATACTTCAGGGCATGAAATATTAAGAAAGGCCATTGAGAAAGTTTTGGGTGTAAATGTGCCCAAAGAAGGGTTTTCCTGTAAAACTTATTTTCTGTATTCCCCATGGGCCTCTTGGACCCACCTATCAAGTGTGAGGAAAATGGGGTCTTGCCAAAAAATCAGTTTTCAGCATATTCTCAGCTAAATTTAGCTCTGTATCTCAGACTGTAGCCTGCTATCAAAACTGGGAAAATTCATGTTCATTCCCCTTTTTGATTTGGATGTATTTTGTATTGGGTTACATCCCACTTTCTCTTCAGGGGTGCAGTTTTGGGCCCCAAAAAACCTTTTCCCAACATACTTCAGGGCAGGGAATTTAAGAAAAGGGGCCATTGAGAAAATTTTGGACTGTAAATTTTGCCCAAAGAAGGGCTTTTCCTGAAAAACTTATTTCTGTATTCGCCCCATAGAGCCTCTTGAATCCACCCAGTAAAGTGTGGGGAAAAATGAGCTTTGCCAGAAAAACTAAGCTTTTCAGTTTATTCTAGCTAAATTACTGCTGTATTCAGACGTAGCCTGCTATCAAGAAGCTGGGAAATTCATGTTCATTGCCCTTTGACTTTGGATGTATCTCGTGTAATGGGTTACATCCACTTTCTCTTCAGGGAGTCAGTGTAGGCCCAAAACCTCTTCGAGGCATACTTCAGGGCATGAATATGTAAACAAGGCCATTGAGAAAGTTTTGGAGTGTAAATGTTCCCAAAAAAGGGTTTTTCCCTTTAAAATTTAATTTCTGTATTCGCCCATGGCCTCTTAAAATCCACCTCATTCAAGTGTGAGGAAGAATGACCTCTTCCAGAAAATTCAACTTTTCGGGTATCTCACTAATTACTGTTGTATCTCAGAATGTAGCCTGCTATCAGAAGCTGGGAAGAATTCATGTTCATTGCCTTTTGATTTGGATGTATCTGGAAAGGGGTTTACATCCACTTTCTCTTAAAGAGCCCAAGTGAGGCCCAAAAAGCCTCTTCCGAGGCATACTTCAGGGATCCAATAGGTAAGACAAGGCGCAGTGAGAAAGTGTTGGAGTGTAAATGTTCCCCAAAAAAGGGCTTTTCCTGTAAACTTACTTTCTGTATTCCCTCATAGAGCTTCTTGAATCCACCTCAGTCAAGTGTGAGGAAGAATGAGCCTTTTCCAGAAAATCAACTTTTTCAGCTATCTCAGCTGAATTACTTGTATCTCAGACTTTAGCCTGCTTAAAGAAGCTGGGAAGAATTCATGTTCATTCCCTTTCTGACTTTGGATGTATCTGCAAGGGGTTACATCCCTTTCTCTTCAGGGAGTCCAGTGGGGCCCCAAAAAACCTTTTCCCGAGGCATACTTCAGGTGATAATAGTAAGAAAAGGCATTGAGAAAGTTTTAGTGTAAATTTTCCCCAAAGAAGGGCTTTTCCTGTAAAACTTACTTTTTTAAATCCCCCATAGACCCTTTGGGAATTCCACCTATTCAGTGTGGGAAGAATGAGCCTTGCCAGAAAACTCAATTTTAATTTCTCAGCTGAATTAGCTCTTATCTCAGACTGTAGCCTGTATCAAGAAGCTGGGAAGAATTCATGTTCATTCCCTTTTTTGCTTGGAAATGTATCTGGTTTTATGGCTTAAACCCCCCATTTCTCTTCGGGGAGTACAGTGTACCCCAAAACCTTTTCCCGAGGATACTTCAGGGTTTAAATGTAAAAAAAGGCATTGAGAAAGTTTTGGACTGTAAATTTTCCCCAAAGAAGGGCTATTACTGCAAAACTTACCTTCTGTATTCGCCCATGGACCTTTTGGAATCCACCTCAGTAAGTGTGAAAGAAGGGCTCTTGCAGAAAACTCAACTCTTTTCAGCATGTCTCAGCTGAATTAGCTCCTGTATCTCAGACTGTAGCCTGCTATCAAGAAGCGGGGAAAGTATTCATGTTCATTGCCCTTTTGACTTTGGATGTATCTCGAAGGGGTTACATCCCTTTCTCTTCAGGGGTCGCAGTGTGGGCCCCAAAAAAGCCTTTTCCCGAGGCATACTTCAGGGCAGGGAATATGTAAGAAAGGCACATTGAGAAATTTTTGGGAGTGTAAATTTTTCCCAAAAAGGGCTTTCCTGTAAAACTTACTTTCTGTATTGCCCCATAGGCCTCTTGAATCCACCTCAGTCAAGTGTGGGAAGAATGAGCTCTTGCCAGAACTCAAATTTTTCATATTCTCAGCTGAATTAGTGCTGATCTCAGACTGTGCCTGCTATCAAGAAGCGGGAAGAATTCATTTCATTGCCTTTTTGACTTTGGATGTATCTCGTAAGGGGTTACTTTCCCCTTTCTCTTCGGGGAAGTCAGTAGGCCCAAAAGCCTTTTCGAGGCATACTTCGGGGCATGGAATATGTAAGACAAGGCATTGAGAAAGTTTTGAGTGTAAATTTTGCCCAAAGAAGGGCTTTTCCTGTAAAACTTACTTTCTTTTTTTCACCCATAGCGCCTCTTTAATCCACCTCATTTAAGTGTGGGAAAAAAAACTCTTGCCAAAAAACTCAAAATTCCGCATATTTCAGCAAATTTAGTTTGTATCTCAGATTGTAGCCTGCTATCAAGAAGCTGGGAAGAATTCATGTTCATTCCCCTTTTGACTTGGGATGTATCTCTTTTAATTGTTACATCCCACTTTCTCTTCGGGGAGTCCAGTGTGGGCCCCGAAAGCCTCTTCCAGGCATACTTCAGGGCATGAATATTAAGACAAGGCATTGAGAAATTTTGGAGTGTAAATTTGCCCAAAGAAGGGCTTTTCCTGTAAAACTACTTTCTGTATTCACCCATAGGCCTTTTTTCCAATTTGGGTGTGGGAAAGGGATGAGCTCTTGCCAGAAAACCCCAATCCTTTTCACCCTATTCTCAGCTGAATTAGCTGCTGTATTTCAGATGTAGCCTGTTATCAAGAAGTGGGGGGAATTCATGTTCATTGCCCTTTTGACTTTGAATGTATCTCGTAATGGGTTACATCCCACTTTCTCTTCGGGGAGTAACATTTAGGCCAAAAAAGCCTCTTCCAGGCATACTTCAGCCAGGGGATATTAAGACAAGGCATTGAGAATTTTGGACTGTAAATGTTGCCCAAAGAAGGGTTTTTCCCTTGTAAAATTTTCTTTCGGGATTCCCATAGAGCTTTTTGCCCAAACCAGAAAAGTGTGAGGAAAAATGAGCTCTTGCCAGAAAACTCAATAACCTTTTCATATTCTCAGCTGAATTAGCTCTGTACTCAGACTGTGCCTGTATCAAAAAGGGGGGGGAAGATTCATGTTCATTGCCCTTTTGTTTTTGGGATGTATCTCGTGTAATGGTTTAACCACTTTTCTTCGGGGGTCAGTGTAGGCCAAAAGCCTTTTCCCGAGGCATATTTCGGGGCAGGGAAATATGTAAGAAAAGGGCCCATTGAGAAATTTTTGGGAGTGTAAATGTTGCCCAAAGAAGGGCTTTTCCTGTAAAACTTCTTTTTTATTCCCCCCATAGGCTTTGGAATCCACCTCAGCAAGTGTGAGGAAGAATGAGCTCTTCCAGAAAACTAAACCCTTTTTTCAGCTATTCTCAGCTGAATTAGCTCTGTATCTTGTAGCCTGCTATCAAGAAGCTGGGAAGAATTCATTTCATTGCCCTTTTGATTTGGGATGTTCTCGTGTAATGGGTTACATACCACTTTTCTTCGGGGAGCCCAGTGTAGGCCAAAAAAGCCTCTTCCGAGGCTATTCAGGCATGGAATATGTAAGACAAGGGCATTGAGAAAGTTTTGAGTGTAAATGTTCCCAAAAAAGGGGCTTTTCCTGTAAAACTTACTTTCTGTATTCGTCCTAAAGCGCCCCTTGGAATCCACCACAGTCATGTGTGAGGAAGAATGAGCTCTTGCCAGAAAACTCAACTTCTCAGCGTATTCTCAGCTGAATTAGATGCTCTATCTCAGACTCTAGCCTGCTATCAAGAAGCTGGGAAGAATTCAAGTTCATTGCCATTTCTGTCTTTGGATGTATCTCGTGTAATGGCGTTACATTCCACTTTATCTTCAGGGCGTCGCCGTGTGGGCCCGAAAAGCCTGTTTCGAGGCATATTTCAGGATGTGGAATATGTAAGAGAAGAAGCATTGAGAAAATTTTTGGAGTGTAAATGTAGCCCAAAAAAGGGCTTTTCCTTCCAAACTTACTTTCTGTATTCACGGCATAGCGCCTCTTGGAATCTAACTCAGTCACGTGTGAGGAAGAATGAGCTCTTGCCAGAAAACTCAACTAAGATATTCTCAGCTCAATTAGCTGTTGTATCTCAGCTGTAGCCTGCTATCAAGAACTGGGAAGAATTCATTTCATTCCCCTTTTGACTTTGGATGTTCTCGTATGGCTTACATCCCATTTCTCTTCAGGGTTCCAGTGTGGGCCGAAAACCTTTTCCCGAGGCATACTTCAGGCATGGAATATGTAAGCAAGGCATTGAAAAATTTTGGGGTGTAAATGTTCCCAAAAAAGGGGCTTTTCCTGCAAAACTTCCTTTCTGTATGGGTCCCATAGAGCCTCTTGGAATTCACCTCAGTCTAGTGTGAGGAAGAATGAACTCTTGCCAGAAAACTCAAATTCTCAGGGTATTTTCAGCTGAATTAGCTGCTGCAACTCAGACTGTAGACTGCTATCAAGAAGCTGGGAAGAATTCATGCTCATTGCCCTTTTTGACTTTGAATGGATCACTCTTAATGGCGTTACATCCCATTTTTTTCAGGGGTCGCAGTGTGGGCCGGGAAAAAGCCTTTTCCCGAGGCATATTTCAGGCCATGGAATATGTAAGAGAACGCTCTTTGAGACACTTTTGGAGTGTAAATGTTTACTAAAGAAGGGCTTTTCCTGTAAAAATTATTTTCTGAATACGTCCCATAGTGCCTGTTGGAATCCACCACAGTCAAGTGTGAGGAAGAATGAGCTCTTGCCAGTAAACTCAACTTCTAGGCATATTCTCAGCTGAATAAGCTGCTCTACCTCAGACTGTTGGCTGCTATCATGAAGCGGGGAAGAATTCATGTTCATTCCCCTTTTTGACTTTGGATGTGTCTCGCTTAATGGCGTTACATCCTAAATTCTCTTCAGGGAGTCCAGTGTGGGCCCCGAAAAGCCTTTTCCCGAGGCATACTGGAGGCCATGAAATATGTAAGACAAGGCACATTGAGAAAGTTTTGGAGTGTAAATGTTGCCCAAAGAAGGGCTTTTCCTGTAAAACTTATTTTCTTATTCCCCCATACCCCCAACCCCCTCTTGGTGAGGAAGAATAAGCTCTTGCCAGAAAACTCCACTTCTTAGCATATACTCAGCCGAATTAGCTGCTGTATCTCAGACTGTAACCTGCTATCAAGATGCTGGGAAGAATTCATGTTCATTGTCCTTTGTGAGTTTGGATGTATCTTGCGTAATGGCGTTACTTCCCACTTTTTCTTCAGGGTGCTGTAGGCCAAAAGCCTCTTCCCAGGCATTCTTCTGGGTAAGGAATATGTAAGACAAGGCGCATTGAGAAAGTTTTGGAGTGTAAATGTTGCCCAAAGAAGGGCTTTTCCTGTAAAACTTACTTTCTGTATTCGCCCCATAGCGCCTCTTGGAATCCACCTCAGTCAAGTGTGAGGAAGAATGAGCTCTTGCCAGAAAACTCAACTTCTCAGCATATTCTCAGCTGAATTAGCTGCTGTATCTCAGACTGTAGCCTGCTATCAAGAAGCTGGGAAGAATTCATGTTCATTGCCCTTTGTGACTTTGGATGTATCTCGCGTAATGGCGTTACATCCCACTTTCTCTTCGGGGGTCCGTACCCCAAAACCCTCTTCCGAGGCATACTTCAGGGCATGCGATATGTAAGAGAAGGCGCATTGAGAGTTTCGGAGTGTAAATGTTGCGCAAAGAAGGGCTTTTCCTGTAAAACTTATTCTATGTATTCGCCCCATAATGCCTCTCGGAATCCACCTCAGTCAAGTGTGAGGAAGAATGAGCTCTTGCCAGAAAAAAACTTCTCAGCATATTCTCAGCTGAATTAGCTGCTGTATCTCAGACTGTAGCCTGCTATCAAGAAGATGGGAAAAATTCATGTTCATTGCCCTTTTTGGTTTTGGAAATATCTCGCGTAATGTCGTTACATCCCACTTTCTCTTCGGGGAGTCGCAGTGTAGACCCGAAAAACCTCGTCCGAGGCATACTTCAGGCCATGGAACATGTAAGACAAGGCCATTAGAAATTTTTGAGTGTAAATTTCCCCAAAAGAAGGGCTTTTCCTGTAAAACGTACTTTCTGTATTCATGCCATAAAGCCTCTTGGAATCCACCACAGTCAAGTGTGAGGACGAATGAGCTCTTGCCAGAAAAATAAATTTCTCAGCCTATTCTCAGCTGAATTAGCTGCTGTATCTCAGACTGAAGCCTGCTATCAAGAAACTGGGAAGTATTTATATTCATTGCCCTTTTTGACTTGGGATGTTCTCGATTTTGGCGTTACACCCCTTTCTCTTCAGGGGTCAGTGTAGCCAAAAGCCTCTTCGAGGCATACTTCAGGGCATGCAATATGTAAGAAGGCCATTGAGAAAGTTTTGAGTGTAAATTTCCCAAAAGAAGGGCTTTTCCTGTAAAACTTACTTTCTGTATTCCCCAAAAAACCCTTTGGGAAATCCATCTCAGTCAAGTTTGAGGAAGAATGAGCTCTTCCAGAAAACTCAACTTTTCATCATATTCTCAAGTTAATTAGCTGCTGTATGTCAGACTGTAGCCTACTATCAAGAAGCTGGAAAATTCATGTTCATTCCCCTTTTTTGACTTGGGATGTATCCCCATTTCGTTACATCCCATTTCTCTTCGGGGAAATAAAGTGTAGGCCGAAAACCTCTTCCAGGCATACTTCAGGGAACACAATATGTTAGAGAAGGCGCATTGAGATACTTTTGGAGTGTAATTGTTGCCCAAAGAAGGGTTTTTCCTGTTAAACTTACTTTCTGTATTCGCCCCATAGCGCCTCTTGGAATCCACCTAGTCAATGTGAGGAAGAATGAGCTCTTGCAAAAATCAACTTTTCAGCTATTCTCAGCTGAATTAGTGCTGTATCTCAACTGTAGCCTGCTTCAAGAAGCTGGGAAGAATTCATGTTCATTGCCCTTTTGAGCTGGGATGTATCTCAAAGGGGTTTACATCCACTTTCTCTTCAGGGATTGTGTAGGCCAAAAGCCTTTTCCCAGGCATACTTCAGGGCATGCAATTTAAGAAGGCTCACTGAGAAAGTTTTGGAGTGTAAATGTAGCCCAAAGAAGGGATTTTCCTGTAAAACTTACTTTCTGTATTCATCCCAAAGCGCCAATTGGAATCCACCTCAGTCAAGTGTGAGGAAGAATGAGCTCTTGCCAGAAAACTCAACTTTTCAGCATATTCTCAGCTGAATTAGCTGCTGTATCTCAGACTGTAGCCTGCTATCAAGAAGCTGGGAAGAATTCATGTTCATTGCCCTTTTTGACTTTGGATGTATCTCGCGTAGTGGCGTTACATCCCACTTTCTCTTCGGGGAGTCAGGTGGGCCCCAAAAAAATCTCTTCGAGGCATACTTCAGGGCATGCAATACTTAAGACAAGGCGCATTGAGAAAATTTTGGAGAGTAAATGTGCCCAAAAAAGGGGCTTTTCCTGAAAACTTACTTTCTGTTTTCCATGGGCCCCTCTTGGAATCCACCTCAGAAAAATGTGAGGAAGAATGAGTCTTGCCAGAAAACTCAACTTTTTTCAGTTTTCTCAGCTAAATTAGCTACTGTATCTCAGACTGTAGCCTACTATCAAGAAGCTGGTAAGAATTGATGTTCATTGCCCTTTTTGACTATGGATGTATCTCGTATGGTTACTCCACTTTCTCTTCGGGGAGTCCAGTGTGGGCCCCGAAAAGCCTTTTGAGGCATACTTCAGGGCATGCAATATGTAAGACAAGGTGTATTGAGGTAGTTTTGGAGTTTAAATGTTGACCAAAAAAGGGCTTTTCCTGTAAAATATACTTTTTGTATTCACCCCATAGCGCCACTTGGAATCCACCTCAGTTAAGTGTGAGGAAGAATGAGCTCTGCTAGAAAACTCAAATTCTCAGCATATTCTCAGCAGAATTAGGTGCTGTGTCTCACACTGTAGCATGCTATCCAGAATATGGGAAGAATTCACGTTCATTGCCCTTTTGATTTTGGATGTATCTCTTTTGGGGGTTTAAATCCCACTTTCTCTTCAGGAGTCGCAGTGTAGGCCGAAAACCTCTTGAGGCATCCCAGGGCATGCAATATGTAAAAAGGGGCCATTGAGAAAGTTTTGAAGTGTAAATGTTGCCCAAAGAAGGGCTTTTCCTGTAAAAGTTACTCTGTGTATTCACCTCATAGAGCCCTCTTGGAATCCATCTCAGTCGAGTATGAGGAAGAATGAGCTCTCACCAGAACACTCAACTAGCTTTTCAGCATATTCTCAGGTGCATTAGCTGCTGTATCTCAGACTGTAGCCTACTATCAAGAAGCTGGGAAAAATTCATCTTCATTGCCCTTTGTGACTTTCGATGTATCTCTTTTGGCTTACATCCACTTTCTCTTCGGGGAGTCGCAGTGTAGGCCGAAAACCCTCTTCGAGGCATACTTCAGGGCAGGGAATATGAAAAAAGGCACACTGAGAAAGTTTTGTATTGTAAATGCTTACTAAAGAAGGGCTTTTCCTGTAAAACTTATTTCTGTATTCACCCCGTAGCACCTCTGGGAATGCAGCTCAGTCAAGAGTGGGAAACAATGAGCTCTTGCCAGTAAACTCAACTAAGCTTCTCAGCGTATTCTCAGCTGAATTAGCTGCTATATCTCAGACTGTAGACTGCTCTCAAGAACCTGAGACGAATTCATGTTCATTGCCCTTTTTGATTTTGGATGTATCTGGGTAAGCATTACATCCCACTTTCTCTTCAGGGGTCGCAGTTTAGGCCCAAAAAGCCGTTTTCAAGGCATACTTCAGGGCATGCAATATGTAAGACAAGGTGTATTGAGGTAGTTTTGGAGTGTAAATGTTGCCCAAAAAAGGGCTTTACCTGTAAAACTTACTTTATGTATTCGCCCCATAGTGCCTCTTGGAATCCACCACAGTCAAGTGTGAGGAAGAATGAGCTCTTGCCAGAAAACTCAATTTCTCAGCACATTCTCAGCTGTATTAGCTGCTGTATATGTGACTGTAGCCTGGAATCAAGAAGCTGGGAAGAATTCATGTTCATTGCCCTTTCTGACTTTGGATGTATCTGGGTAATTTTACATCCACTTTCTCTTCAGGGGTTGTAGGCCCAAAAAGCCTCTTCGAAGGCATACTTCAGGGCATGCAATATGCAAGACAAGGTGCACTGAGAAACTTTTAGTGTAAATGTAGCCCAAAGAAGGGCTTTACCTGTAAAACTTTCTTTCTTTTTCCCCATAGCTCTTTGGAATCCATCTCAGTCAAATGTGAGGAAGAATGAGCTCTTCCAGGAAACTCAACTTCTCTGCGTATTCTGAGCTGAATTAGATGCTGGATCTCAGACTGTAGCCTGCTATCAAGAAGCTGGGAAGAATTCATGTTCATTGCCCTTATTGACTTTGACTGTATCTCGAAGGGTTACACCCCACTTTCTCTTCAGGGGGTCGCAGTATAGGCCCGAAAAGCCTCTTCCGAGGTGTACTTCAGGGCATGCAATATGTAAAACAAGGCGCATAGAGATAGTTTTGGCATGTAAATGTAGCCCAAAAAAGGACCTTTCCTGTAAAACTTTCTTTGTGTATTTGCTCCATAGGCCTTTGGAATCCGTCTCAGTCAAGTGTGAGGAACAATGAGCTCTTGCCAGAAAACTTAACAGCATATTCTCGGCTGAATCACCTGCTGTATCTGAGACTGTAGTCTCCTACGAAGAAGCTGGGGAGAATTCATGTTCATTGCCCTTTGTGACTTTGGATGTATCTCGCATAATGGTGTTAAATCCCACTTTCTCTTCGGTGCATTGCAGTGTAGGCCCCAAAAGCCTCTTCCGAGGCACACTTCAGGGGATACAATATGTAAGAGAAGGCGCATTGAGAAATTTTTGGAGTGTAAATGAAGCGCAAAGAAGGGCTTTTCCTATAAAAATTAAATTCTGTATTCGCCCCATAGCGCCTCTTGGAATCCACCTCGGTCAAGTGTGAGGAAGAACAATCTCTAGACAGAAAAATCAATTTTTCAGCATATTCTCAGCTGAATTAGCTGCTGTATCTCAGACCGTAGCCTGTAAAAAGCTGGGAAGAATTCATGTTCATTGCCCTTTTGACTTGGGATGTACCTCATGGTATGTTGGTCTACCACTTTCTCTTCGGGAGCAGTGTAGGCCCGAAAAGCCTCTTCTGGGCATACTCAGGGCATGCAATGAAAGAGAAGGCGCATTAAAAAGTTTTGGAGTGTAAATGTTGCCCAAAGAAGGCTTGTCCTGTAAAATTTAAAATCTGTATTCACCAAAAAGGCATGTTGAATCCAGCTCAGTCAAGTGTGGGGAAAAATTTAGCCCCTTTCAGAAAACTCAACTTTTCAATGTATTCCCAGTTGAATGATCTGCTGTATCTCAGACTGTCCCCTGTTCCCAAAAGCTGGGAAGAATTTATGTTCATTGCCCTTTTGACTTGGATGTATCTCTTTTATGGCATTACTTCCCATTCTCTTCAGGGAGTCGCAGTGTAGGCACTAAAAGCCTTTTCCCAAAGGCATACTTCAGGCATGAAATTTGTAAGAGAATGCCATTGAGAAAGTTTGGAGTTAAATGTTGCCCAAAGGGGTTTTCCTGTAAAACTTGCTTTTTGTATTCCCATAGCCTCTTGGAATTCACCTCAGTCAAGTGTGAGGAAGAATGAGCTCTTGCAGAAAATTCAACTAAGCTTTTCAGCGTATTCTCAGCTGAATTAGATGCTGTATCTCAGACTGTAGCCTGCTATCAAGAAGCAGGGAAGAATTCATGTTCATTGCAATTTTTGACTTTGGATGTATCCCCGGTTTGCGTTACATCTAAATTTTCCCTTCAGGGGTGCAGTGTAGGCCCAAAAGCCTCTTCCGGGGCAACTTGGGCATGAAATATGTAAGACAAGCCCATTGAAAATTTTTGGAGTTTAAATGTTGCCCAAAAAGGGTTTTCCTGTAAAACTTGCTTTCTGTATTCCCCCCATAGTCCCTCTTGGAATCCCCCTTCAGTCAAGTGTGAAGAAGAATGAGTTCTTGCAAAAATTCATTTTCAGCATATTCTCAGCTAAATTAGATGCTGTATCTCAACTGTAATCTGCTATCAAGAAGCTGGAAGAATTTATGTTCATTGATGACTGATGATCTCCCCTAATGGCGTTACATCCCAATTTCTCTTCAGGGGCGCTCAGTGTGGGCCCCGATAAGCCTTTTCCCGAGGTATTTTCAGGCATGCAATATTAAGACAGGGCACATTGAAAAGTTTGGAAGTAAATGTTGCCCAAAGAAGGCTTTCCTGAAAACCCTGCTTCTGTTTCACCCCATAGAGTCTTTTGGGGAATCCACCTAAATAAAGGGTTTAGGAAGAATACTTTTTAAAAAAATTCAGGCCCCGGAAACCCCGCCCCCCAAAGGGGAACCCGCCGGGGAGCCGGACCCCGCAAGCGGGCCCGAGGGGGAAGTTCAGCCCCCCCTGGAGGGGTTGCTGAAGGGAGAGGAAGTCGTCCATGGGTTGCTGACCAGGGACTGGGAGAGTTGAGGGGGAAAGCCCCGGGCCCTTTGGACGCCAGCAAGACACCACCATCAAGAGCAGGGAAAGGCAGATAGAAGATAAAAACCGGCGTATTTAACTTTTTTTTTTTTTTTTTTTTTTTTTTGCTTGTTTGTGGTGGACTATTTTTTTTATTCAATTGGTTGGTTTGGGGTTTATTAGTTTCTTTGTTTATTGGGGTTTTTTTATGTTTGTTTTTTTTTTTTTTTTTTGTAGTTTTCATTTGTTTGATTTATTCTTTGTGTTTTTTTTTTGTTTTTTGGTCTCATTAATTGTTTTTTTTTTGCTCTTTTTTATTTTTAACCTTCTTTTGACTTTTATTATATTTTTTTAACTTTAATTTTAATTCTTGAAAACCTCTAATTCTCTTTTCTCTTTCCTCTTTCCCACTGCTTTCTTTCTCTATGTTCTAAATGTAAAACATCTTCCTAGCTATCAATATCCTCTAGACAAATTATTTCCTATCTTTCTGTCTGCACTATTCACTTCCAAATGCACTAAACAGTACACACACTAATCTTTGCTACCTAATCCTATAAACTACTTCCAAGACAAATCTTTTCCTTTTTATTACTTATAGACTCTCCTCCTTGTCACCCCCAGCACATGTCCTAATTTAAAATTGCTTTCATTGTAATTATCCAAGCCAGGACCTTGTGCTAGATCTATTATTCAGGCACTATTTTAATTAATTCAAAGCTTAACGGGCAAGTATCATCTGTGATTGCATGAGTTGCTAGAAAGATTTCCTGCCTTATCTCTGTAAAACTGGTCAGTTGTGGGGGTTGCTGTATATGTATGTGTATCTTATGATTATGTTAGAAAACCTCTGCATGCTTTTATGACTGTCACCCATCAGGGGTGCACCTCTTGTTCCTCAGATGCTAGTGTGTGAACTAGTATCACAGAACACCATAGCAAACCAGACATAGAGCCTACACTCCCTGACCAATCATCAAACCAAGGATCCTCGAAGCGGAAGCCCGGATTCCAAGACCCCACACTGATTATCAAAGAACATACAACACTACAGATTATTCACCTGTAAACAAGGTCTATCACCACCCAAGACACAAACCACTGAACCCTTCTACAAGGACAGAAACCCAAAGGAAGGGAGAATTCAACCAAGAAGCCTGGTGGGAATAAGAACTCCATACACCCAGACACACACAAAGAAACAAAAATTAACCTAATAATGAAACGTCAGAGAAACACTGTACAAATGAAGGACCAAGCTAGAGAAACACCACTTCAAATGACAGAGGAGGAGATAGACAAGCTTTTGAAAAAGAAAGAAAAAATATACTAATGAGGATGCAAAACACCGAAAAAAATATTAAGAAATTAGGATTGGAAAAAACAAAAAAAAAAAAAAAATAAAAAAATTTGCTGAACTCAAAATACTATAGAAGGTCTCAACAGTAGAGTATCAGAGGCTGAAGAACGGATAAGTGAGCTGGAAGACAGAATGGTGGAAATAAGTGCTGAAGAACAGAACAAAGCCCAAAGAATTAAAAGAACTGAGGATAGCCTCAGAGACCTATGGGACAATATTAAACGCACCAACATTAGAATTATAGGAGTTCCAGAAGAAGAAGAAGAGAAGAAAGACTATGAAAAAATTCTTGAAGAGGTTATAGTTGAAAACTTCCCCAGCATGGGAAAGGAGATAGTCAACCAAGTCCAGGAAGCACAAAGAGTTCCATACAGGAGAAACCCCAGAAGAAACACACCAAGGCACATACTAATCAAACTAACGCAGACTAACTATAAAGACAGAATACTAAAAGCAGCTAGGAGCAAACAAAAAATAACATATAAAGGAAACCCCATACGTTTAACTGCGGATCTCTCAACAGAAACCCTACAGGCCAGAAGAGAATGGCAAGATACATTTAAATGGCTAAAAGAGAATAACCTGCAACCACGAATTCTCTACCCAGCAAGAATCTCATTCAAAATCGATGGTGAAGTCAAAAGCTTCACAGACAAGCAAAACTAAAGAATTCTATACCACAAAACCAGCCCTAAAACAAGTGTTAAAGGACCTGATATAGCCAATAAATACAAGAGTAGGAGAAGCCTTACAAATCAAACCCCAAATTTCTAAGAAGATGACAATAGGAACATTCGTATCAATAATTACTTTGAATGTAAATGGACTAAATGTTTCCCAAACCCAAATGACACAGGCTGGCTGAATGGATCCAGAAGCAAGACCCATATATATGCTGTTTACAAGAGACCCACTTCAGACCTAGAGACACTCATAGACTGAAAGTGAAAGGCTGGAAAAAGATATTTCATGCAAATGGAAATCAAAAGAAAGCTGGAGTAGCAATCCTTATATCAGACAAAATAGACTTTAAAGTAAAGAAGATTCTAAGAGACAAGGCAGGTCACTACAACATGATTAAGGGATCTATCCAAGAGGAAGACATAACAGTCATGAATATCTACGCACCCAACACAGGGGCACCTCAATACATAAGACAGGTACTTTCAGACATAAAAGAAGAAATCAACAATAACACAATAATAGTAGGAGACTTTAACACTCCTCTCACACCAATGGACAGATCAACAAAACAGAAAATTAATAAAGAAACACAAGCCTTAAATGCCACACTGGAAAAAATGGACCTCATCGATATCTTTAGGACGTTCCATCCAAAAGCAGAAGAATACACTTTCTTCTCAAGCGCTCACGGAACATTCTCCAGGATAGACCACATCTTGGGCCACAAATCTAACCTCAGTCAGTTCAAGAAAACCGAAATTATATCAACCATCTTCTCGGACCACAATGCAATGAGACTGGAGATCAACTACCAGAAAAAAAACCCTAAAAAAAGAAACACATGGAGATTAAACAATACATACCTAAAAAACCCACTGATCGTTGAGGAAATCAAAGGAGAAATTAAACAATTCCTAGAAGAAAATGACAATGAACACACGACAGTGCAAAACCTATGGGATACAGCAAAAGCAGTTCTAAGAGGGAAATTTATAGCAATACAATCCCACCTCAAGAAACTACGAAAATATGAAGCAGATGACCTAACCCTCCGCTTAAAACAGTTGGAGAAAGAAGAACAAAAACATCCCAGAGCCAGCAGAAGAAGAGAAATCATAAAGATCAGAGCAGAAATAAATGAGAAAGAAACAAAAGAAACAATAGTAAAGATAAATAAAACAAAAAGCTGGTTCTTTGAAAAGGTAAACAAAATTGACAAGCCACTGGCCAGACTCATTAAGAAAAAGAGAGAAGAACCAGATCAACAAAATCAAAAACGAAAAGGAGAGATTACAACAGATAATGCAGAAATCCAAAGGATTCTAAGAGACTATTATGAGCAACTCTATGGCAACAAACTGGACAACTTGGAAGAAATGGACAGTTTCTTGGACAGGATTAATCTCCCAAGACTGAGCCAGGAAGAAACAGAAACTTTGAACAAGCCAATCACAAGCTCAGAAATCGAATCTGTGATTAAAAATCTACCCAAAAATAAAAGCCCAGGACCAGATGGCTTCACAGCCGAATTCTACCAAACATTTAAAGAAGAGCTAATGCCTGTCCTTCTAAAACTCTTTAAAAAAATTGCACAGGAAGGAAAACTCCCAAACACATTCTACGAGGCCACCATCACCCTGATACCCAAACCAGGCAAAGACAACACAAAAAAGGAAAACTATAGGCCAATTTCACTGATGAACTTAGATGCCAAGATCCTCAACAAAATCCTAGCAAACAGAATTCAACGACATGTCAAAAAACTCATACATCACGATCAAGTTGGGTTCATCCCAGGCATGCAAGGCTTCTTCAACATCCGCAAATCAATCAACGTGATACACCATATCAACAAGTTGAAAGACAAAATCACATGATCATCTCAATAGATGCAGAAAAGCCTTCGACAAAGTACAACATCCATTTATGATCAAAACTCTTAAGAAAATGGGCATAGAAGGAACCTATCTCAACATAATAAAAGCCATCTATGAGAAGCCTACAGCGAACATTCTTAATGGTGAAAAGCTGAAAGCATTCCCTCTAAGATCAGGAACAAGACAGGGGTGCCCACTTTCACCACTATTATTCAACATAGTCCTGGAAGTCCTAGCAACAGCAATAAGACAAGAGAAAGAAATCAAAGGAATCCAGATTGGAAAGGAAGAAGTCAAGCTCTCTCTTTTTGCAGACGACATGATATTATACATAGAAAATCCCAAAGACACGGTTACAAAGCTACTAGAGCTAATCAATGAATTCAGCAAAGTCGCAGGATACAAAGTCAACACAGAAGTCACTGGCATTCCTATACACAAACAATGAAAAATCAGAAAATGAAATCAAAGAGGCAATCCCCTTCACCATTGCAACCAAAAGAATCAAATATCTAGGAATAAACCTACCCAAAGAAACAAAAGAATTGTACACAGAAAATTACAAGACACTCATGAGAGACATTAAAGAAGACTTAAACAGATGGAGAGATATTCCATGTTCCTGGATTGGAAGAATCAATATTGTGAAAATGACCATACTTCCAAATATCATCTACAAATTACCTGCAATACCTATTCAACTACCACAAACATTTTTCACAGAACTAGACCAAATAATAACACAGTTCATATGGAAACACAGAAGACCTCGAATAGCCAAAGCAATCCTGAGGAAGAAAAAAGGAGTTGGAGGATCAGCCTCTAACTTCAGACTCTACTACAAAGCAACAGTTATCAAGACAGTATGGTACTGGCACAAAAACAGAACTATAGATCAATGGAACAAGATTGAGAACCCAGAGATCAACCCACGCACCTATGGGTACCTTATTTTTGATAAAGGAGGAGAAACTATAAAATGGGACAAAGACAGCCTCTTTAACAAGTGGTGCTGGGAGAATTGGACAGCTACATGCAAAAAAATGAAATTGGAACATTCCCTGACGCCATACACTAAGATCAACTCAAAATGGATTAAAGGCCTCAATGTAAGACCAGAAACCATCAAACTCTTAGAGGAGAATATAGGCAAAACCCTCAAGGACATCAATCAAAGCAAGATCTTCTCTGACCCACCAACTAAAATAGCAGAACTGAAAAGAAAAATGAACATATGGGACCTCATGAAACTTAAAAGCTTTTGTACAGCAAAAGAAATTACAAAAAAGTTCAACAGACACCCCCCAGAGTGGGAGAAAATCATAGCAAATGAAACAACAGACAAAGAATTAATCTCCAAAATCTACAAGCAACTCAGACAACTCAGCACAGGAAAATGAGCAGCCCAAACAAAAAAAGGGAAAAAAATCTAAAGGGACCCCTCCCCAAAAATGACATACAAATGGTCCAAAAAAACATGAAACGATGCTCAACCTCGCTTATTATCAGAGAAATGCAAATTAAAACCACAATGAGATACCACCTCACACCTGTCAGAATGGCCATCATCAACAAATCGACAGACAACAAATGCTGGAGAGGGTGTGGAGAAAAGGGAACCCTCTTGCATTGCTGGTGGGAATGTATATTAATACAACCTCTATGGAAGACAATATGGAGATTCCTTAAAAAACTAAAAATAGAAGCACCCTATGACCCAGCAATCCCACTATTAGGCCTATATCCTGATGAAATCAAAACTGAAAGAGGCACCTGTACCCCAATGTTCATTGCAGCTCTCTATACAATAGCCAGAACATGGAAGCAACCTAGATGTCCATCAACAAATGAATGGATACAGAAGCTCTGGTACATATATACAATGGAATACTACTCAGCTGTTAAAAGAAATGCAGAAGACTCAGTCCTAATGAGGTGGCTGGCTTTAGAACCTATCATAAAAAGTGAAGTAAGTCAAAAAGAGAAAGAAAATATAGTATACTAACTCAAAATATGGGATCTAGTAAGATGGTCATGATAACACACACAGTGAACTCATGAAAAACAGAGAATAGAATAAAGACATTGTGGAGACCGAACAATGGGAGGGAGTAACATGGGAACCTATACTGTCATGTGTAGAAAAGATAGCTATTGTCATTGTGCTAGGGGAATAGGAGTACCTACAACCAATTGGAGCAATGGTCTGGAGGGATGGGGGGGGAACCTGGGTGGGGGGAGGGTCAAGGGATATGCATCTGATTGATCTGGGAACATACATGTACAAAAATAAATAAATTAATTAAAAAAAAATCTTACTAGAGTTTTCTCGCAAGAGCTCATTTTTGTTCACACTGGACTGAGATAGATTCAGAGAAGGCTCTATGAGGCGAATCCAAAAGTAAGTTTTACAGGATAAGCCCTTCTTTGGGCATCATTTACACTCAAAAGTTTCTCAATCAGACTTCTCTTTTTTATTAAAAATGCCTCGGGAAAAGGATTTTAGGCCTACACTGTGACCCCTGAAAAGAAAGTGGGATTGTTAAAAAATCCAAAGTCACAAAGGGCAAGGAACATGAATTTTTCCCAGCTTCTTGATAGCAAGCTACAGTCTGAGATGCAGCAGCTAATTGAGCTGAGAATACACTGAGAAGTTGAGTTTTCTGGCAGGAGCTCATTCCTCCTACACGTGACTGTGGAGGATCCCAAGAGCCTCTGAGGGCGAATACAAACAGTAAGTTTTACAGTAAAAGCCGTATTTTGGGCAACATTTACACTCCAAAACTTTCTCAATGTGCCTTGTCTTACATATTGCATGCCCAGAAATATACCTCGGAAGAGGATTGTCGGGCCTACACTGCGACTGCCTGACGAGAAAATGGTATGTAACGCCATTAAGCGAGATACATCCCAAGTTCAAAACGAAAATGACATGAATTCTTCCAACTTCTTGATAGGAGGCTACAGTCTGAGATACAGCAGCTAATTCAGGTGAGAATACGCTGAAAAGCTTAGGTGAGTTTTCTGGCAAGAACTCATGTTTCCTCACACTTTACAGAGGTGGATTCCCAAAAGGTGTATATGTGAAAATAATGGAAAGTAAGTTTTACGGGGAAAAACTATTCTTTGGGCAACATTTACACTGCAAAATTTTCTCAATGGTTGACTTACATATTCCATGCCCTGAAGTCTTACTCGGAAAAAGGGTTTTCGGCCTACACTGCAAATCCCTGAGAGAATGAGGTATGTAACGCCATAACACGAGATACACACGAAGTCAAAAGAGCAATGAATATGAATCCTTCCCAGCTTCTTTATAGCAGGCTACAGTCTCAGATACAGGAGCTAATTCAGCTGACATTACACTGAAAATCTAAGTTGAGTTTTCTGTGAAGAGCTCATTCTTCCTCACACATTTCTGAGGTGGATTCCAGCACGGCTCTTTGAGGCAAACAGAAAGTAGGTTTTACAGGAAAAGCCCCCTTTGGGCAATATTTACTCTTCAAAACTTTCTTAATGAGCATTGTCTTGCATACTCCATGCCCTGAAGTATGCCTCGAAAGAGGCTTCTAGGACCTACACTGAGAATCCTTGAAGAAAATGGTACATAACGCCATAAGGCGAGATACATCCTGAGTCAAAAATGGCAATGAACATGAAATCTTCCCAGCTTCTTGATAACAGTCTACACTCTAAGATAGAGTAGCTAATTTAGCTTAGAATACACTGAAAAGCTAAGCTGAGCTTTTTGGCAAGAACTCATAATTCTTCACAATTACTGAGGTGGATTCTAAGCAGGCTCTATGAGGCGAATACGAAAGTAAGTTTTACAGCTTGTCAGAAAACTCAATTTCTCAGCATATTCTCAGCTGAATTAGGGTCTGTATCTCAGACTGTAGCCTGCTATCAAGAAGCTGGGAAGAATTCATGTTCATTGCCCTTTGTGACTTTGGATGTATCTCGCGTAATGGCGATACATCCCACTGTCTCTTCAAGGAGTCGCAGTTTAGACCTGAAAAGCCTCTTCCTGGCACATTTCAGCGGGTGCAATATGTAAGAGAAGTTTCATTGAGAAAATTTTTGAGTGTAAAGGTTACCCAATGAAGGGCTTTTCATGTAAAACTTACTTTTTGTGTTCGCCCATAGCGCCTCTTGGAATCCTTCTCCGTTAAGTGGGAGGAATAATGAGGTCTTGCCAGATAATTCAACTTTTCAGCATTTTCTCAGCTGATGAAGATGCTGTATCTCAGACTATAGCCTGCTGTCAAGAAGCTGGTAAGTATTCATGTTCATTGCTCTTTCTGTTTTGGGATGTATCTCGTGTTATGTTGTTACGTACCACTTTCTCTTCTGGGAGTCGCAGTGTAGGCCTGAAAAACCTCTTCTGAGGCATACTCGAGGCCATTGAATATGTAAGACCAGGCACATTGAGAATGTTTTGAAGTGTAAATGTTGCCCACAGAAGGGCATTCCCTGTAAAACTTTGTTTCTGTATTGGCCCCATAGCGCCTCTTGGAATCCACAACTGTCAAGGGTGAGGAAGATGAGCTCTTGCCAGAAAATTCAACTTCTCAGCATATTCTCAGCTGAATTAGCTGCTGTATCTGAGACTGTAGCCTGCTATCAAGAAGCTGGCAAGAATTCACGTTCATTGTCCTTTTTGACCTGGAATGTACCTCGCCTAATTGCGTTACATCCCATTTTCTTTTCACGGAGTCGCAGTGTAGGCCCTAAAATCCTCTTCTGAGGCATATATCAGGGCATGCGATATGTAAGGCAAAGCGCATTGAGAAAGATTTGGAGTGTAAATGTTGCCCAAAGAAGCGCTTTTCCTGTAAAACTTACTTTCTCTATTCGTCCCATAGCACCTCTTGGAATCCACCACTGACATTGTGAGGAAGAATGAGCTTTTGACAGAAAACTCAATTTCTCAGCATATTCTCAGCTGAATTAGCTGCTCTATATCAGACTGTAGCCTGCTATCAAGAAGCTGGGAAGAATTCATGCTCATTGCCATTTTTGTCTTGGCATGTATCCCGTGTTATGTCATTAGGTACCATTTTTCTTCAGGGAGTCAAAGTGTAGGCCCGAAAAGCCTCTTCTGAGACCTACTTCAGGGCATGCAATATGTAAGACAAGGCGCTTTGAGAAAGTGTGGGAGTGTAAATTAGCCCACTGAAGGGCTTTTCCTGTAAAACTTACATTTTGTTTTCGCCCCGTAGCGCGTCTTGGAATCCACTTCAGTCGAGTGTGAGGAAGAACGAACTCTTCCCAGAAAACTAAACTTAGTTTTTCAGCGCATTCTCTGCTGATTTAGCTGCTGTATCTCAGAATGTAGCCTACTATCGAGATTCTGGGAAAAATTCATGTTCATTGCCCTTTTGTCTTGGCATGTATCCCGTGTTATGGCATTAGGTACCATTTTTCTTCAGGGAGTCAAAGTGTAGGCCCGAAAAGCCTCTTCTGAGACCTACTTCAGGGCATGCAATATGTAAGACAAGGCGCTTTGAGAAAGTGTGGAGTGTAAATTAGCCCACTGAAGGGCTTTTCCTGTAAAACTTACATTTTGTTTTCGCCCCGTAGCGCGTCTTGGAATCCACTTCAGTCGAGTGTGAGGAAGAACGAACTCTTCCCAGAAAACTAAACTTAGTTTTTCAGCGCATTCTCTGCTGATTTAGCTGCTGTATCTCAGAATGTAGCCTACTATCGAGATTCTGGGAAAAATTCATGTTCATTGCCCTTTGTGACTTTGGATGTATCTCGCGTAATGATGTTACATCCCAGTTTCTTTTCAAGGAGTTGCAGTGTAGGCCCAAAGCCTCTTCTGAGGCATACTTTAGAGCGTGCAATTCATAAGAGAATATGAATTGAGAAAGTCTTGGAGTGTAAATGTTGCCCAAAGAAGGGGTTTTCCTGTAAAACTTAGTTTCACTATTTGCCTCATAGAGCCCTCTCAGAATCCACATCAGTCATGTGTGATGAAGAATTAGATCTTGCCAGAAAACTCAACTAAGCTAATCAGTGTATTCTCAGCTAAAGTAGCTGCTGTATCTCAGACTGTTGTCTCCTATCATGAGGCTGGGAAGAATTCATGTTCATTGCCCTTTGTGACTTTGGATGTATCTCGCGTAATGGCATTACATCCCACTTTCTCTTCAGGGAGTCCCAGTGTAAGCCCGAAAAGCCTCTTCCGAGCCATACTTCAGGGCATACAATTTGTAAGACAAGGCTCATTGAGAAATTTTGGAGTGTAAATGTTGCCCATAGAAGGTCTTTTCCTGTAAAACTTGCTTTCTGTATTCGTCTCATAGAGCATTCTCGGAATACACCTCAGTCATATATGAGGAAGTAGGTGGTGCTGCCAAAAAACTCAACTTAGTTTTTCAGCGTATTCCCAGCTGAATTATCTGCTGTATCTCAGACTGTAGCCTGCTCTCAAGAAGCAGGGAAGAATTCATATTCATTGCCCTATGTGATTTGGATGTATCTCGCGTAATGGCATTACATCCCAGTTTGTCTTCAGGAAGTCACATTGTAGGCCCGAAAAGCCTCTTCCGAGGCAAACTTCAGGGTATGCAATATGTAAGGCAAGGCACATTGAGAAAGTTTTGGAGTGGATATGTTTCTGTAAAAGCACTTCCCTGTAAAACTTACTTTCTCTATTCATTCCATAGTGCCTCTTGGAATCCACCTCAGTCAAGTGTGTGGAAGAATGAGCTCTTGCCAGAAAACTCAATTTAGCTTTTCAGCATATTCCCAGCTGAATTAGCTGCTGTATCTCAGACTGGATCCTGCTATCAAGAAGCAGGTAAGAATTCTTCTTCTTTGCCCTTTGTGACTTTGGATGTATTTCGCGTTATGGCATTACATCCCACTTTCTCTTGACGGAGTCACATTGTAGATCCAAAGCCTCTTCCAAGGCAAACTTCAGAGCATGCAATACTTAAGAGAAGGCGAATTGAGAAAGTTTTGGAGTGCAAATATTACCCAAAGAAGGCCTTTTCCTGTAAAACTTACTCTCTGTATTCGCCCCATAGAGCCTCTTGGAAATCACCTCTGTCAAGTGTGAGGAAGAACAAGCTCTTGCCAGAAAACTCAACTTAGATTTTCAGCGTATTCTCAGCTGAATTAGCTGCTCTATCTCAGACTGTAGCTAGGTATCCAGAAGCTGGGAAGAATTCATGTTCATTGCCTTTTTTGATTTGGATGTATCTCGTGTAATGGCATTACATCCCACTTTCTCTTGACGGAGTCACATTGTAGATCCAAAGCCTCTTCCAAGGCAAACTTCAGAGCATGCAATACTTAAGAGAAGGCGAATTGAGAAAGTTTTGGAGTGCAAATATTACCCAAAGAAGGCCTTTTCCTGTAAAACTTACTCTCTGTATTCGCCCCATAGAGCCTCTTGGAAATCACCTCTGTCAAGTGTGAGGAAGAACAAGCTCTTGCCAGAAAACTCAACTTAGATATTCAGCGTATTCTCAGCTGAATTAGCTGCTCTATCTCAAACTGTAGCCTGTTATCAAGAAGCTGGGAAGAATTCATGTTCATTGCCCTTTGTGACTTTGGATGTATCTCTCGTAATGGCGTTACCTCCCACTTTGTCTTGATGGAGTCACATTGTAGGCCCGAAGCCTCTTACGAGGCATACTTCAGGGCCTGCAATATGCAAGAGAAGGCACATTGAGAAAGTTTGGTAGTGTAAATGTTTCCTATAGTAGGGCTTTTCCTGTAAAACTTACCTTCTGTATTCGCCCCTTAGCGCCTCTTAGAATCCACGTCAGTCACGTGTGAGGAAGAATGAGCTCTTGCCAGAAAACTCAAATTCTCAGCATATACTCAGGTGAATTAGCTGCTCTATCTCAGACTGTAGACTACTATCAAGAAGCTGGGAAGAATTCATGTTCATTGCCCTATTTGACCTGTGATGTATCTCGTGTTACGGGGTTAGGTACCACTTTCTGTTCAGGGTGTCGTAGCGTAGGCCCGAAAAACCTGTTTCGAGGCATACATACCTCAGTGCATGCAATATGTAAGACAAGGTGCATTGAGAAAGTTTTTTAGTGTAAGTGTTTTCTAATGGAGGGCTTTTCCTGTTAAACACTCCTTCTGTATTTGCCCCTTAGCGCCTCTTAAAATCCACGTCAGTCACATGTGAGGAAGAATGTGCTCTTGCCAGAAAAATAAAATTCTCAGCATATACACAGCTGAATTAGTTGCTCTATCTCAGACTGTAGCCTGCTGTGAAGAAGTTGGTAAGTATTCATGTTCATTGCCCGAGTTGACCTGTGATGTATGTCGTGTTATGGGGTTAGGTACCACTTTCTGTTCAGGGTGTCGTAGCGTAGGCCCGAAAAGCCTGTTCCGAGGCATACTTCAGGGCATGCAATATGTAAGACAAGGCGCATTGAGAAATTTTGGAGTGTAAATGTTTCCTAAAGGAGGGCTTTTCCTGTTAAACTTACCTTCTGTATTCGCCCCATAGCGCCTCTTAAAATCCACGTCAGTCACATGTGAGGAAGAATGTGCTCTTGCCAGAAAACTAAAATTCTCAGCATATACACAGCTGAATTAGTTGCTCTATCTCAGACTGTAGCCTGCTGTGAAGAAGTTGGTAAGTATTCATGTTCATTGCCCATTGTGACTTTGGATATATTTCGCTTAATGCCGTTGCATGCCACTTTCTTTTCAGAGTGGGTTCTGTAGGCCCGAAAAGTCTCTTCCGAAGAATACTTCAGAGCATGCAATATGTAAGAGAAGGCGAATTGAGAATGTTTTGGAATGTAAATGTAGCCCAAAGAAGGCCATTTACTGCAAAATATACTTTCAGTATTCGCCCCATATTCCCTCTTGGAATCCACCTCGTTCAAGTGTGAGGTAGAAGGAGCTCTTGCTAGAAAACTCAACTTAGATTTTCACTGTATTCTGATTTGAATTAGCTGCTGAATCTCAGAGTATAGCCTGCTATCAAGAACCTGGGCTGATTTCATGTTCATTTCCGTTTGTGACTTTGGATGTATCTCACATAATTGTGTTACATCCCTCCCACTTTCTCTTCAGGGAGTCGCAGTGTAGGCCCGAAAACCATCTTCCGATATATACTTCAAAGTGTGCAATATGTAAGAGAAGGTGCATTGAGAAAGTTTTGGAGTGTAAGTGCTTCCCAAACAAGGACTTTTCCTGTAAAACTTTCTTTCTGTATTGGACCCATAGCGCCTCTTGGAATCCACGTCAGTCAAGTGTGAGGAAGAATGAGCTCTTGCATAAAACCTCAACCTCTCAGCATATTATCCGATGAGTTAGCTGCTCTATCTCAGACTGTAACCTGCTATCAAGAAGCTGGGAATAATTCATGTTCATTCCCCTTGCTGACTTTGCATGCATCTCGCTTAATGGCGTTACATCGCAGTTTCTCTTCAGGGTGTCGCAGATCAGGCCCAAAAATCATCTTCCGAGGCATACTTAAGAGCATGCAATATGTAAGATCAGGCGAATTGAGAAAGTTTTGGAGTGTAAATGTAGGCCAAAGAAGGGCTTTTCCTGCAAAACTTTCTGTCTGTATTAGTCCTATAGTCCGTCTAGGAATCAACCTCAGTCAAGTGTGAGGAAGAATGAACTCTTGCCAGACAACTCAACTTCTCAGCATATTCACTGATGAGTTAGCTGCTCTATCTCAGACTGTAGCCTGCTATCAAGAAGCTGAGAATAATTCATGTTCATTCCCCTTGTTGACTTTGCATGCATCTCGCTTAATGGCGTTACATCGCAGTTTCTCTTCAGGGTGTCGCAGATCAGGCCCAAAAATCATCTTCCGAGGCATACTTAAGAGCATGCAATATGTAAGAGAGGGCGAATTGAGAAAGTTTTGGAGTGTAAATGTTGCCCAAAGAAGGGCTTTTCCTGTAAAAGTTTCTTTCTGTATTAGTCCTATAGTCCGTCTAGGAATCAACCTCAGTCACGTGTGAGGAAGAATAAGCTCTTGCCAAAAAACTGAACTTCTCAGCATATTCTCAGGTGAATTAGCTGCTCTATCTCAGACTGTAGCCTGCTATCAAGAAGCTGGGAATAATTCATGTTCATTGCCCTTTTTGCCTTTGGATGTATCTCGCGTAATAGCGTTACATCTCACTTTCTCTTCAGGGAGTCGCAATTCAGGCCCGAAAAGCCTCTACCGAGGCATACTACAGCCATGAAATGTGTACCCTTAAGGCGCATTTAGAGAATTTTGGAGTGTAAATGTTGCCCAACGAAGGGCTTTTCCTGTTAAACTTGCTCTCTGTGTTTGCAGCACAGCGCCTCTTGTAATCCACCTCTGACAAGAGTGAGGAAGAATGAGCTCTTCTCATAAAGGTTAACTAAATTTTTAGCATACTCTCAGCTGAATTAGCTGCTGTATCTCAGACTGTACCCTGCTATCAAGAAACTGGGAGGAATTCATATTCATTGCACACTGTGATATTGGATGTATCTCGCGTAATGGCGTTGCATGCCACTTTCTCTTCAGGGCGTCGCAGTGTAGGCCCGAAAGGCCTGTTCTGAGGCATACTTCAGAGCATGCAATATGTAAGAGAATGCAAATTGAGAAACTTTTGAAGTGTAAATGTAGCCCAAAGAAGGACTTTTCCAATAAAACTTAATTTCTGTATTTGTCCCATAGAGCATTCTCTGAATCCACCTCAGTCAAGTGTGAGGAAGAATGAGCTCTTGACAGAAAACTGAACTACCCTTATCAGCATATTCTCCGCTGAAATATCTGCTGTATCTCAAACTGTACCCTGCTATCAAGAGGCTGGGAAGAATTCATGTTCATTGCCCTTTTTGACTTTGGATTATCTCTCGTAATGGGGTTACATCCCACTGTCTTTTCAGTGAGTCACTGTGTGGGCCCCAATATCAACTTCCGAGGCATACTTCAAGCCATGCAATATATAACAGAAGGCGCATTGAGAAATTTTTGAGTGTAATTGTTGCCCACAGTAGTGCTTTTCCTGTAAAACTTACTTTCTGTATAAGCCTTATAGCGCCTCCTGTAATCCACCTAAGTCACGTGTGACACAGAATGAGCTCTTGCCAGAAAACTCAACCTCTCAGCGTATTCTCAGCTGTATTAGATGCTGTATCTCAGAATATAGCCTGCTATCAAGAGGCTGGGAAGAATTCATGTTCATTGCCCTTTTTGACTTTGGATTATCTCTCGTAATGGGGTTACATCCCACTGTCTCTTCAGTGAGTCGCTGTGTGGCCCCCAATAGTAACTTTCGAGGCATACTTCAAGGCATGCCATATGTAACAGAAGGCGCATTAAGAAAGTTTTGGAGTGTAAATGTAGCCCAAAGAAGGACTTTTCCTGTTAAACTTACATTCTGTATAAGCCTTATAGCGCCTCCTGTAATCCACCTAAGTCACGTGTGACACAGAATGAGCTCTTGCCAGAAAACTCAACCTCTCAGCGTATTCTCAGCTGTATTAGATGCTGTATCTCAGACTGTAGCCTGCTATGAAGAAACTGGGAAACATTCATGTTCACTGACTTTTCTGACCTTAGATGTATCTCACGTAATGGCGTTACATCGCACATTCTCTTAAGGGCTTTGCAATGTAGGCCCGAAAAGTCTCTTGAGAGTCATACTTTGGGGTATGCAATTTGTAAGAGAAGGCACACAGAGAAAGTTTTGGTGTGTAAATGTTGTCCAAAGAAGTGCGTTTCCTCTAAAACTTACTTTCTGTATTTGCCCCATAGTGCCTCTTGGAATCCAACTTAGTCAAGTTTGAGGAAGAATGAACTATTGCCAAAAAATTCAAATTTTTAGCTTATTCTCAGCTCAATTTGCTGCTACATCTCACACTGTAGAATGCTATCCAGAAGCTGGGAATAATTCATGTTCAATGCATTTTTTGACATGGGATGTATCTCGTGTTATTGCGATACTTACCAATTTCTCTTGAGGGCGTCGCAATGTAGTCCAGAGAACAACTTAAGAGGCATACTTCAGGGCATGCAATATGGAAGGCATGGCGCATTGTGAAACTTTCAGAGAGTAAATGTTGCCCAAAGGAGGGCTTTTCCTGTGGAACTTACTTTCTGTATTCTTCTCATAGAGCATTCTCGGAATCCACCTCAGTCAAGTGTGAGGAAGAATGAGCTCTTGCCTGAAAACTCAAATTAGTTTTTCAGCATATTCTCAGCTGAATTAGCTGCTCTATCTCATACTGTAGCCTGATATCATGTAGCTGGGAAAAATTCATGTTCATTGCCCTTTGTGACTTTGGATTTATCTCACGCAATGGCGTTACCTCCCACTGTCTCCTCAGTGAGTGCAGTGTAGGTTCAAAAAACCTCTTCCATGGCAAACTTCAGGGGATGCAATATGCAAGAGAAAGTTCCTTGAGAAAGTATATACTATAAATGATGCCAAAAGAAGGACTTTTACTGAAAAAATTAATTTCTGTATTCGCTGCATAGCACCCTTTTGGAATCCACCTCAGTGAAGTGTGAGGAAGAATGAGCTCTTTCCAGAAAACTGACATTTTCAGCATATTCTCAGCTGAATTAGCTGTTGTATCTCAGATTGTAGCCTGTTATCAAGAAGCTGGGTAGAATTCATGATCATTGCCCTTTGTGACTTTGGATGTATCTCACGCAATGGCGTTACCTCCCACTGTCTCCTCAGTGAGTGCAGTGTAGGTTCAAAAAACCTCTTCCATGGCAAACTTCAGGGATGCAATATGCAAGAAAGTTCCTTGAGAAAGTATATACTATAAATGATGCCAAAGAAGGACTTTTACTGAAAAAATTAATTTCTGTATTCGCTGCATAGCACCCTTTTGGAATCCACCTCAGTGAAGTGTGAGGAAGAATGAGCTCTAGCCAGATAACTCCACTTATCAGCATATTCTCAGCTGAATTAGCTGCTGTATCTCAGACTGTAGCCTGCTATCAAGAAGCTGGGAAGAATTCATGTTCTTTGCCCTTTTTGAATTTGCATGTATCTCACGTAATGCTGTTACATCCCACTTTCTCTTCAGGGCGTCGATGTGTAGGCCCAAAAAAGAATTTTCCGTGCCATACTTCATGGCCTGCAATATGTAAGACAAGGCACATCGAGAAAGTTTTGTCGTGTAAATGTTGTCCAAAGAAGGGCTTTTCCTGCAACACTTACTTTCTGCATTCGCCCCATTGAGCCCACTTTGAATACAACTCTGACAAGTCTGAGGAATAATGAGCTCTTGCCAGAAAACTCAACTAGCTTTTCAGTGTATTCTCAGCTGACTTAGCTGCTGTATCTCAGACTGTAGCCTGCTAACAAGAAGCTGGTAAGTATTCATATTCATTGCCTTTTTGACTTTGGATGAATCTCATGTTATGGTGTTACGTACCACTTTCTCTTCTGGGAGTCGCAGTGTAGGCCCGAAGAGCCTCTTCTGAGGCATACTTCAGGCCATGAAATATGTAAGACAGGGCGCATTGAGAACGTTTTTAAATGTAAATGTTGCTCAAAGAAGGGCTTTTCCTGCAACACTTACTTTCTGCATTCGCCCCATTGAGCCCACTTTGAATACAACTCTGACAAGTCTGAGGAATAATGAGCTCTTGCCAGAAAACTCAACTAGCTTTTCAGTGTATTCTCAGATGAATTAGTTGCTGTATCTCAGACTGTAGCCTGCTATCAAGAAGCTGGTAAGTATTCATATTCATTGCCCTTTTTGACTTTGGATGTATCTCATGTTATGGTGTTACGTACCACTTTCTCTTCTGGGAGTCGCAGTGTAGGCCCGAAGAGCCTCTTCTGAGGCATACTTCAGGCCATGAAATATGTAAGACAGGGCGCATTGAGAACGTTTTTAAATGTAAATGTTGCTCAAAGAAGGGCTTTTCCTGTAAAACTAGCTTTCTGTATTCCCCCCATTGTGCCTCTTGGAATCCACTACTGTCAAGGGTGAGGAAGATGAGCTCTTGCCAGAAAATTCAACTTCTCAGCATATTCTCAGCTGAATTAGCTGCTGTATCTGAGACTGTAGCCTGCTATCAAGAAGCTGGCAAGAATTCACGTTCATTGTCCTTTTTGACCTGGAATGTACCTCGCCTAATTGCGTTACATCCCATTTTCTTTTCAGGGAGTCGCAGTGTAGGCCCTAAAATCCTCTTCCGAGGCATATATCAGGGCATGCGATATGTAAGGCAAAGCGCATTGAGAAAGATTTGGAGTGTAAATGTTGCCCAAAGAAGCGCTTTTCCTATAAAACTTACTTTCTCTATTCGTCCCATAGCGCCTCTTGGAATCCACCACTGACATTGTGAGGAAGAATGAGCTTTTGACAGAAAACTCAATTTCTCAGCATATTCTCAGCTGAATTAGCTGCTCTATCTCAGACTGTAGCCTGCTATCAAGAAGCTGGGAAGAATTCATGCTCATTGCCATTTTTGTCTTGGCATGTATCCCGTGTTATGGCATTAGGTACCATTTTTCTTCAGGGAGTCGCAGTGTAGGCCCAAAAAGCCTCTTCCGAGGCCCCCTTCAGGACATGCAATATGTAAGACAAGGCGCTTTGAGAAAGTGTGGGAGTGTAAATGTAGCCCACTGAAGGGCTTTTCCTGTAAAACTTACTTTTTGTATTCGCCCCATAGCGCCTCTTGGAATCCACCTCAGTCAAGTGTGAGGAAGAACGAACACTTCCCAGAAAGCTTAACTTAGTTTTTAAGCGCATTCTCAGCTGAATTTGATACTGTATCTCAGACTGTAGCCTGCTATCGAGATCCTGGGAAGAATTCATGTTCATTGCCCTTTTGTCTTGGCATGTATCCCGTGTTATGGCATTAGGTACCATTTTTCTTCAGGTAGTCGAAGTGTAGGCCCGAAAAGCCTCTTCTGAGACCTACCTCAGGGCATGCAATATGTAAGACAAGGCGCTTTGAGAAAGTGTGGGAGTGTAAATTAGCCCACTGAAGGGCTTTTCCTGTAAAACTTACTTTTTGTTTTCGCCCCATAGCGCGTCTTGGAATCCACTTCAGTCGAGTGTGAGGAAGAACGAACTCTTCCCAGAAAACTAAACTTAGTTTTTCAGCGCATTCTCTGCTGATTTAGCTGCTGTATCTCAGACTGTAGCCTGCTATCTAGATTCTGGGAAGAATTCATGTTCATTGCCCTTTGTGACTTTGGATGTATCTCGCGTAATGGCGTTACATCCCAGTTTCTTTTCAAGGAGTTGCAGTGTAGGCTCAAAGCCTCTTCCGAGGCATACTTTAGAGAGTGCAATTCATAAGAGAATATGAATTGAGAAAGTTTTGGTGTGTAAATGTAGCCCAAAGAAGGGGTTTTCCTGTAAAACTTATTTTCTGTATTCCCCCCATGGTGCCTCTTGGATTCAATCTAATTCAAGTGTGAGGAATAATGAGGTCTTGCCAGAAGAGTCAGTTTCTCAGCATATTCTCAGCTGAATGAGCTACTGTATCTCAGACTGTAGCCTGCTATCAAAAGCTGGGAATAATTCATGTTCATTGCCCAATTTGAATTTGGATGTATCTTGCATTATTGTGTTACATCCCACTTTTTCTTCAGGGTGTCGCAGTGTTGGCCCGAAAACCCTCATCCTAATCAGACTTCAGGGCATGGAATATGTAAGACAAGGTGCATTGAGAAAGTGTTGGAGTGTAAATGTAGCCCAAAGAAGGGCTTTTCCTGCAACACTTACTTTATTTATTCGCCTCATAGAGACTTCTCTGAATCCACCACAGTCATGTGTGAGCAAAAATGAGCTTTTGCCAGAATACTCAACTAAGCTTTTCAGATTATTCTTAGCTGATTTATCTGCTGTATTTCAGACAGTAGCCTGCTATCAAGAAGCTGGGGAGAATTCATGTTCATTGCCCTATGTGACTTTGGATGTATCTCGTGTAATGGTGTTACGTACCACTTTCTCTTCAGGGAGTAGCAGTGTAGGTTCGAAAAGCCTCTTCTGAGGCATACTTCAGGGCATGCAATATGTAATACAAGGCGCATTGGGAACCTTTTGGAGTGTAAATGTATCCCAAAGACGGGCTTTTCCTCCAAAGTTTAATTTCTGTATTCGTCCCATTGTGCCTCTTGAAATCCACCTCATTCAAGTGTGAGGAAGAATGACCTCTTGCGAGAAAATTCAACTTTTCAGCGTATACTCACTTTAATTATCTGTTGTATCTCAGAATGTAGCCTGCTATCACGAAGCTGGGAAGAATTCATGTTTTTGCCTTTCTGAATTTGGATGTATCTGGCACAATGATTTACATCGCACTTTCTCTTCACAGAGTCACAGTGCAGGCCCAAAAAGCCTCTTCCTAATCAGACTTCAGGGCATGCAATATCTAAGAGAATGCGCATTTAGAAAGTTTTGGAGTGTAAATTTAGCCCAAAAAAGGGCTTTTCCTGCAACACTTACTTTCTGCATTCGCCTCATAGAGAGTTCTCTGAATCCACCACAGTCAAGTGCGAGCAAAAATGAGCTATTGCCTGAATACTCAACTAAGCTTTTCAGAGTATTCTCAGCTGAATTATCTGCTGTATTTCAGACTCTAGCCTGCTATCAAGAAGCTGGGAAGAATTCATGTTCATAGCCCTTTTTAACTTGGAATGTATCTCGTGTTATGTGTTACTACCACTTTCTCTTCAGGGAGTAGCAGTGTAGGTCGAAAAGCCTCTTCTGAGGCATACTTCAGGGCATGCAATATGTAAGTACAAGGCGCATTGGGAACCTTTTGGAGTGTAAATGTATCCCAAAGACGGGCTTTTCCTCCAAAGTTTAATTTCTGTATTCGTCCCATTGTGCCTCTTGAAATCCACCTCATTCAAGTGTGAGGAAGAATGACCTCTTGCGAGAAAATTCAACTTTTCAGCGTATACTCACTTTAATTATCTGTTGTATCTCAGAATGTAGCCTGCTATAGTAAGCTGGGAAGAATTCATGTTTTTGCCTTTCTGAATTTGGATGTATCTGGCACAATGATTTACATCGCACTTTCTCTTCACAGAGTCACAGTGCAGGCCCAAAAAGCCTCTGCTGCGTCATACTTCAGGTGATCCAATAGGTAATAAAAGGTGCATTGAGAAAGTTTTCGAGTGTAAATGTAGCAGGAAGAGGGCTTTTCCTGCAACACTTACTTTCTCTATTCACCTCATAGAGCATTCTCTGAATCCACCTCAGTCAAGTGTGTGGAAGAATGAGCCCTTGCCAGAAAACTCAACTAAATTTTTCAGCATAGTCTCAGCTAAATTAGCTCCTGTACCTCAGACTTTAGCCTGCTCTCAAGAAGCTGGGAAGAATTCATGATCATTACCCTTTCTGACTTTGGATCTATCTAGCGTAATGGCGTTACATCCCAGTTTCTCTTCAGGGAGTAGCAGTGTAGGCCCAAAAACCTCTTCCGAGCCATACTTCAGGTGATCCAAGATGTAAGAAAAGGCTTATTGAGAAAGTTTTGGAGTGTAAATGTATAGCAAAGTAGGGCTTTTCCTGTAAAACTTACTTTCTGTAATCGCCCCATAGAGCCTATTGGATTCCACCTAATTCACGTGTGAGGAAGAATGAGCTCTTGCCAGAAAACTCAACTTCTCAGCATGTTCTCAGCTGAATTAGCTGCTATATCTCAGACTGTAGCCTGTTATCAAGAAGCTGGGAAGAATTCATGTTCATTACCCGTTTTGACTTTGGATGTATCTCGCGGAATGGCGTTAAATCCCACTTTCTCTTCAGGGTCACAGTGTAGCCCAAAGAGCCTCTTCCGAGGTATACATCAGGGCATTTAAAATGTAACACAAAGCGCATGAGAAAGTTTTGGAGTGTAAATGTAGCTGAAAGAAGGGCTTTTCCTGTAACTTACTTTCTGTATTCGCCCATGGATCATTCTCTGAATCCACCTCAGTTAATGTGTGGAAGAATAGTTTTGCAGAAAACTCAACTTCTCAGCATGTTCTCAGCTGAATTAGCTGCTATATCTCAGACTGTAGCCTGTTATCAAGAAGCTGGGAAGAATTCATGTTCATTGCCCTTTTTGCCTTGGAATGTATCTCGTGTTATGGCATTAGGTACTACTTTCTCTTCAGAGCGTCACAGTGTATGCCCAAAGAGCCTCTTCCGAGGTATACATCAGGGCATGTAATATGTAACACAAAGCGCATGGAGAAAGTTTTGGAGTGTAAATGTAGCTGAAAGAAGGGCTTTTCCTGCAACGCTTACTTTCTGTATTCGCCTCATGGATCATTCTCTGAATCCACCTCAGTTAAGTGTGTGAATGAATGTTCTCTTGACAGAAAACTCAACTAACGTTTTCAGCATAGTCTCAGCTGAATTAGCTCCTGTATCTCAGACTGTAGCCTGCTATCAAGAATCTGGTAAGTATTCATGTTCATTGCCCTTTCTGACTTTGGATGTCTCTCGCGTAATGACCTTACATCCCTCTTTCTCTTCAGGGAGTCGCAGTGCAGCCCCAAAAAGCCTTTTGCGAGGCATACTTCAGGGCCTGCAATATGTAAGAGAAGGCACATTGAGAAAGTTTTGTAGTGTAAATGTTTCCTAAAGAAGGGCTTTTCCTGTAAAACTTACTTTCTGTATTCGCCCCATAGCGCCTCTTGGAATCCACCTCAGTCAAGTGTGAGGAAGAATGAGCTCTTGCCAGAACTCAAGTTAGCTTTTCACCGTATTCTCAGCTGAATTAACTGCTGTATCTCAGACTGTCGCCTGCTATCAAGAGGCGGGAAAAAATTCATTTTCATTGCCTTTTTTGACTTTGGATGTATCACGCGTAATGGTGTTACATCCCACTTTCTCTTCAGGAAGTCGCAGTGTAGGCCCGGAAAGCCTCTTAAGAGGCATACTTCAGGCCATGGAATATGTAAGACAAGGCGCATCGAGAAAGTTCTGAAATGTAAATGTGGCCAAAGAAGGGCTTTTCCTGTAAAACTTACTTTCTGTATTCGACCCATAGCGCCTCTTTTTATCCACCTCAGTCAAGTGTGAGGAAACACGAACTCTTGCCAGAAAACTCAAATTTTCTGCATAGTCTCAGCTGAATTAGCTCCTGTATCTCAGATTGTAGACTGCTGTTAAGAAGCTGAGAAGAATTCATGTTCTTTGCCCTTTTTGACTTGGGATGTATCTCATGTTTTGCTATACATCCCACTTCCTCTTCAGGGAGTCGCAGTGTAGGCCCGAAATGCCTCTTCCAAGGCATACTTCAGGGCATGCAATATATAAGGCAAGGTGTATTTAGAAATTTTCAGACTGTTAATGTTACCCAAAGAAACGCTTTTCCTGTAAAACTTACTTTCTGTATTCGCCACATAGCGCCTCTTGGAATCCACCTCAGTCAAGTGTGAGGAAGAAAGAGCTCTTGCCAGAAACCTCACCTTAGTTTTTCACCGTATTCTCAGCTGAATTAGCTGCTTCATCTCAGACTGTAGCCTACTGTCAAGAACCAGGGAAGAATTCATTTTCATTTGCTTTTTTGACTTTGGATGTATCTCGCGTAATGTCGTTACATCCCATGTTCTCTTCAGGGAGTCGCAGTTAGGCCGAAAGCCTCTTAAGAGGCATACTTCAGGCCATGGAATATGTAACACAAGGTGCATCGAGAAAGTTCTGAAGTGTAAATGTAGCCCAAAGAAGGGCTTTTCCTGTAAAACTTACTTTCTGTTTTCGACCCATAGCGCCTCTTGTAATCCACCTCAGTTAAGTGTGAGGAAAAATAAACTCTTGCCAGAAAACTCAAAATTCCTGCATATTGTCAGCTGAATCAGCTCCTGTATCTCAGATTGTAGACTGCTATTAAGAAGCTGAGAAGAATTCATGTTCTTTGCCCTTTTTGACTTGGGATGTATCTCATGTTATTGCTATACATCCCACTTTCTCTTCAGGGAGTCACAGTGTAGGCCCGAAATGCCTCTTCCGAGGCATGTTTCAGGGTGTGCAATATATAAGACAAGGCTCAATGAGAAACTTTTGGAGTGTAAATATTGCCCAAAGAAGGGCTTTTCCTGTAAAACTAGCATTCTGTATTCACACCATAGAGCCTCTTGGTGTCCACCACGTTCAGGTGTGTGGAAGGATGAGCTCTTGCCAGAAAACTCCAATAACCTTTTCAGCCTATTCTCAGCTGAATTAGCTGCTGTATTTCAGACTGTAGCCTGTTATCAAGAAGGTGGGAGGAATTCATGTTCATTGCCCTTTGTGACTTTGAATGTATCTCGCGTAATGGTGTTACATCCCACTTTCTCTTCAGGGAGTAACAGTGTAGGCTCGAAAAGCCTCTTCCGAGGCATACTTCAGACCATGGGATATGTAAGACAAGGCGTATTGAGAAACTTTTGGAGTGTAAATGTTGCCCGAAGGAGGGCTTTTCTTGTAAAACTTTCTTTCTGGATTAGCCTCATAGAGCATTTTCTGAATCCAACTCAGACAAGTGTGAGGAAGAATGAGCTCTTGCCAGAAAACTCAACTAACCTTTTCACCATAGTCTCAGCTGAATTAGCTCCTGTACTTCAGACTGTCGCCTGTTATCAAGAAGCTAGTAAGTATTCATGTTTCTTGCCCTTTTTGACATGGGATGTATCTCGTGTAATGGTGTTATGTTCCACTATTTCTTCAGGGAGTTGCCGTGTATGCCAGAAAAGCCTCTTCCGAGGCATGCTTCAGGGCATGCATTATGTAAGATAAGGCGCATTGAGAAAGTTTCGGAGTGTAAATGTTGCCCAAAGAAGGGCATTTCCTGTTAAACTTACTTTCTGTATTCGCCCCATAGTGCCTCTTGGAATCCAAAACAGCCAAGTGTGAGGAAGAATGAGCTCTTGCCAGAAAACTCAACTTTTCAACATATTCTGAGCTGAATTGGCTGCTGTATCTCAGACTGGAGACTGCTATCAAGAAGCTCGGAAGAATTCTTGTTCATTGCCATTTTTGACTGGGATGTACCTCGTGTAATGGTGTTATACCATTTTCTTCAGGATCCAGTGTAGGCCCGAGAAGCCTCTTCTGAGTCATATTTCAGGCCATGGAATATGTAAGAGGCAATAGAAAGTTTTGAGTGTAAATGTAGCCCAAAGAAGGGCTTTTCCTGTAAAACTGACTGTCTGTATTCGCTCATAGAGCCTCTCAATCCACCTCAGTATGTGAGGAAGAATGAGCTCTTGCCAGAAAACTTAACTTTTCAACATATTCTGAGCTGAATTGGCTGCTGTATCTCAGACTGTAGCCTGCTATCAAGAAGCTAGTAAGTATTCATGTTTCTTGCCCTTTTTGACTGGGATGTACCTCGTGTAATGGTGTTACGTACCACTTTTTCTTCAAGGATTCGCAGTGTAGGCTCGAAAAGCCTCTTCCGCGACATATTTCAGGCCATGGAATATGAAAGAGCAGGCGAATAGAGAAACGATTTGAGTGTAAATGTAGCCCAAAGAAGGGCTTTTCCTGTAAAACTGACTTTCTGTATTCGTCTCATAGAGCCTTCTCGGAATCCACCTCAGACTATTGTGAGGAAGAATGAGCTCTTTCCAGAAAACTCAACCTAGTTTTTCAGCGTATTCTCAGCTGAATTAGATGCTCTATCTCAGAATGTAGCCTGCTATCAAGAAGCTGGGAAGAATTCATATTCATTGCCCTTTTTGACTTGGGATGTGTCTCGTGTGATGGCGTTAGGTACCATTATCTCTTCAGGGAGTCTCAGTGTAGGCCCGAAATGTCTCTTCCGAGGCTAATTGAGGGAACGCATTATGTAACAGAAGGCAATTCGGAAAGTTTTGTAGTGTAAATATATCCCAAAGAAGGACTTTTCCTCTTAAACTTACTTTCTGTATTCACCCCATAGTGCCTCTTCAATCCTTCTCAGTCAAGTGTGAGGAAGAATGAGCTCTTGCCAGAAAACTCAACTTCTCAGTATATACTCAGCTGAATTAGCTGCTGTATCTCAGATTGTACCCTACTATCTAGAAGCTGATAAGAATTCACGTTCATTGCTTTTTTTCACTTTGGATGTGACTCGCATGATGGCGTTACATCCCACGTTCTCTTCAGAGCTTCGCAGGGTAAGCCCGAAAATCCTCTTCCGAGTCATATTTCAGGCCAGAGAATATGTACGAAAAGACGCATTGAGGAAGTTTTGGGGTGTAAATATTGAGCAAAGAAGGGCTTTTCTTGTAAAACTAACATTCTTTGTTCGCCTCATAACGCCTCTTGGCATCCTCATCAGTCAAGTGTGAGGAAGAATGAGCTCTTGCCAGAAAACTCAATTTCTCAGCATATTTTCAGCTGAATTGGCTGCTGTATCTCAGATTGTAGCCTGCTATCCAGAAACTGGGAAGAATTCACGTTCATTGTTTTTTTTAGATTTTGGATGTATCTCGCATAATGGCGTTACATCCCACGTTCTCTTCAGAGCTTCGCAGGGTAAGCCCGAAAATCCTCTTCCGAGTCATATTTCAGGCCAGAGAATATGTACGAAAAGACGCATTGAGGAAGTTTTGGGGTGTAAATATTGAGCAAAGAAGGGCTTTTCCTGTAAAACTTACTGTCTGTGTTCGCCACATAAAGCCCTCTTGGAAACCACATAAGTCAAGTGTGAGGAAGAATGAGCTCTTGTCAGAAAACTCAATTTCTCAGAATATTCTCAGCTGAATTAGCTGCTGTATCTCAGGCTGTAGCCTGCTATCAAGAAACTGGGAAGAATTCATGTTCATTGCCTTTTTTGACTTTGGATGTATCTCGCATAATGGCATTACATCCCACTTTCCCGTCAGGGTGTCGCAGTGCAAGCCTGAAAAGCCTCTTCCGAGGCATACTTCACGCCATGGAATATGTGAGGCAAGGCACATTGAGAACTTTCGGAGTGTAAATGTTTCCCAAAGAAGCTCTGTTTCTGTAAAACTAACATTCTCTATTCACCCCATAGCAACTTTTGGAATCCACCACAGTCAAGTATGAGGAAGAATGAGGTCTTGCCGGAAAAATCAATGTAGTTTTTCATCATATTCTCAGCTGAATTAGTTGTTTTATCTGAGACTATAGCCTTACATAAGTAACCTGGGCAGAATTCATGTCCATTGTCCTTTTTGACTTTGGATGTAACTCGCGTAATGGCATTACATACCATTTTTTTTTTAGGGCGTCGCAGTGTAGGCCGGAAAAACCTCTTCTGAGGCAAAATTTAGGCCACGGAATATGTATGAAAAAGTGTATTGAGAATGTTTGGAGGGTAAATGTTGCCAAAAGAAGGGCTTTTCCTGTAAAAATAACATTCTGTATTCACCCATAGCGCCTCTTCGAATCCACATCAGTCAAGTGTGAGGAAGAATGTGCTCTTGCCAGAAAACTCACTTTCTCACCGTATTCTCAGCTGAATTAGGTGCTGTATCTCAGACTGTAGCCTGCTATCAAGAAGCTGGGAAGAATTCATGTTCATCGCCTTTTTTGACTTTGGCTGTCTCTCGCTTAATGACGTTACATCCCATATTATACTGAGGGCATCACTGTAGGCAAGAAAAGCCTTTTCCGAGGCATACTTAGGGCCATGGAATATGTAAGACAACGCACAATGAGAAAGTTTTGGAGTATAAATGTTCTCCAAAGAAGGGCTTTTCCTATAAAACTTACTCTCTGTATTCTCCCTTTAGCGCCTCTTGGAATTCAAATGTGTCAAGTGTGAGGAAGAATGAGTTCTTGCCAGAAAACTGCTTCTCAGCATATTCTTAGCTGAATTACCTGCTGTATCTCAGACTGTAGCCTGCTATCAAGAAGCAGGGAAGAATTCATGTTCATCGCCTTTTTTGACTTTGGCTGTCTCTCGCTTAATGACGTTACATCCCATATTATACTGAGGGCATCACTGTAGGCAAGAAAAGCCTTTTCCGAGGCATACTTAGGGCCATGGAATATGTAAGACAACGCACAATGAGAAAGTTTTGGAGTATAAATGTTCTCCAAAGAAGGGCTTTTCCTATAAAACTTACTCTCTGTATTCTCCCTTTAGCGCCTCTTGGAATTCAAATGTGTCAAGTGTGAGGAAGAATGAGTTCTTGCCAGAAAACTGCTTCTCAGCATATTCTTAGCTGAATTACCTGCTGTATCTCAGACTGTAGCCTGCTATCAAGAAGCTGCGAAGAAATCATGTTCATTGCACTTTGTAAATTTGGATGTATCTCGCGTAATGGCGTTACATCCCACTCTCTCTTCAGGGGTCGCAATTTAGGCCTAAAAAGCCGTTTCCAAGGCATACATCAGGGTATGCAATATGTAAGAGAAGGTTCATTCAGAAAATTTTGGAGTGTAAATGTTGCCCAAGGAAAGGGTTTTCCTGTAAAACTTAGTTTCTATATTCGTCCCATAGCGCCAATGGAATCCAACTCAGACAAGAGTGAGGAAGAACGAGCTCTTGCGAGAAAATTCAACTTCTCAGCATATACTCAGCTGAATTAGCTGCTGTATCTCAGATTGTACCCTACTATCTAGAAGCTGATAAGAATTCACGTTTATTGCTTTTTCTCACTTTGGATGTGACTCGCATAATGGCGTTACATCCCACGTTCTCTTCAGAGCGTCGCAGGGTAAGCCCGAAAATCCTCTTCCGAGTCATATTTCAGGCCAGAGAATATGTAAGAAGAGACGCATTGAGAAAGTTTTGGGGTGTAAATATTGCCCAAAGAAGGGCTTTTCCTGTAAAACTTACTTTCTGTATTCGCCCCATAAAGCCCTCTTGGAAACCACATAAGTCAAGTGTGAGGAACAATGAGCACTTGCCAGAAAACTCAACTTCTCAGCATATTCCCAGCTGAATTACTTGCTGTATCTCAGACTGTAGCCTGCTATCAAGAAGGTGGAAAAATTCATGTTCATAGCCCTTTTTTACTTGGGATGTGTCTCGCATAATGGCGTTACGTATCACTTTCTCTTCAGGGAGTCGCAGTGTTGGCCCGAAAATCCTCTTCCGAGGCATACTTCAGGGTCTGCAATATGTAAGACAAGGTGCATTATGAAAGTTTTGATGTGTAAATATTGCCCAAACTACGGCATTTCCTGTAAAACTTACTTTCTGTATTCACGCCATCCTGCCTCTTGGAATCCACCACAGTCATGTATGAGGAAGAATGAGCTCTTGCCAGAAGACTCAACTTATCAGCGTCTTCTCAGCTGAATTAGCAGCTGCATCTCAGACTGTAGCCTGCTATCAAGAGGCTGGGAAAAATTCATGTTCATTGCCCTTTTTGACATGGGATGTATCTCGTATTTTGGCGTTAAGTACCAATTTCTCTTCTTGGCGTCGTAGTATAGGCCCGAAAAGTCTCTTCAGAGGCATACTTCAGGGTCTGCAATATGTAAGACAAGGTGCATTATGAAAGTTTTGATGTGTAAATATTGCCCAAACTACGGCATTTCCTGTAAAACTTACTTTCTGTATTCACGCCATCCTGCCTCTTGGAATCCACCACAGTCATGTATGAGGAAGAATGAGCTCTTGCCAGAAGACTCAACTTATCAGCGTCTTCTCAGCTGAATTAGCTGCTCTATCTCAGACTGTAGCCTGTTATCAAGAAGCTGGAAAAAATTCATGGTCATTGCCCTTTTTGACTTGGGATGTATCTCGTATTTTGGCGTTAAGTACCAATTTCTCTTCAGGGTGTCGTAGTGTAGTCCCAAAAAGTCTCTTCAGAGGCATGCCTCAGGGCATGCAATATGTAAGATATGGCTCATTGAGAAATGTTTGCAGTGTAAATGTTTCCCAAAGAAGGGCTGTTCCCGTAAAACTTACTTTCTGTATTCCTCTCATAGAAACTTTTTGGATTCCTCCTCAATCATTTATGAGGAAGAATGAGCTCTTGCTAGAACACTCAAGCAGCTTTTCAGCGTATTCTCAGCTGAATTAGTTGCTGTATCTCAGACTAGAGCCTGCTGTCGAGAAGCTGGTAAGTCTTCATGTTCATTGCCCTTTTTAACTTGGGATGTATCTCACCTAACGGCATTACATCCCAGTATCTCTTCAGGGAATCACAGTGTAGGCCTGAAAATCCTCTTCCAAGGCATACTTCAGAGTACACAATGTCTAAGAGAAGGCGATTGAGAAAGTGTTGGAGTGTAAATGTTGCCCAAAGATGGGCTGTTCTTGTAAAACTAACATTCTGTATTCACACCATAGGGCCTCTTGAAATCCACCATAGTCAAGTGTGAGGAAGAATGAGTTCTTGGCAAAAAATTCAACTTTTCAGCATATTCTCATCTGACTTAGCTGTTGTGTCTCAAACTGTAGGCTGCTATCAAGAAGCTGGGAAGAATTCAAGTTCATTGCCCTTTGTGAATTTGGATGTGTCTCGCGAAATGGCGTTACTAGGCACTCTCTTCAGGGAGTCGTAGTGTAAGCCCGAAAAGACTCTTTCGAGGCATACATCAGAGCATGCAGTATGCAAAGGAAGGCGCATTGAGAAAGTTTTGGAGTGTAAGTGCTGCCCAAAGACGGGCTTTTCCTGCAAAACTTACTGTTTGTATTGGCCCCATAGCGTCTCTTGGAATCCACCTCAGACAAGAGTGAAGAAGAATGAGTTCTTGCCATAATACTCAAATTCTCAGCATATTCTTAGCTGAATTAGCAGCTCTATCTCAGACTGTAGCCTGATAACAAGAAGCTGGAAAGAATTCATGTTCATTGCCCTTTGTGAATTTGGATGTGTCTCGCGAAATGGCGTTACTAGGCACTCTCTTCAGGGAGTCGTAGTGTAAGCCCGAAAAGACTCTTTCGAGGCATACATCAGAGCATGCAGTATGCAAAGGAAGGCGCATTGAGAAAGTTTTGGAGTGTAAGTGCTGCCCAAAGACGGGCTTTTCCTGCAAAACTTACTGTTTGTATTGGCCCCATAGCGTCTCTTGGAATCCACCTCAGACAAGAGTGAAGAAGAATGAGTTCTTGCCATAATACTCAAATTCTCAGCATATTCTTAGCTGAATTAGCAGCTCTATCTCAGACTGTAGCCTGATAACCAGAAGCTGGAAAGAATTCATGTTCATTGCCCTTTTAAACTTTGGATGTACCTCATGTTATGGCATCAGGTACCACTTTCTCTTCAGGGAGTTGCAGAGTAGGCCCGAAAAATCTCTTCTGAGACATACTTCAGGGCATGCAATATATAAGACAAGGGGCATTGAGAAAGTTTTGGAGTGTAAATGTAGCTCAAAGTAGAGCTTTTCTTGCAAAATTTACTTACTGTTTTTGCGCCATAGCGCCTCTTGGAATCCACCGCAGACAAATGTGAGGAAGAAGGAGCTCTTGCCAGGAAACTCAACTTAGATTGTCAGTGTACTCTCAGCTGAATTATCTGCTGTATCTCAGACTGTAGCCTGCTATCAAGATGCTGGGAGGAACTCGTGTTCTTTGCTGTTTGTGTCTTTGGATGTATCTCGTGTAATTGCGTTACATCCCAGTGTCACTTCAGGGAGTCACAGTGTAGGCCCGAAAAGCCACTTCCGAGGCATACTTCAGGGCATGCAATATGTAACAGAATGCGCATTGAGAAAGTTTTGGAGTGTAACTGTTGCCCAAAGAAGGGCTTTTCCTCTAAAATTAATTTCTGAATTCGCGCCATTGTGCCCTCTTGGAATACACCTCTGCCAATTATGAGGAAGAATGAGCTCTTTCCAGAAAACTCAACTAGATTTTCAGCGTATTCTCATCTGAATTAGTAGCCGTATGTCAGAATGTAGCCTGCTATCAAGAAGTTGGTAAGTATTCATGTTGATTGCCCTTTTTGACTTGGGATGTATCTCATGTTTTGGTCTTATGTACCACTTTCTCTTCAGGGAGTCGCAAGGTAGGCCTGAAAAGTCTCTTTGGAGGCATACTTCAGGGCATGGAATATGTAAGACTAGGTGCATTAAAAAAATTTTAAAGTGTAAATGTTGCCCAAAGAAGTGCTTTTCCAGTAAAACTTATTTTTTGTATTCGCCCCATAGCGCCTCTTGGAATCCACCTCAGTCAAATTTGAGGAAGAATGAGATCATGCCAGAAATATCAACTTGTCAGCATATTCTCAGCAGAACTAGCTGCTGTGTCTCAGACTGTAGCCTGCTATCAAGAAGCTGCACAGAATACATGTCCATTGCCCTTTTAGACTTTGGATGTATCTCGCATAAAGGCATTACATTCCAATTTTTCTTCAGGTAGTCGCAGTGTAGTCCAGACAAGCTTCTTCAGAGGCATACTTTAGGGTATGCAATATGTAAGAGAATGCGCACTGAGAAAGTTTTGGAGTGTAAATGTTGCCAAAAGAAGGTTTTTCCTGTTAATCTTAATTTCTTTATTCGACCAATAGAGCCCTCTTTGAATACACCTCTGCCAAGTGTGAGGAAAAATTAGCTCTTGCCAGAAATATCAACTTGTCAGCATATTCTCAGCTGAACTAGCTGCTGTGTCTCAGACTGTAGCCTGCTATCAAGAAGCTGCACAGAATACATGTCCATTGCCCTTTTAGACTTTGGATGTATCTCGCATAAAGGCATTACATTCCAATTTTTCTTCAGGTAGTCGCAGTGTAGTCCAGACAAGCTTCTTCAGAGGCATACTTTAGGGTATGCAATATGTAAGAGAATGCGCACTGAGAAAGTTTTGGAGTGTAAATGTTGCCAAAAGAAGGTTTTTCCTGTTAATCTTAATTTCTTTATTCGACCAATAGAGCCCTCTTTGAATACACCTCTGCCAAGTGTGAGGAAAAATTAGCTCTTGCCAGACAAATCAACTAGCTTTTCAGCGTACTCTAAACGGTATTAGGTGCTGTATCTCAGACTGTAGCCTGCTATCAAGAAGCTGGGAAGAATTCATGTTCATTGCCCTTTGTGACTTTGATGAATCTCGCGTAATTGCATTACATCCCACTTTCCCTTCAGGGGGTCGCAAGGTAGGCCAGAAAAGCCTCTTCCAAGGCATATTTCAGACCATGCAATATGTAGAGAAGTCCCATTTAGAAAGTTTTGGACTGTAAGTGTGGCCCAAAGAAGGGCTTTTCCTGTAAAACTAATATTCTCTTTTCACCTCATAGGTGCTCTTGGAATCCACCTCAGTCAAATGTGAGGAAAAATGAGCTCTTGCCAGAAAACTCAAATTTTCAGAATATTCTCAGCTGAATTATCTGTTGTATCTCAGACTGTAGCCTGCTAAAAAGAAACTGGGAAGAATTCATGTTCATTGCCCTATGTGACTTTGGATGTATCTCGCGTAATGGTGTTACGTACTACTTTCTCTTCAGGGAGTCGCAGTGTAGGCCGGAAAAGCCTCTTCCGAGAGAGACTTCAGGGCATGCAATATGTAAGAACAGGCGCATTGAGAAACTTTTGGAGTGTAAATGTTGCCCAAAGAAGGGCTTTTCCTGTAAAATTTACTTTCTCTATTTGCTCCATAGCGCGTCTCGGAATCCACCTCAGTAAGGTGTGTGAAGGAATGAGCTCTTGCTAGAAAACTCAACTTCTCAGCATATTCTCAGCTGAATTAGCTGCTGTATCTCAGACTGTAGCCTGCTATCAAGAAGCTGGGAAGAATTCATGTTCATTTCCCTATGTGACTTTGGATGTATCTCGCGTAATGGTGTTACCTACCACTGTCTCTTCAGGGAGTCGCAGTGTAGGCCTGAACATCCTCTTCCCAGGCATACTTCAGGGCATGAAATATGTAAGAGAAGGCGCATTGAGAAACTTTTGGAGTGTAAATGTTGCCCAAAGAAGGGCTTTTCCTGTAAAATTTACTTTCTCTATTTGCTCCATAGCGCGTCTCGGAATCCACCTCAGTAAAGTGTGTGAAGGAATGAGCTCCTGCTAGAAAACTCAACTTCACAGCATATTCTCAGCTGAATTAGCTGCTGTATCTCAGACTGTAGCCTGCTAACAAGAAGCTGGGAAGAATTCATGTTCATTGCCCTATGTGTCTTTGGATGTATCTCGCGTAATGTTGTTACGTACTACTTTCTCTTTATGGAGTCGCAGTGTAGGCCGGAAAACCTATTCTGAGGGAGACTTCAGGGCATTCAATATGTAAGAACAGGTGCACTGAGAAACTTTTGGATTGTAAATGTTGCCCAAAGAAGGGCATTTCCTGTAAAACTTACTTTCTCTATTTGCTCCATAGCGCGACTTGGAATCCACCTCAGTCAAGTATGTGGAGGAATGAGCTGCTGCTAGAAAACTCAACTTCACAGCATATTCTCAGCTGAATTAGCTGCTGTATCTCAGACTGTAGCCTGATATCAAGAAGCTGGGAAGAATTCATGTACATTGCCCTTTTTGACTTGGGACGTACCTCATGTTATGTTGTTACGTACCACTTTCTCTTCAGGGAGTTGCAGTGTAGGCCCGAAAAGCCTCTTCCGAGGCATACTTCAGGGCATGCAATATGTAAGAACAGGTGCACTGAGAAACTTTTGGACTGTACATGTTGCCCAAAGAAGGGCATTTCCTGTAAAACTTACTTTCTCTATTTGCTCCATAGCGCGACTTGGAATCCACCTCAGTCAAGTGTGTGGAGGAATGAGCTGCTGCTAGAAAACTCAACTTCAGAGCATATTCTCAGCTGAATTAGCTGCTGTATCTCAGACTGTAGCCTGCTATCAAGAAGCTGGGAAGAATTTATGTTCATTGCCCTTTTTTACTTTGGATGTATCCCTTGTTATGTTGTTACGTACCACTTTCTCTTCAGGGAGTTGCAGTGTAGGCCTGAAAAGCCTCTTCCGAGGCATATTTCAGGGCATGCAATATGTAAGAACAGGCGCAGTGAGAAACGTTTGGAGTGTAAATGTTGCCCAAAGAAGGGCTATTCCTGTAAAACTTACTTTCTCTATTTGCTCCATAGCGCGTCTTGGAATACATCTCAGTCAAGTGTGTGGAGGAATGAGCTGCTGCTAGAAAACTCAACTTCACAGCATATTCTCAGCTGAATTAGCTGCTGTATCTCAGACTGTAGACTGATATAAAGAAGCTGGGAAGAATTCATGTTCATTGCCCTTTTTGACTTGGTATGTACCTCATGGTATGTTGGTACGTACCACTTTCTCTTCGTGGCATCGCAGTGTAGGCCCGAAAAGCCTCTTCTGTGGCATACCTCAGGGCATGCAATAGGTAAGAGAAGGCGCATTTAAAAAGTTTTGGAGTGTAAATGTTGCCCAAAGAAGGGCTTGTCCTGTAAAACGAACAATCTGTATTCACCACATAGCGCATGTTGATATCCAGCTCAGTCAAGTGTGAGGTAGAATTAGCTCCTTTCAGAAAACTCAACTTTTCAATGTATTCCCAGTTGAATGATCTGCTGTATCTCAGACTGTCCCCTGATGTCCAAAAGCTGGGAAGAATTTATGTTCATTGCCCTTTTTGCCTTGGAATGTATCTCGTGTTATGGCATTACTTCCCACATTCTCTTCAGGGAGTCGCAGTGTAGGCACTAAAAGCCTCTTCCGAAGCATACTTCATGGCATGCAATATGTAAGAGAATGCTCACTGAGAAAGATTTGGAGTCTAAATGTTGCCCAAAGTTGGGTTATTCCTGTAAAACTTGCTCTCCGTATTTGCGCCATAGCGCCTCTTGGAATCCACCACTGTCAAGTGTGAGGAAGAATGAGCTCTTGCTAGAAAACTCAACTTCTCAGCATATTCTCAGCTGAATTAGATGCTGTATCTCAGACTGTAGTCTACTATCAAGAAGCTGGGAAGAATTCATGTTCATTGCCCTTTTTGACTTTGGATGTATCTCGCGTAATTGCGTTACATCTCAATTTCCCTTCAGGGCGTCGCAGTGTAGGCCCAAAAGCCTCTTCCGAGTCAGACTTCAGGGCATGAAATATGTAAGACAAGGTGCGTTGACAAAGTTTTGGAGTGTAAATGTTGCCCAAAAAAGGGTTTTTCTGTAAAACTTACTTTCTGTTTTTTTCCCCATATTGCCTCTTGGAATCGACCTCAGTCAAGTGTGAAGAAGAATGAGTTCTTGCTAAAAATTCAACCTTTCAGCATATTCTCAGCTGAGTCAGATGCTGTATCTCAGACTGTAACCTGCTATCAAGAAGCTGGGCAGAATTCATTATCAATGCCCTTTTTTACTTTGGATGTATCTCCCGTAAAGGCGTTACATCCCCCGTTCTCTTCAGGGCGTCGCAGTGTAGGCCTGAAAACCCTCTTCCGAGGCATACTCCAGGGCATGCAATATGTAAGACAAGTCGCATTGACAAAGTTTTGGAGTTTAAATGTTGCCCAAAAAAGGGTTTTCCTGTAAAACTTGCTTTCTGTATTCACCCCATAGTGCCTCGTGGAATCCACTTCAGTCAAGTGTGAAGAAGAATGAGTTCTTGCTAAAAAATTCAGGTTTTCAGCATATTCTCAGCTGAGTCAGATGCTGTATCTCATACTGTAATCTGCTATCAAGAAGCTGCGAAGAATTTATGATCATTGATGATCATAGATGAGTCTCACCTAATGGCGTTACATCCCAATTTCTCTTCAGGGCGTCTCAGTGTAGGCCCGATAAGCCTCTTCCGAGGTATTTTTCAGTGCATGCAATATGTAAGACAGGGCACATTGAGAAAGATTTGGAATGTAAATGTTGCCCAAAGAAGCGCATTTCCTGTAAACCTAGCATTCTGTGTTCACCCCATAGAGTCTCTTGGGATCCACCTCAATCAAGAGTTAGGAAGAATACTCTTTTACAAAAAATTCAGGCCGCCGGAACCCGCCCGCCGCGAGGAGCCGCCGGAACCCGCCCGCCGCGAGGAGCCGCGGACGCCGCAAGGAGCCGCGGACGCCGCGAGGAGCGGGTAAGTTCAGCCACTCCAACTGGAGGGCTTGCTGAACGGAGAGAGGAAGTCGTCCATGGGTTGCTGACCAGGGACTGGGCACGAGTTGGACGGGAAAGCTCGCGTCCGCCTTTGGTACTTAGACACATAACCGGCAGTGTCGGAGGAGCCCGCGCTCCCCTAGAGCTGCAGTAGCAGCGGAGGAAGCCAGGGAAAGAGCAGGGATTGGAGACGACAGGCGGGCGCGCGGTCGAGCCGGGGCGCCCCCCTCCAACACGGGACTGCGCGCGCCGCGGCCTCCGCCCGACTGACTGGGATCAGCCCACCGTCCCGGCCAGCACCCAGTATGGCAGCAAAGCCCTCATTTTGCTGAACACAAAAACAGAAACCACAGCAACCGGCACTGTAAGGGAAAGACCACGCCATCAAGACACCACCATCAAGAGCAGATTGGTTTTCAACAGGCAGATATGAAGATAAAAACCAAGGACAGTATTTAACTTTTTTTTTTTTCTTTTTTCATTTTTTTCTGCTTGTTTGTGGTGGACTATTTTGCTTATTCAATTGATTGATTTGGGGTTTATTAGTTTCTTTGTTTATTGGGGTTTTTTTATTTTTTTTGTGTGTGTGTAGTTTTCATTTGTTTGATTTATTCTATGTGTTTTTTCTTTGTTTTTCGGTCTCATTAATTTTTTTTTTGCTCTTTTTAATTTTTAACCTTCTTTTGACTTTTATTATATTTTTTTAGCTTTAATTTTAATTCTTGAAAACCTCTAATTCTCTTTTCTCTTTCCTCTTTCCCACTGCTTTCTTTCTCTATGTTCTAAATGTAAAACATCTTCCTAGCTATCAATATCCTCTAGACAAATTATTTCCTATCTTTCTGTCTGCACTATTCACTTCCAAATGCACTAAACAGTACACACACTAATCTTTGCTACCTAATCCTATAAACTACTTCCAAGACAAATCTTTTCCTTTTTATTACTTATAGACTCTCCTCCTTGTCACCCCGAGCACATGTCCTAATTTAAAATTGCTTTCATTGTAATTATCCAAGCCAGGACCTTGTGCTAGATCTATTATTCAGGCACTATTTTAATTAATTCAAAGCTTAACGGGCAAGTATCATCTGTGATTGCATGAGTTGCTAGAAAGATTTCCTGCGCCTTATCTCTGTAAAACTGGTCAGTTGTGGGGATTGCTGTATATGTATGTGTATCTTATGATTATGTTAGAAAACATCTGCATGCTTTTATGACTGTCACCCATCAGGGATGCACCTCTTGTTCCTCAGATGCTAGTGTGTGAACTAGTATCACAGAACACCATAGCAAACCAGACATAGAGCCTACACTCCCTGACCAATCATCAAACCAAGGATCCTCGAAGCGGAAGCCCGGATTCCAAGACCCCACACTGATTATCAAAGAACATACAACACTACAGATTATTCACCTGTAAACAAGGTCTATCACCACCCAAGACACAAGCCACTGAACCCTTCTACAAGGACAAAACCCAAAGGAAGGAGAATTCAACCAAGAAGCCTGGTGGGAATAAGAACTCCATACACACAGACACACACAAAGAAACAAAAATTAACCTAATAATGAAACGTCAGAGAAACACTGTACAAATGAAGGACCAAGCTAGAGAAACACCACTTCAAATGACAGAGGAGGAGATAGACAAGCTATCTGAAAGAGAATTCAGAAAAACTATACTAATGAGGATGCAAAACACCGAAAACAGAATATTAGAGGAAATTAGTGCATTGAGAAAAGACATGCAGGAAATGAAAAATAAGCAAATAGAGACCACCAACTCAATTGCTGAACTCAAAAATACAAGAGGTCTCTTTTCTCTTTCCTCTTTCCCACTGCTTTCTTTCTCTATGTTCTAAATGTAAAACATCTTCCTAGCTATCAATATCCTCTAGACAAATTATTTCCTATCTTTCTGTCTGCACTATTCACTTCCAAATGCACTAAACAGTACACACACTAATCTTTGCTACCTAATCCTATAAACTACTTCCAAGACAAATCTTTTCCTTTTTATTACTTATAGACTCTCCTCCTTGTCACCCCGAGCACATGTCCTAATTTAAAATTGCTTTCATTGTAATTATCCAAGCCAGGACCTTGTGCTAGATCTATTATTCAGGCACTATTTTAATTAATTCAAAGCTTAACGGGCAAGTATCATCTGTGATTGCATGAGTTGCTAGAAAGATTTCCTGCGCCTTATCTCTGTAAAACTGGTCAGTTGTGGGGATTGCTGTATATGTATGTGTATCTTATGATTATGTTAGAAAACATCTGCATGCTTTTATGACTGTCACCCATCAGGGATGCACCTCTTGTTCCTCAGATGCTAGTGTGTGAACTAGTATCACAGAACACCATAGCAAACCAGACATAGAGCCTACACTCCCTGACCAATCATCAAACCAAGGATCCTCGAAGCGGAAGCCCGGATTCCAAGACCCCACACTGATTATCAAAGAACATACAACACTACAGATTATTCACCTGTAAACAAGGTCTATCACCACCCAAGACACAAGCCACTGAACCCTTCTACAAGGACAGAAACCCAAAGGAAAGGAGAATTCAACCAAGAAGCCTGGTGGGAATAAGAACTCCATACACACAGACACACACAAAGAAACAAAAATTAACCTAATAATGAAACGTCAGAGAAACACTGTACAAATGAAGGACCAAGCTAGAGAAACACCACTTCAAATGACAGAGGAGGAGATAGACAAGCTATCTGAAAGAGAATTCAGAAAAACTATACTAATGAGGATGCAAAACACCGAAAACAGAATATTAGAGGAAATTAGTGCATTGAGAAAAGACATGCAGGAAATGAAAAATAAGCAAATAGAGACCACCAACTCAATTGCTGAACTCAAAAATACTATAGAAGGTCTCAACAGTAGAGTATCAGAGGCTGAAGAACGGATAAGTGAGCTGGAAGACAGAATGGTGGAAATAAGTGCTGAAGAACAGAACAAAGCCCAAAGAATTAAAAGAACTGAGGATAGCCTCAGAGACCTATGGGACAATATTAAACGCACCAACATTAGAATTATAGGAGTTCCAGAAGAAGAAGAAGAGAAGAAAGACTATGAAAAAATTCTTGAAGAGGTTATAGTTGAAAACTTCCCCAGCATGGGAAAGGAGATAGTCAGCCAAGTCCAGGAAGCACAAAGAGTTCCATACAGGAGAAACCCCAGAAGAAGCACACCAAGGCACATACTAATCAAACTAACGCAGACTAACTATAAAGACAGAATACTAAAAGCAGCTAGGAGCAAACAAAAAATAACATATAAAGGAAACCCCATACGTTTAACTGCGGATCTCTCAACAGAAACCCTACAGGCCAGAAGAGAATGGCAAGATACATTTAAATGGCTAAAAGAGAATAACCTGCAACCACGAATTCTCTACCCAGCAAGAATCTCATTCAAAATCGATGGTGAAGTCAAAAGCTTCACAGACAAGCAAAAACTAAAAGAATTCTATACCACAAAACCAGCCCTAAAACAAGTGTTAAAGGACCTGATATAGCCAATAAATACAAGAGTAGGAGAAGCCTTACAAATCAAACCCCAAATTTCTAAGAAGATGACAATAGGAACATTCGTATCAATAATTACTTTGAATGTAAATGGACTAAATGTTCCAACCAAACGACACAGGCTGGCTGAATGGATCCAGAAGCAAGACCCATATATATGCTGTTTACAAGAGACCCACTTCAGACCTAGAGACACTCATAGACTGAAAGTGAAAGGCTGGAAAAAGATATTTCATGCAAATGGAAATCAAAAGAAAGCTGGAGTAGCAATCCTTATATCAGACAAAATAGACTTTAAAGTAAAGAAGATTCTAAGAGACAAGGCAGGTCACTACAACATGATTAAGGGATCTATCCAAGAGGAAGACATAACAGTCATGAATATCTACGCACCCAACACAGGGGCACCTCAATACATAAGACAGGTACTTTCAGACATAAAAGAAGAAATCAACAATAACACAATAATAGTAGGAGACTTTAACACTCCTCTCACACCAATGGACAGATCAACAAAACAGAAAATTAATAAAGAAACAAATAGAGACCACCAACTCAATTGCTGAACTCAAAAATACTATAGAAGGTCTCAACAGTAGAGTATCAGAGGCTGAAGAACGGATAAGTGAGCTGGAAGACAGAATGGTGGAAATAAGTGCTGAAGAACAGAACAAAGCCCAAAGAATTAAAAGAACTGAGGATAGCCTCAGAGACCTATGGGACAATATTAAACGCACCAACATTAGAATTATAGGAGTTCCAGAAGAAGAAGAAGAGAAGAAAGACTATGAAAAAATTCTTGAAGAGGTTATAGTTGAAAACTTCCCCAGCATGGGAAAGGAGATAGTCAGCCAAGTCCAGGAAGCACAAAGAGTTCCATACAGGAGAAACCCCAGAAGAAGCACACCAAGGCACATACTAATCAAACTAACGCAGACTAACTATAAAGACAGAATACTAAAAGCAGCTAGGAGCAAACAAAAAATAACATATAAAGGAAACCCCATACGTTTAACTGCGGATCTCTCAACAGAAACCCTACAGGCCAGAAGAGAATGGCAAGATACATTTAAATGGCTAAAAGAGAATAACCTGCAACCACGAATTCTCTACCCAGCAAGAATCTCATTCAAAATCGATGGTGAAGTCAAAAGCTTCACAGACAAGCAAAAACTAAAAGAATTCTATACCACAAAACCAGCCCTAAAACAAGTGTTAAAGGACCTGATATAGCCAATAAATACAAGAGTAGGAGAAGCCTTACAAATCAAACCCCAAATTTCTAAGAAGATGACAATAGGAACATTCGTATCAATAATTACTTTGAATGTAAATGGACTAAATGTTCCAACCAAACGACACAGGCTGGCTGAATGGATCCAGAAGCAAGACCCATATATATGCTGTTTACAAGAGACCCACTTCAGACCTAGAGACACTCATAGACTGAAAGTGAAAGGCTGGAAAAAGATATTTCATGCAAATGGAAATCAAAAGAAAGCTGGAGTAGCAATCCTTATATCAGACAAAATAGACTTTAAAGTAAAGAAGATTCTAAGAGACAAGGCAGGTCACTACAACATGATTAAGGGATCTATCCAAGAGGAAGACATAACAGTCATGAATATCTACGCACCCAACACAGGGGCACCTCAATACATAAGACAGGTACTTTCAGACATAAAAGAAGAAATCAACAATAACACAATAATAGTAGGAGACTTTAACACTCCTCTCACACCAATGGACAGATCAACAAAACAGAAAATTAATAAAGAAACACAAGCCTTAAATGCCACACTGGAAAAGATGGACCTCATCGATATCTTTAGGACGTTCCATCCAAAAGCAGAAGAATACACTTTCTTCTCAAGCGCTCACGGAACATTCTCCAGGATAGACCACATCTTGGGCCACAAATCTAACCTCAGTCAGTTCAAGAAAACCGAAATTATATCAACCATCTTCTCGGACCACAATGCAATGAGACTGGAGATCAACTACCAGAAAAAAACCCTAAAAACAGAAACACATGGAGATTAAACAATACATACCTAAAAAACCAACTGATCGTTGAGGAAATCAAAGGAGAAATTAAACAATTCCTAGAAGAAAATGACAATGAACACACGACAGTGCAAAACCTATGGATACAGCAAAAGCAGTTCTAAGAGGGAAATTTATAGCAATACAATCCCACCTCAAGAAACTACGAAAATATGAAGCAGATGACCTAACCCTCCGCTTAAAACAGTTGGAGAAAGAAGAACAAAAACATCCCAGAGCCAGCAGAAGAAGAGAAATCATAAAGATCAGAGCAGAAATAAATGAGAAAGAAACAAAAGAAACAATAGTAAAGATAAATAAAACAAAAAGCTGGTTCTTTGAAAAGGTAAACAAAATTGACAAGCCACTGGCCAGACTCATTAAGAAAAAGAGAGAAGAACCAGATCAACAAAATCAAAAACGAAAAAGGAGAGATTACAACAGATAATGCAGAAATCCAAAGGATTCTAAGAGACTATTATGAGCAACTCTATGGCAACAAACTGGACAACTTGGAAGAAATGGACAGTTTCTTGGACAGGATTAATCTCCCAAGACTGAGCCAGGAAGAAACAGAAACTTTGAACAAGCCAATCACAAGCTCAGAAATCGAATCTGTGATTAAAAATCTACCCAAAAATAAAAGCCCAGGACCAGATGGCTTCACAGCCGAATTCTACCAAACATTTAAAGAAGAGCTAATGCCTGTCCTTCTAAAACTCTTTGAAAAAATTGCACAGGAAGGAAAACTCCCAAACACATTCTACAAGGAGACTTTAACACTCCTCTCACACCAATGGACAGATCAACAAAACAGAAAATTAATAAAGAAACACAAGCCTTAAATGCCACACTGGAAAAGATGGACCTCATCGATATCTTTAGGACGTTCCATCCAAAAGCAGAAGAATACACTTTCTTCTCAAGCGCTCACGGAACATTCTCCAGGATAGACCACATCTTGGGCCACAAATCTAACCTCAGTCAGTTCAAGAAAACCGAAATTATATCAACCATCTTCTCGGACCACAATGCAATGAGACTGGAGATCAACTACCAGAAAAAAACCCTAAAAACAGAAACACATGGAGATTAAACAATACATACCTAAAAAACCAACTGATCGTTGAGGAAATCAAAGGAGAAATTAAACAATTCCTAGAAGAAAATGACAATGAACACACGACAGTGCAAAACCTATGGGATACAGCAAAAGCAGTTCTAAGAGGGAAATTTATAGCAATACAATCCCACCTCAAGAAACTACGAAAATATGAAGCAGATGACCTAACCCTCCGCTTAAAACAGTTGGAGAAAGAAGAACAAAAACATCCCAGAGCCAGCAGAAGAAGAGAAATCATAAAGATCAGAGCAGAAATAAATGAGAAAGAAACAAAAGAAACAATAGTAAAGATAAATAAAACAAAAAGCTGGTTCTTTGAAAAGGTAAACAAAATTGACAAGCCACTGGCCAGACTCATTAAGAAAAGAAAGAGAGAAGAACCAGATCAACAAAATCAAAAACGAAAAAGGAGAGATTACAACAGATAATGCAGAAATCCAAAGGATTCTAAGAGACTATTATGAGCAACTCTATGGCAACAAACTGGACAACTTGGAAGAAATGGACAGTTTCTTGGACAGGATTAATCTCCCAAGACTGAGCCAGGAAGAAACAGAAACTTTGAACAAGCCAATCACAAGCTCAGAAATCGAATCTGTGATTAAAAATCTACCCAAAAATAAAAGCCCAGGACCAGATGGCTTCACAGCCGAATTCTACCAAACATTTAAAGAAGAGCTAATGCCTGTCCTTCTAAAACTCTTTGAAAAAATTGCACAGGAAGGAAAACTCCCAAACACATTCTACGAGGCCACCATCACCCTGATACCCAAACCAGGCAAAGACAACACAAAAAAGGAAAACTATAGGCCAATTTCACTGATGAACTTAGATGCCAAGATCCTCAACAAAATCCTAGCAAACAGAATTCAACGACATGTCAAAAAACTCATACATCACGATCAAGTTGGGTTCATCCCAGGCATGCAAGGCTTCTTCAACATCCGCAAATCAATCAACGTGATACACCATATCAACAAGTTGAAAGACAAAAATCACATGATCATCTCAATAGATGCAGAAAAAGCCTTCGACAAAGTACAACATCCATTTATGATCAAAACTCTTCAGAAAATGGGCATAGAAGGAACCTATCTCAACATAATAAAAGCCATCTATGAGAAGCCTACAGCGAACATTATCGTCAATGGTGAAAAGCTGAAAGCATTCCCTCTAAGATCAGGAACAAGACAGGGGTGCCCACTTTCACCACTATTATTCAACATAGTCCTGGAAGTCCTAGCAACAGCAATAAGACAAGAGAAAGAAATCAAAGGAATCCAGATTGGAAAGGAAGAAGTCAAGCTCTCTCTTTTTGCAGACGACATGATATTATACATAGAAAATCCCAAAGACACGGTTACAAAGCTACTAGAACTAATCAATGAATTCAGCAAAGTTGCAGGATATAAAGTCAACACACAGAAGTCACTGGCATTCCTATACACAAACAATGAAAAATCAGAAAATGAAATCAAAGAGGCAATCCCCTTCACCATTGCAACCAAAAGAATCAAATATCTAGGAATAAACCTACCCAAAGAAACAAAAGAATTGTACACAGAAAATTACAAGACACTCATGAGAGACATTAAAGAAGACTTAAACAGATGGAGAGATATTCCATGTTCCTGGTTTGGAAGAATCAATATTGTGAAAATGACCATACTACCAAATATCATCTACAGATTCAGTGCAATACCTATTCAACTACCACTGACATTTTTCACAGAACTAGACCAAATAATAACACAGTTCATATGGAAACACAGAAGACCTCGAATAGCCAAAGCAATCCTGAGGAAGAAAAATGGAGTTGGAGGGATCAGCCTCCCTAACTTCAGACTCTACTACAAAGCAATAGTTATCAAGACAGTATGGTACTGGCACAAAAACAGAACTATAGATCAATGGAACAAGATTGAGAACCCAGAGATCAACCCACGCACCTATGGGTACCTTATTTTTGATAAAGGAGGAGAAACTATAAAATGGGACAAAGACAGCCTCTTTAACAAGTGGTGCTGGGAGAATTGGACAGCTACATGCAAAAAAATGAAATTGGAACATTCCCTGACGCCATACACTAAGATCAACTCAAAATGGATTAAAGGCCTCAATGTAAGACCAGAAACCATCAAACTCTTAGAGGAGAATATAGGCAAAACCCTCAAGGACATCAATCAAAGCAAGATCTTCTCTGACCCACCAACTAAAATAGCAGAACTGAAAAGAAAAATGAACATATGGGACCTCATGAAACTTAAAAGCTTTTGTACAGCAAAAGAAATTACAAAAAAGTTCAACAGACACCCCACAGAGTGGGAGAAAATCATAGCAAATGAAACAATAGACAAAGAATTAATCTCCAAAATCTACAAGCAACTCAGACAACTCAGCACAGGGAAAATGAGCAGCCCAATCAAAAAATGGGGAAAAGATCTAAAGAGACGCCTCTCCAAAGAGGACATACAAATGGTCCAAAAATACATGAAACGATGCTCAACCTCGCTTATTATCAGAGAAATGCAAATTAAAACCACAATGAGATACCACCTCACACCTGTCAGAATGGCCATCATCAACAAATCGACAGACAACAAATGCTGGAGAGGGTGTGGAGAAAAGGGAACCCTCTTGCATTGCTGGTGGGAATAAACCTACCCAAAGAAACAAAAGAACTGTACACAGAAAATTACAAGACACTCATGAGAGACATTAAAGAAGACTTAAACAGATGGAGAGATATTCCATGTTCCTGGTTCGGAAGAATCAATATTGTGAAAATGACCATACTACCAAATATCATCTACAGATTCAATGCAATACCTATTCAACTACCATTGACATTTTTCACAGAACTAGACCAAATAATAACACAGTTCATATGGAAACACAGAAGACCTCGAATAGCCAAAGCAATCCTGAGGAAGAAAAATGGAGTTGGAGGGATCAGCCTCCCTAACTTCAGACTCTACTACAAAGCAATAGTTATCAAGACAGTATGGTACTGGCACAAAAACAGAACTATAGATCAATGGAACAAGATTGAGAACCCAGAGATCAACCCACGCACCTATGGGTACCTTATTTTTGATAAAGGAGGAGAAACTATAAAATGGGACAAAGACAGCCTCTTTAACAAGTGGTGCTGGGAGAATTGGACAGCTACATGCAAAAAAATGAAATTGGAACATTCCCTGACGCCATACACTAAGATCAACTCAAAATGGATTAAAGGCCTCAATGTAAGACCAGAAACCATCAAACTCTTAGAGGAGAATATAGGCAAAACCCTCAAGGACATCAATCAAAGCAAGATCTTCTCTGACCCACCAACTAAAATAGCAGAACTGAAAAGAAAAATGAACATATGGGACCTCATGAAACTTAAAAGCTTTTGTACAGCAAAAGAAATTACAAAAAAGTTCAACAGACACCCCACAGAGTGGGAGAAAATCATAGCAAATGAAACAATAGACAAAGAATTAATCTCCAAAATCTACAAGCAACTCAGACAACTCAGCACAGGGAAAATGAGCAGCCCAATCAAAAAATGGGGAAAAGATCTAAAGAGACGCCTCTCCAAAGAGGACATACAAATGGTCCAAAAATACATGAAACGATGCTCAACCTCGCTTATTATCAGAGAAATGCAAATTAAAACCACAATGAGATACCACCTCACACCTGTCAGAATGGCCATCATCAACAAATCGACAGACAACAAATGCTGGAGAGGGTGTGGCGAAAAGGGAACCCTCTTGCCTTGCTGGGTGGAATGTAAATTAATACAACCTCTATGGAAGACAATATGGAGATTCCTTAAAAAACTAAAAATAGAAGCACCCTATGACCCAGCAATCCCACTATTAGGCCTATATCCTGATGAAATCAAAACTGAAAGAGGCACCTGTACCCCAATGTTCATTGCAGCTCTCTATACAATAGCCAGAACATGGAAGCAACCTAGATGTCCATCAACAAATGAATGGATACAGAAGCTCTGGTACATATATACAATGGAATACTACTCAGCTGTTAAAAGAAATGCAGAAGACTCAGTCCTAATGAGGTGGCTGGCTTTAGAACCTATCATAAAAAGTGAAGTAAGTCAAAAAGAGAAAGACAAGTATAGTATACTAACTCATATATATGGGATCTAGTAAGATGGTCATGATAACACACACAGTGAACTCATGAAAAAACAGAGAATAGATATAAAGACATTGTGGAGACCGAACAATGGGAGGGAGTAACATGGGAACCTATACTGTCATGTGTAGAAAAGATAGCTATTGTCATTGTGCTAGGGGAATAGGAGTACCTACAACCACTTGGAGCAATGGTCTGGAGGGATGGGGGGGGAACCTGGGTGGGGGGAGGGTCAAGGGATATGCATCTGATTGATCTGGGAACATACATGTACAAAAATAAATAAATTAATTAAAAAAAAATCTTACTAGAGTTTTCTCGCAAGAGCTCATTTTTGTTCACACTGGACTGAGATAGATTCAGAGAAGGCTCTATGAGGCGAATCCAAAAAGTAAGTTTTACAGGATAAGCCCTTCTTTGGGCATCATTTACACTACAAAAGTTTCTCAATCAGACTTCTCTTATATATCGCATGCCTGGAAATATGCCTCGGAAGAGGATTTTCAGGCCTACACTGTGACGCCCTGAAAAGAAAGTGGGATGTAACGCAATTACGCGAGATACATCCAAAGTCACAAAGGGCAATGAACATGAATTCTTCCCAGCTTCTTGATAGCAGGCTACAGTCTGAGATGCAACAGCTAATTCAGCTGAGAAAATACTGAGAATTTGAGGTTCTGGCAGGAGCTCATTCCTCCTACACTTGACTGTGGTGGATCCAAGTGTCTCTATGGGGCGAATACAGAAACTAAGTTTTACAGTATAAGCCATACTTTGGGCAACATTTACACTCCAAAACTTTCTCAATGCGCCTTGTCTTACATATTGCATGCCCTGAAATATACCTCGGAACATGCTTTTCAGGCCTACACTGCGACTCCCTGAGGAGAATATGGGATGTAACGCCATTAAGCGAGATACATCCAAATTCAAAAAGGGCAATGAACATGAATTCTTCCCAGCTTCTTGATAGGAGGCTACAGTCTGAGTTACAGCAGATAATTCAGGTGAGAATACGCTGAAAGCTAAATTGAGTTTTCTGGCAAGAACTCATGTTTCCTCACACTTTACAGAGGTGGATTCCAAGAGGTGTATATGTGAAAATAATGGAAAGTAAGTTTTACGGGAAAAGCTATTCTTTGGGCAACATTTACACTGCAAAATTTTCTCAATGCGCCTTGACTTACATATTCCATGCCCTGAAGTCTTACTCGGAAAAGGCTTTTCGGGCCTACACTGCAAATCCCTGACGAGAATGAGGTATGTAACGCCATAACACGAGATACACACGAAGTCAAAAAGAGCAATGAATATGAATCCTTCCCAGCTTCTTTATAGCAGGCTACAGTCTCAGATACAGGAGCTAATTCAGCTGACATTACACTGAAAATCTAAGTTGAGTTTTCTGTGAAGAGCTCATTCTTCCTCACACATTTCTGAGGTGGATTCCAGCACGGCTCTTTGAGGCAAATACAGAAAGTAGGTTTTACAGGAAAAGCCCTCTTTTGGGCAATATTTACTCTTCAAAACTTTCTTAATGAGCATTGTCTTGCATACTCCATGCCCTGAAGTCTTACTCGGAAAAGGCTTTTCGGGCCTACACTGCAAATCCCTGACGAGAATGAGGTATGTAACGCCATAACACGAGATACACACGAAGTCAAAAAGAGCAATGAATATGAATCCTTCCCAGCTTCTTTATAGCAGGCTACAGTCTCAGATACAGGAGCTAATTCAGCTGACATTACACTGAAAATCTAAGTTGAGTTTTCTGTGAAGAGCTCATTCTTCCTCACACATTTCTGAGGTGGATTCCAGCACGGCTCTTTGAGGCGAATACAGAAAGTAGGTTTTACAGGAAAAGCCCTCTTTTGGGCAATATTTACTCTTCAAAACTTTCTTAATGAGCATTGTCTTGCATACTCCATGCCCTGAAGTATGCCTCGAAAGAGGCTTCTAGGACCTACACTGAGAATCCTTGAAGAGAAAATGGTACATAACGCCATAAGACGAGATACATCCAAAGTCTAAAATGGCAATGAACATGAAATCTTCCCAGCTTCTTGATAACAGTCTACACTCTAAGATAGAGTAGCTAATTTAGCTTAGAATACACTGAAAAGCTAAGCTGAGCTTTTTGGCAAGAACTCATAATTCTTCACAATTCACTGAGGTGGATTCTAAGCAGGCTCTATGAGGCGAATACCGAAAGTAAGTTTTACAGGAAAAGGCATTCTTTGGGAAACATTTCCACTCCAAACCTTTCTCAATGCACCTTGTCTTACATATTCCAGGCCCTGAAGTATGCCTCGGAAGAGGCTTATCGGGCATACACTGTGACACTTTGATGAAAATGTGGTCTGCATCACCACTAGGCAAGATATATCCAACGTCAAAAAGGGCAATGAATATGAATCCTTCCCAGCTTCTTGATAGCAGGAAACAATCTGAGATACAACAGCTAATTCGGGTGAAAATATGCTGAAAATCTAAGTTGAGTAGTCTGGGAAGAGCTCATTCTTCCTCACACTTGACTAAGGTGGATTCCAAGAAGAATCTATAGGATGAAAAGAGAAATTACGTTTTACAGGAAATCCCCTTCTTTGGGTAACATTTACACACCAAACTTTTCTCAATATGCCTTGTCTTACATATTCCATGCCCTGAAGAATGCCTCGGAAGAGATTTCTCGGGCCTACACTTCGACTCCTTGAAGAGAAAGTGGCATGTATCACAATTAGATGAGATATATCCAACGTCAAAAAGGGCAATGAACATTAATCCTACCCGGCTTCTTGATATCAGTCTACAATCTAAGATAGAGCAGCTAATTCAGGTGAGTATATGCTGAAAATCTTAGTGGAGTTTTCTGGCAAGAGCTCATTCTTCCTCACAATGGATTGAGGTGTATTCCAAGAAGGCTATATAGGGTGATTACAGAAAGTAAGTTTTACAGGAAATGTCCTTCATTGGGCCACCTTTACACTCCAAACCATTCTCAATGTGCCTTCTCTTACATATTCCATGCCATGAAGTCTGTCTCGGAAGAGGCTTTTCACACCAACACTGCGACTATCTGAAGAGAAAGTGTATGTAACGCCATAATGCGAGATACATCCCAAGTCAAAAAGGGCAACGGAAATGAATGCTTACCAGCTTATTGATAGCAGGCTACATTCTGAGATACAGCAGCTAATTCAGGTGAGCATACACTGAAAAGTTAAGTTGAGTTTTCTGGCAAGAGCTCATTCTTCCTCACAATGGATTGAGGTGTATTCCAAGAAGGCTATATAGGGTGATTACAGAAAGTAAGTTTTACAGGAAATGTCCTTCATTGGGCCACCTTTACACTCCAAACCATTCTCAATGTGCCTTCTCTTACATATTCCATGCCATGAAGTCTGTCTCGGAAGAGGCTTTTCACACCAACACTGCGACTATCTGAAGAGAAAGTGTATGTAACGCCATAATGCGAGATACATCCCAAGTCAAAAAGGGCAACGGAAATGAATGCTTACCAGCTTATTGATAGCAGGCTACATTCTGAGATACAGCAGCTAATTCAGGTGAGCATACACTGAAAAGTTAAGTTGAGTTTTCAGGGAAGAGCTCATTTTACCTCACGCATATCTGAGGTGGATTCCAGCATGGCTCTATAGGGCGAATACAGAAAGTAGGTTTTACAGGTAAAGCCCTTCCTTGGGCAACATTTACTATCCAAAACGTGCTCATTGTGCCTTGTCTTACATATTCTTTGCCCTGAAGTATGTCTAAGAAGAGGCTTCTCAGGCCTACATTTCGAGACCATGAATACAAAGTGGTATGTAACACCAAAACACGAGATACATCCCTAGTCCAAAAGGGCAAGGAACATGAAATCTCACCAGGTTCTGATTGCAGGTAACAATCTGAGGTACAGGAGCTAATTCAGGTGAGCATACACTCAAAAGCCAAGTTGAGTTTTCAGGGAAGAGCTCCTCATTCGTCACACTTGTCTGAGGTGGATTCTAAGCAGGTGCTTTAGGGTGAATACAGAAAGTAAGTTTTACAGGAAAAGCCATTCCTTCGGCAACATTTACAGTCCAAAACTTTCTCAATGCGCCTTGTCTTACATATTCTATGCCCTGAAGTATGCCTCAGAAGAGGCTTCTCAGGCCTACACTGCGAATCCTAGAAGAGAAAGTGGTATGTATCGCCATAACACGAGATACATCCCAAGTAAAAAAGGGCAATGAACATGATATCTCCCCAGCTTCCTGATAGCAGGCTACAGTCTGAGATACAGCAGCTCATTCAGGTGTGCATACGCAGAAAATTTAAGTTTAGTTTTTAGGCAGCAACTCATTCTTGCTCACATATGACTGAGGTTGATTCCAAGAAATCTCTATAGAAATCTCACCATCTTCCTGATAGCAGGTAACAGTCTGAGATACATCAGCTATTTCAGGTGAGAATACACTGGAAAACTAAATTGAGGTTTCAGGAAATAGCTCAACCTTCCTCATACTTTACAGGGATGGATTCCAAGAGGGCTCTATGAGGCGAATACAGAAAGTAAGTTTCACAGGAAAAGCCCTTCTTTGGGCAACACTTACACTCCAAAACTTTCTCAATGTGCCTTGCCTCATAATTTGCATGCCCTGAAGTATGCCTCTGAAGAGGCTTTTCGGGCCTGCACTGCGACTCCCTGAAGAGAAAGAGGAATGCAACGCCATAATTCGAGATACATCCCAAGTCAAAAAGGGGAATCAACATGAAATCTCACCAGTTTCCTGAGAGCAGGCTACAGTCTGAGATACAGCAGTTAATTCAGCTGAGTATACGCTGAAAAGCTAAGGTGAGTATTCTGGGTAGAGCTCATTTTTCCTCACACAAGTCTGAGCTGGATTCCAGCATGGCTCTATAGGGCGAATACAGGAATCAGGTTTTACAGGAAAAGCCCTTTTTGGGCAACATTTACATTCCAACACTTGCTCAATGTGCCTAGTCTTACATATTCCATGCCATGAAGTCTGACTCTGAAGAGAATTTTCGTGCCTACACCGCGACTCACAGAAGAGAAAGTGGTATGTAACGCCATAACATGAGATACATCCAAAGTCAAAAAGGGCAATGAACATGAAATCTCACCAGCTTCTTCATAGCAGGTAGCAATGTGAGATACCGAAACTAATTCATGTGAGCATACGCTGAAAAGCCAAGTTATGTTTACTGGGAAGAGCTCATTCTTCCTCACACTTGACTGTAGTGGACCCCAAGAGTGCTCTATGAGGCGAATACAAAAAGTAAGTTTTACAGGAAAAGCCATTTTTTGGGCAACATTTACACTCCAAAACTTTCTCAGTGCGCCTTGTCTTACATATTCCATGCCCTGAAGTCTGATTTGGAAGAGGCTTTTCGGGCCTACACTGCGACTGCCTGAAGAGACAGTGGTATGTAATGCCATAAGGCGAGATACATCCCAAGTCCAAAAGGGCAAAGAACATGCAATCACCCCAGCTTCCTGATAGCAGGTTACACTCACAGATACAGCAGCTAATTCATGTGAGCATACACTGAAATCTTGGTTTAGTTCTCTGGGAAGAGCTCATTGTTCCTCACACATCACTGAGGTGGATTCCAAGAGGGCTCTATGCGGTGAATACAGAAAGAAAGTTTTACAGGAAAAGCCCTTTTTTGGGCAACATTTACACTCCAAACCTTTCTCAATGTGCCTTATCTAAAATATTCCATGGTCTGAAATATGCCTCGGTAGAGGCTTTTCGGGCCTACACTGAGACACCCTGAAGAGAAAGAGGTATGTAACGCCAAAACGCGAGATACATCCCAAGTCAAAAAGGGCAATGAACATGAAATCTCACCAGCTTCCTCGTAGCAGGTTACAGTTTCAGATACAGCAGCACATTCAGCTGAGAATACGCTGAAAGCTTAGTTGAGTTTTCTGGGATGAGCTCCTCTTTCCTCACACTTGACTGAGGTGGATTCCAAGAGGTCTCTATGAGGCGAATACAGAAAGTAAGCTTTACAGGAAAAGCCCTTCTTTGGGCTACATTTACACTCCAAAGCTTTTTCAATGAGCCTTGTCTTACATATTCCATGCCCTGAAATCTGACTCAGAATAGACTTTTTGGGCCTAAGCTTCGACACCGTAAAGAGAAAATGGTAGGTAATGTAATAACATGAGATACATCCCAAGTCAAAATGGGCAATGAACATGATATCTGCCCAGCTTTTGATAACAGGCTACAGTCTGAGATAAAGCAATTAATTCGGCAGACAATACGCTCAAAAGCTAAGTTGTGTTTTCAGGTCACACTTCATTATTGCTCACACATGACTGAGGTTGATTCCAAGAAGTCTTTATACGGTGAACACAGAAAGTAAGTTTTATAGGAAAAGCCCTTCTTTGGGCAACTTTTACACTCAAAGCTTTTCAATGAGCCTTGTCTTACATATTCCATGCCCTGAAATCTGACTCAGAATAGACTTTTTGGGCCTAAGCTTCGACACCGTAAAGAGAAAATGGTAGGTAATGTAATAACATGAGATACATCCCAAGTCAAAATGGGCAATGAACATGATATCTGCCCAGCTTTTGATAACAGGCTACAGTCTGAGATAAAGCAATTAATTCGGCAGACAATACGCTCAAAAGCTAAGTTGTGTTTTCAGGTCACACTTCATTATTGCTCACACATGACTGAGGTTGATTCCAAGAAGTCTTTATACGGTGAACACAGAAAGTAAGTTTTATAGGAAAAGCCCTTCTTTGGGCAACTTTTACACTCCAACACTTGCTCAATGCGCCTTGTCGTACATATTCCATGCCCTGAAGTCTTACTCTGAAGAGAGTTTTCATGCCTACACCGCGACTCACAGAAGAGAAAGTGGTATGTAATGCCATAACACGAGATACATGCAAATTCAAAAAGGGCAATGAACATTAAATCTCACCAGCTTCTTCATAGCAGGTAGCAATGTGAGATATAGCAGCTAGTACAGGTGAGAATACACTGGAAAGCTTAATTGAGTTTTCTGGCAAGAACTCATCCTTCCTCACCCTTGTGTGAGGTAGATTCCAAGAGGGCTCTCTGCGGCGAATACAGAAAGTAGGTTTTACAGGAAAAGCCTTTCTTTGGGCAACATTTGCCCTCGAAACCTTTCTCAATGCGCCTTATATTACATATTCCATGCCCTGAAGTCTGAATCCGAAGAGACTTTTCTGGCTTATACTACGTCTCCTTGAGGAGAAAGTGGTATGTAACGCCATAACATGAGATACATCCAATGTCAAAAAGGGCCATGCACATGAATCCTTCCCACCCTCTTGATAGCAAGCTGCAGTCTGAGATACAGCAGCTAATTCATGTGATCATACACTGTAAAGCTAAGCTGAGTTTTCTGGGAAGAGCTCATTCTTCCTCACACATGTCTGTGGTGGATACCAAGAGAACTCTATGCGGCGAATACAGAAAGTAGGTTTTACAGGAAAAGCCTTTCTTTGGGCAACATTTGCCCTCGAAACCTTTCTCAATGCGCCTTATATTACATATTCCATGCCCTGAAGTCTGAATCCGAAGAGACTTTTCTGGCTTATACTACGTCTCCTTGAGGAGAAAGTGGTATGTAACGCCATAACATGAGATACATCCAATGTCAAAAAGGGCCATGCACATGAATCCTTCCCACCCTCTTGATAGCAAGCTGCAGTCTGAGATACAGCAGCTAATTCATGTGATCATACACTGTAAAGCTAAGCTGAGTTTTCTGGGAAGAGCTCATTCTTCCTCACAGATGTCTGAGGTGGATTCCAGCATGGCTCTATAGGGTGATTACAGAAAGTATGTTTTACAGGAAAGCCCTACTTTGGGCAACATTTACACTCCAAACCTTTCTCAATGCGACTTGTATTACATATTCCATGCCCTGAAGTATGCCTCGGAAGAGGGTTTTCGAGCCTACAATGTGACAGCCTGAAGAGAAAATGGAATGCAACGCCTTAATGCGAGACACATCCCAAGTCAAAAAGCGCAATGAACATGCATCCTTCCCAGCTTCTTGATACTAAGCTACAGTCTGAGATACAGCACCTCTTAATTTCTGTATTCGGCCCATAGAGCCCTCTTTGATTGCACCTCTGCCATGTGCAAGCAAGAATGAGCTCTTGCCAGAAAAGTCAGCTAGTATTTTCAGCATATACTCCACTGAACTAGCTGCTGTATCTCAGACTGTAGCCTGCTATCAGGAATCTGGGAAGAATTCATGATCATTGCCCTTTTTTGCTTTGGATGTATCTCGCGTTATGGCGTTACATATCTCTTTCTCTTCAGGGAGTCGCAGTGTAGGCCGTAAAACCCACTTCCGAGGCATAATTCAGGGATGGAATACATAACAAAAGGTGAATTGAGAATGGTATGGAGTGTAAATATTGCCCAAAGAAGGGCTTTTCCTGTAAAACTTACTTTCTGTATTCGTCTAATAGAACCCTTTTGGAATCCAGCTCAGTCATGTGTGAGGAAGAATGAGCTCTTCCCAGAAAAGTCAAATAAGTTTCCAGCGGATACTCACATGAATTAGCTGCTGTATCTGAGACTGTAACCTGCTATCAGGAAGCTGGGAAGAATTCATGATCATTGCCCTTTTTGGCTTGGGATGTATCTCGTGTTATGGTGTTACATCCCACTTACTCTTCAGGGAATCGCAGTGCAGGCCTGAAAAGCCTCTTCCGGAGCATACTTCAGGCCATGGAATATATAAGACAAGGCGCATTGAGAAACTTTTGGAGTGTAAATGTTGCCCAAAGAAGGGCTTTTCCTGTAAAACTTACTTTCTGTATTCGTCTAATAGAACCCTCTTGGAATCCAGCTCAGTCATGTGTGAGGAAGAATGAGCTCTTCCCAGAAAAGTCAAATAAGTTTCCAGCGGATACTCACATGAATTAGCCTCTGTATCTGAGACTGTAACCTGCTATCAGGAAGCTGGGAAGAATTCATGATCATTGCCCTTTTTGGCTTGGGATGTATCTCGAGTTATGGCGTTACATACATGTTTCTCTTCAGGGAATCGCAGTGTAGGCCCGAAAAGCCTCTTCTGAGGCATGCTTCAGGCCATGGAATATATAAGACAAGGCGCATTGAGAAAGGTTTTGAGAGAAAATGTTGCCCAAAGAAGGGCTTTTCCTGTAAAATTATTCCCTGTTGTCATCTCATAGCGCCCTTTTGGGATCCAACCCAGTCAATTGTGGGGAAGGATGAGCTCTTCCCAGAAAACACAAATAAGCTTTCAGCGTATACTCAGCTGAATTTGATGCGATATCTGAGACTGTAACATGCTATCAGGAATCTGGTGAGACTTCATGTTCATTGCCCTTTTTGCCTTGGGATGTATCTCGCGTTATGGCATTACATACCTCTTTCTCTTCAGGGAGTCGCAGTGGAGGCCCTAGAAGCCACCTCCATGGCATATTTTGGGGCATAGGATATATAAGGCAAGGCGCATTGACAAAGGATTTTAGTGTAAATGTTGCTCAAAGAAGGGATTCTCCTGTAAAACTTACTCTCTATATTCGCCCCATAGATCCCTCTTGGAATCCAACTCAATCAATTGTGAGGAAGGATGAGCTCTTTCCAGAAAAATCACCTAAACTTTCAGCGTATGCTCACAAGAATTAGCTGCTGTATCTCAGACTGTAACCTGGTGTCAGAAAGCTGGTGAGATTTCATGTTCATTGCCCTTTTTGACTTGGGATGTATCTCGTGTTATGCGTTACATACCTCTTTCTCTTCAGGGAATCTCAGTGCAGGCCTGAAAAGCCTCTTCCGAGGCATACTTCAGGGCTGGAATATATAAGACAAGGCGCATTTAGAAAGGTTTGGAGTGTAAATGTTGCCTAAAGAAGAGCGCTTCCTGTAAAGCTTACTTTCTCTATTCGCCTCATAGAGCACTCTTGGAATCCAACTCAGTTATGGATGAGGAAGGATGAGCTCTTCCCAGAAGACTAAACAAAGCTTTCAGCGTATGCTCCCATGAATTAGCTGCTGTATCTCAGACTGTAAGCTGCTATCAGGAAGCTGGTGAGATTTCATGTTTATTGCCCTTTTTGACTTGGGATATATCTCGCGTTATGGCATTACATACCACTTTCTCTTCAGGGAGTTGCAGTGTAGTCCCAAAATCCTCTTCGGAGGCATTCTTCAGTGCATGAACTATATAAGACACGGCTCATTGAGAACGTTTTAGTGTGTAAATGTTGCCCAAAGACTGGCTTTTATGTAAAACTTACTCTCTGTATTTGCCTCATAGCACCCTCTTGGAATCCACCTCATTCATGTGTAAGGAATAAGGAGCTCTTGCCAGAAAACTCAACTAAGCTTTCTGCGTATTCTCAGCTGAATTTGCTGCTGTATCTCAGACTGTAACCTGCTCTCAGGAAGCTGGTGAGAGTTCATGTTCATTGCTCATTTTGTATTGGGGTGTATCTCGCGTTATGGTGTTACATACCTCTTTCTCTTCACGGATTGGCAGTGTAGGCCCGAAAAGCCTCTTCCGAGGCATACCACAGGGCATGAAATATATAAGGTAAGGCGCATTTAGAAAGGTTTGGAGTGTAAATGTTGCCTAAAGAAGAGCGCTTCCTGTAAAGCTTACTTTCTCTATTCGCCTCATAGAGCACTCTTGGAATCCAACTCAGTTATGGATGAGGAAGGATGAGCTCTTCCCAGAAGACTAAACAAAGCTTTCAGCGTATGCTCCCATGAATTAGCTGCTGTATCTCAGACTGTAAGCTGCTATCAGGAAGCTGGTGAGATTTCATGTTTATTGCCCTTTTTGACTTGGGATATATCTTGTGTTATGGCGTTACATACCACTTTCTCTTCAGGGAGTTGCAGTGTAGGCCCAAAAAGCGTCTTCCGAGGCATTCTTCAGTGCATGAACTATATAAGACACGGCTCATTGAGAACGTTTTAGTGTGTAAATGTTGCCCAAAGACTGGCTTTTATGTAAAACTTACTCTCTGTATTTGCCTCATAGCACCCTCTTGGAATCCACCTCATTCATGTGTAAGGAATAAGGAGCTCTTGCCAGAAAACTCAACTAAGCTTTCTGCGTATTCTCAGCTGAATTTGCTGCTGTATCTCAGACTGTAACCTGCTCTCAGGAAGCTGGTGAGAGTTCATGTTCATTGCTCATTTTGTATTGGGGTGTATATCGCGTTATGGTGTTACATACCTCTTTCTATTCATGGAGTCGCAGTTTAGGCCCAAAAAGCCTCTTCCGAGGCATACTTCACGGCATGAAATATAGAAGACATGGCACATTCTGAAAGATTTGGAGTGTAAAGTTGCCCAAAGAAGGGCTTTTCATGTAAAACTTTCTTTCTTCTTTCGCCTTATAGTGCCCTCTTGGAAATCACCTCTGTCATGTGTGAGGAATGATGAGCTCTTCCTAGGAAACTCAACTAAGCTTTCAACGTGTTCTCAGCTGAATTTGCTGCTGTATGTGAGACTGTAGCCTGATATCAGGAAACTGGTGAGAGTTCATTTTCATTGCCCTTTTGGTATTGGGATGTATCTCGCATTATGTCATTACATACCTCATTCTCTTCAGGGGGTCGCAGTGGAGGCCCGAAAAACATCTTCCGAGGCATACTTCAGGGCATGGAATATATAAGGCAAGGTGCATTGAGAATGCTTTGTAGTGTAAATGTTTCCCAGAGAAAGATTTTTCCTGTAAACCTTATTGTCTGTAGTAGCCCCATAGAGCCCTCTTGGATTCCACAGCAGCCATGTGCAAGCAAGTATGAGCTCTTCCCAGAATATTCAACTAAGCTTTTCAGCATATGCTCCCCTGAACAAGCTGCTGTATTTCATCCTGTACCCTGCTATGAAGAAGCTGGGAAGAATTCATGATCATTGCCCTTTTTTGCTTTGGATGCATCTCGCTTTATGGTGTTACATACCACTCTTTCTTCAAGGAGGCGCAGTGTAGGCCCGAAAAGCCTCTTCCAACGCATTCCTCACAGCATGGAATACATAAGACAATGAACATAGAGAAAGGTTTGAAGGGTAAATGTTGCCCAAAAAGGGTGTTTCCTGTAAACCTTACTTTCTGTATTCACCGAGAGATCCCACTTGGATTCCACCTCAGCCATGTGTAAGCATGCATGAGCTCTAGCCTGAAAACTCAACTAAGCTTATCAGCATATGCTCACCTGAATTAGCTGCTGTATTTCATCCTGTACCCTGCTATCAAGAAGCTGGGAAGAATACATGATCATTGCCCTTTTTAGCTTTGGAGGCATCTCGCTTTATGGTGTTACATACCACTCTTTCTTCAAGGAGGCGCAGTGTAGGCCCGAAAAGCCTCTTCCAACGCATTCCTCACAGCATGGAATACATAAGACAATGAACATAGAGAAAGGTTTGAAGGGTAAATGTTGCCCAAAAAGGGTGTTTCCTGTAAACCTTACTTTCTGTATTCACCGAGAGATCCCACTTGGATTCCACCTCAGCCATGTGTAAGCATGCATGAGCTCTAGCCTGAAAACTCAACTAAGCTTATCAGCATATGCTCACCTGAATTAGCTGCTGTATTTCATCCTGTACCCTGCTATCAAGAAGCTGGGAAGAATACATGATCATTGCCCTTTTTAGCTTTGGAGGCATCTCGCTTTATGGTGTTACATACCACTCTTTCTTCAAGGAGGCGCAGTGTAGGCCCGAAAAGCCTCTTCCAACGCATTCCTCACAGCATGGAATACATAAGACAATGAACATTGAGAAAGGTTTGAAGGGTAAATGTTGCCCAAAAAGGGTGTTTCCTGTAAACCTTACTTTCTGTATTCACCGAGAGATCCCACTTGGATTCCACCTCAGCCATGTGTAAGCATGCATGAGCTCTAGCCAGAAAACTCAACTAAGCTTATCAGCATATGCTCACCTGAATTAGCTGCTGTATCTCAGAGTGCAACCTGCTATCAACAAGCTGGGAAGAATTCATGATCATTGCCCATTTTTCTTTGTATGTATCTCTCGTTATGGAGTTACATATCAGTTTCTCTTCAGGATGTCGCAGTCAAGGTCAAAAAACATGCTCTCAGGCATTCTTCAGGCATGGAGCACATAAGACAAGGCACTTTGAGAAGATTTTGAAGGGTAAACGTTGACCAAAGAAGGGTTTTTTCTTTAAAACTGACTTTCTGTATTCGCCCATCAGAGCCACCCTGTACTCCACCTCAGCCATGTGCAAGCAAGAATGAGCAATTGCCAGAAAACTCAAGTAAGATTTTCAGCATTTGCTCCCCTGAACTAGCTGCTGTATCTCAGACTGTAGCCTGCTATCAAGAAGCTGGGAAGAATTCATGATAATTGCCATTTTTTGCTTTGGAAGTATCTCGCGTTATGGAGTTACATATCAGTTTCTCTTCAGGATGTCGCAGTCAAGGTCAAAAAACATGCTCTCAGGCATTCTTCAGGCATGGAGCACATAAGACAAGGCACTTTGAGAAGATTTTGAAGGGTAAACGTTGACCAAAGAAGGGTTTTTTCTTTAAAACTGACTTTCTGTATTCGCCCATCAGAGCCACCCTGTACTCCACCTCAGCCATGTGCAAGCAAGAATGAGCAATTGCCAGAAAATTCAATTAAGATTTTCAGCATATGCTCCCCGGAAATAGCTGCTGTATCTCAGACTGTAGCCTGCTATCAAGAAGCTGGGAAGAATTCATGATAATTGCCCTTTTTGACTTTGGATATATTTGGCTTGGTGGAGATATATACAACTTTCTCTTCAGGGAGTCACCGTGTAGGCCAGAAAGCCTCTGCCGAGGGATTCTTCAGGGCTTGGACTATGTAAGACAAGGCACGTTGAGACAGTTTGGGAGTGTCAATGTTGCCCAGAGCAGGGTGTTTCCTGTAAAACTTACTTTCTGCCTTCGCCTCATAGAGCCCTCTTGGATTCCACCAAGCCATGTGTAAGGAAGAATGAGCTCTTGCCAGAAAACTGAACAAAAGCTTTCCAGCGTATGCTCATCTGAGTTAACTGCTGTATCTCAGAGAGTAGCCTGCTATCAAGAAGCTGGGAAGAATTCATGCTCATTGCCTTTTTTGCTTTGGATGTATCTAGCGTTATGGCATTACATACCACTTTCTCTTCAGGAAGTCGCAGTGTATTTCCAAAAAGCCTCTTCCGAGGCATACTTCAGGGCATTGAACACTTAAGATAAGGCACAATGAGAAGGTTTTGAAGGGTAAATGTTGCCCAGAGAACGGCTTTTCCTGTAAATCTCACATTCTGTATTCGCCCCATTGAACCATCCTGCACTTCAACTCAGACATGTGTAAGCAAGAATGAGCGCTTGCCAGAAAAGTAAGCTAAGATTTTCAGCGTATGCTCACCTAAATTACCTGCTATATCTCAGACTGTAGCCTGCTATCAAGATCCTGGGAAGAATTCATGGTCATTGCCCTTTTTTATCTTGGATGTATTTCACATCGTGGAGATATGTAGCGTATACATATCTCCACGAGCTCAAGAATACGCTCTTCCTAGAAAACTCAACTAAGCTTTCAGCGTATGCTCACCTGAATTAGCTGCTGTATCTCAGACTTTAACCTGCTATCAGGAAGCTGGTGTGATTTCATATTAATTGCCCTTTTTGACTTGGGATGTATCTCGCGTTATGGCATTACATACATCTTTCTGGTGAGGGAGTCACAGTGTAGGCTCGAAAAACCTCTTCCGAGGCATATTTCAGGGCATGGAATATATAAGACAAGGCGCACTGAGAAAGGTTTGGAGTGAAAATGTTGCTCAAAGAAGGGCTTTTCCTGTAAAACGTACTTTCTGTCTTCACCACATAGAGTCCTCTTGGAATCCAGCTCAGTCATGTGTGGGGCAGGATGAGCTCTTCCCAGAAAACTAAACTATGCTTTCAGCATATTCTCCCATGAATTAGCTGCTGTATCTGACACTGTAACCTGCTATCAGTAAGCTGGTGGGATTTCATGTTCATTGCACTTTTTGACTTGGGATGTATCTCACATTATGGCGTTTCATATCTCTTTCTCTTCAGGGAATCGCAGTGTAGGCCCAAAATGCCTCTTCTGTAGCACACATCAGGGCATGGAATATATAAGACAAGCCTCATTGAGTAAGTTTTGGAGCTTAAATGTTGCTCAAGGAAGGGTTTTTCCTGTAAAACTTACTTTCTGTCTTCACCACATAGAGTCCTCTTGGAATCCAGCTCAGTCATGTGTGGGGCAGGATGAGCTCTTCCCAGAAAACTAAACTATGCTTTCAGCATATTCTCCCATGAATTAGCTACTGTATCTGAAACTGTAACCTGCTATCAGGAAGTTGGTGAGATTTCATGTTCATTGCCCATTTTGACTTGGGATGTATCTCACGTTATGGCATTACATACCTCTTTCTCTTCATGGAGTCGCAGTGTAGGCTCGAAAAGCCTCTTCCGAGGCATCCTTCACGGCATGGTATATACAAGGGCAAGTTTCAGTGAGAAAGGATTGGAGTATAAATGTTGCCCAAAAAAGGTGTTTTCCTATAACTTACTTACTTTCTGTATTTGCCTCATAGAGCCCTATGGACTCCAACTCAGTCATGTGTCAGATAGAATGAGCTCTTCCCAGAAAATTCAACTAAGCTTTCAGTGTATGCTCACATGTATTAGCTGCTGGATCTGAGACTGTAACCTGGTATCAGGAATCTGGTGATATTTCATGTTCATTGCCCTTTTTGACTTGGGATGTATCTCGCGGTATGCGTTACATACCTCTTTCTCTTCAGGGATTCTCAGTACACACCCGAAAAGCCTCTTCCGAGACATAATTCAGGGCATGGAATATATAAGGCAACGCGCATTGGGAAAGGTTTGGAATGTAAATGTTGCCCAAAGAAGGGTTTTTCCTATAAAACTTACTTTCTATATTCGACTCATAGAGCGCTCTTGGAATCCAACTCAGGCATGTGTGGGGAAGGATGAGCTCTAGGCAGAAAACTCAACTAAGTTTTCAGCATATGCTCAAATGAAATAGCTGCTGTATCTCAGCCTGTAACCTGCTATCAGCAATCTGGTGATATTTCATGTTCATTGCCCTTTTTGACATGGGATGTGTCTTGCGTCATGGCGTTACATAACTCATTCTCTTCAGGGAGTCACAGTGGAAGCCAGAAAGCCCTCTTCTGTTGCATACACAAGGCATGGAATATATAAGACAAGGCGCATTAAGAAAGTTTTGGAGTGTAAATGTTGCCCAAAGAAGGGCTTTTCCTGTAAAACTTAATTTGTGTATTCACCTCATAGAGCGCTCTAGGAATCCACCTCAGTCATGTTTGATGAAGAATGAGCTCTTCCCAGAAAACTCAACTAAGCTTTCAGCGTATGCTCACATGAATTAGCTGCTGTATCTCAGAATGTAACCTGCTCTCAGGAAGCTGGTGAGATTAAATGTTCATTGCCCTTTTTGACATGGGATGTGTCTCGCCTCATGGCGTTACATAACTCATTCTCTTCAGGGAGTCGCAGTGGAGGCCGGAAAACCCTCTTCTGTTGCATACACAAGGCATGGAATATATAAGACAAGGTGCATTAAGAAAGTTTTGGAGTGTAAATGTTGCCCAAAGAAGGGCTTTTCCTGTAAAACTTAATTTGTGTATTCACCTCATAGAGCGCTCTAGGAATCCACCTCAGTCATGTTTGATGAAGAATGAGCTCTTCCCAGAAAACTCAACTAAGCTTTCAGCGTATGCTCACATGAATTAGCTGCTGTATCTCAGAATGTAACCTGCTCTCAGGAAGCTGGTGAGATTAAATGTTCATTGCCGTTTTTGACTTGGGATTGATCTTGCGGTATGCGTTACATACCTCTTACTCTTCAGGGAATCTCAGTGTAGACCCGAAAATCCTCTTCCAAGGCATACTTCAGGGCATGGAATATATAAGGCAAGGCGCATTGAGAAAGCTTTGGAGTGCAAATGTTTCCCAAAGAAGGGCTTTTCCTATAAAACTTACCTTCTGTGTTCGCCTCATAGTGCCCTCTTGGAACCAAACTCAATCATGTGTGAGGAGGAATGAGCTCTTCCCAAAAATCTCAACTAAGCTTTCAGCGTATGCTCACATGAATTATCTCCTGTATTTCAGACTGTAAGCTGCTGTCAGGAAACTGGTCATATTTCATGTTCATTGCCCTTTTTGTCTTGGGTTGTATCTCTCGTTATGGCGTTACATTGGACTTTCTCTTCAGGGAGTCGCAGTGTAGGCCCAAAAATTCTTTTCCGTGGCAAACTTCAGGGCATGGAATATATAAGGCAGGTTGCATTGAGAAAGCTTTGGAAAGTAAATGTTGCCCAAAGAAGGGCTTTTCCTGTAAAACTTACTTTCTGTATTCACCTCATAGCGCCCTCTTGAAATCCACCTCAGTCAAGTGTGAGGAAGTATGAGCTCTTCCCAGAAAACTCAACTAAGCTTTCAGTGTATGCACCCATGAATTAGCTGCTGTATCTCAGACTGTAACCTGCTATCAGGAAGCTGGTGAGATATCATGTTCATTGCCTGTTTTGACTTGGGATATATCTAGCTTCATGGCGTTACATACCTCTTTCTCTTCAGGGAATCGCAGTGGAGGCCCGAAAAGCCTCTTCCGAGGCATACTTCAGGGCATGGAATATATAAGACAAGGCGCATTGAGAAAGGTTTGGAGTGTAAATGTTGCCCAAAGAAGGGCTTTTCCTGTAAAACTTACTTTCTGTATTCGCCTCATAGTGCCCTCTAGGAATCCACCTCAGTCAAGTGTGAGGAAGAATGAACTCTTCCCAGAAAACTCAACTGAGCTTTCAGTATATGCTCACATGAATTAGCTGCTGTATCTCAGGCTGTAACGTGCTATCAGGAAGGTGGTGAGATTTCATGTTCATTTCCTTTTTTGACTTGGGATGTATCTAGCTTCATGGCGTTACATACCTCTTTCTCTTCAGGGAGTCGCAGTGTAGGCCCGAAAAGCCTCTTCCGAAGCATACTTCAGGGCATGGAATATATAAGACAAGGCGCATTGAGAAAGGTTTGGAGTGTAAATGTTGCCCAAAGAAGGGCTTTTCCTGTAAAACTAACTTTCTGTATTCGCCTCATAGAGCGCTCTTGGAATCCACCTCAGCCATGTGTGGGGAAGGATGAGCTCTTGCCAGAAAACTCAAATAAGCTTTCCGCGTATTCTAAGCTGATTTTGCTGCTGTATCTGACTGTAACCTGCTATCAGGAAGCTGGTGAGATATCATGTTCATTGCCCGTTTTGACTTGGGATATATCTAGCTTCATGGCGTTACATACCTCTTTCTCTTTAGGGAGTCACAGTGTAGGCCCGAAAATCCTCTTCCGAGGCATACTTCAGGGCATGGGTTATATAAGGGAAGTCACATTGAGAAAGGTTTGGAGTGTAAATGTTGCCGATACAAGGGCTTTACCTATAAAACTTACTTTCTGTATTCACCTCACAGTGCCATCTTGGAATCCACCTCAGTCAAGTTGAGGAGGAATGAATGAGCTCTTCACAGAAATGTCAACTAAGCTTTCAGCGTATGCTCACATGAATTACCTGCTGTTTCTCAGACTGTAGCCTGCTATTAAAAAGCAGGGATGAATTCATGATCATTGCCTTTTATGACTTTGGATGTATTTCGCGTGGTGGACATATTCACCAATTTCTCTTCAGGGATTCGCAGTGTAAGCCCGATAAAACTCGGCTGAGGCATTCTCTAGGCTTGGAATATGTAAGACAAGGCACGTCGAGACAATTTTGGAGTGTAAATGCTGCCCAGAGAAGAGTGTTTCCTGTAAATATGACTTTCTGTATCACCCCATAGAGCCCTTTTGGATTCCACCCCAGCCATGTGTAAACAAGAATGAGCTCTTGCCAGAACACTCAACTAAGCTTTTCAGCATACGCTCCCCTGAACAAACTGCTGTATCTCAGACTGTAGCCTGCTATCAAGAATCTGGGAAGATTTCATGATCATTGCCTTTTTCTTTATTTGGATGCATCTCACGTAATGGCGATACATACCACTTTCTCATCAGGGAGTCGCAGTGTAGGCCCGAAAAGCCTCTTCCGAGGCATACTTCAGGGCATGGAATATATAAGGCAAGGAACATTGAGAAAGGTTTGGAGTGTAACTGTTGCCCAAAGAAGGGCTTTTCCTGTAAAACTTACTCTCTGTATTCACCTCATAGAGGCCTCTTGGAATCCAGCTCAGTCAACTGTGAGGAAGGATGAGCTCTTGCCAGAAAACTCAACTAAGATTTCAGCGTATGCTCACATGAATTAGCTGCTATATCTGAGACTGTAACCTGCTATCAGGAAGCTGGTGAGAGTTGATGTTCATTGCCCATTTTGTCTTGGGATGTATCTCGTGTTTTGGCGTTACATACCTCTTTGTCTTCAGGGAGTCGAAGTGCAGGCCCTGAAAACCTCATATGAGGCATACTTCAGGGCATGGAATATATAACGAAAGGCACATTGAGAAAAGTTTGGACTGTAATGG
>JAIOJX010000017.1:866122-944546 GCA_022376925.1 Tragulus kanchil
GGGACTCCCTGAAGAAAAGTTGATTAACACCATAGCACAAGATACATCCCAAATCAAAAAGGCAAAAACTGAATACTTCCAGATTCTAAAAGCATGCTACAGTTGAGATACAGAGCTAATTCAGCTGAGAATTTTTCCCAAAAAATTTTCTAAAAGGGTTTTTCAAAGCAAAAATATTAAGGAAAAATTATTTGGGCCTTTTAAAAAATAAAAAAAAAAAGTTTTTGGGGCTACTTAAACAACATTCAGGAATGAAAAATTCCGTAATTCTTCCCACCTTTATAGAGGTACCAAAATCTGAGAAAAAAAATTTAATTTTCAGGAATGAACTGAAATTTGGGGAAATTTTCCCCCAAAGTTTCTTATTCACTTAATGAGGAGATTCCAAGAGGTGCTGAGGGAAAACAGAAGAGTTTTACAGAATAGAACTACTTTTTGGGGAAAATTACATCCAAATTTCCAATTCCTTATTCAATACAGGGCAATGAACAGAAGGGCTTTTCAGGCTTGCACTGGAAACTCCCCAAGGGAAAGGGGGGATGAAAGCCATTAACACGAGATATCCAAAGCAAAAGGGCAAATGAACATGAATTTTCCAGCTTCTTGATACACTACAGTCTGGAAAGCCAGTAATTCACTGAGAATATCTTTAAGTTGATTTTTGGCAAGAGCTATTCCTCCCCCACTTAGAGGGGGATCAAGACGCAAGCAAATAAAGAAAGAATTTTCGGAAACCCTTATTTGGGAACTTTACAGTCAAAAGTTCTCAATGGTTGTTTTAAATTTGATCCTGAAGTCTCTGGAAGAGCTTTTCCCCTTACATGGCCTGCCCATGAAAGAGAAAGTTAGAACAACTTCGAAGATTTTCATCCAAAGTCAAAAGGGCAATGAACATGAATTCCCAGCTTCTTGTTGCAGCTACAAAGTTGAAGATACAGAGTAATTTAGCTGAGAATATCTAAAATTTGATTTTCTGGCAAAGCTCTTTTTTTCCTAAACACTTGCTGAGGATTTTCCCCAGAGCCCCCTATGGGTGAAAAGAGAAGCTTTTTCAGGAAAAGCCCTTTTGTGGGAAACATTTTCATCCAAAACTTTCTAAATGGCTTCTTAAAATATTGCTGACCTGAAGTATGCCTCGGAAGAGGCTTTCAAATACACTGCGACTCCGAAGAGAAAGTGGTTTTAATGCAATTAGGAGATACATCAAAGTCACCAGGCAAAAGAACATGAATTCTACAGCTTCTTGATAGGGCTACAGTCTGAGATACAAAGCTAATTCTTTTGAAACTAAAGTTGAGTTTCTGGCAAGAGCTCATTTTCCTCAACCTGGCTGAGGTGATTCCAAGAGGGCCTATGGGGAATAAAGAGTAAGTTTAAAAGAAAACCTTCTTTGCCCAAAATTTACACTCCAAAATTCTCAATACGCATTTCTAACATATTCATACCCTAAAATATGCCTTCGAAGAAGCTTTCGGCTACACTGCGACTACCTGAAGAGAAAGTGGAATTAAGCCATTACCGAGATACATCCAAGTCAAAAGGGGAATGGACATGAATTCATCACAACTTCTTGATAGCAGGCTACAGTCTGAGATACAGCACTAATTCGCTGAGAATATGCTGACAAGTTGAGTTTCTGGCAAGAGCTCATTCTTCCTCAAATTTTCTGGGTGAATTCAAGAGGCGCTATGGGGTGAATATAGAAAGTAAGTTTTCGGAAAAGCCTTCATTGGGCAACATTTACACTTTAAAAGTTTCTCAATGCACCTTGTCTTATATATTCCCTGCCCTGAAGAAACCCTTTAAAGAGACTTTTCAGGCCTACACTGCGACTCTGAAGAGAAAGTGGTCATAACCAACACGAGATACATCCCAAGTCAAAAGGGCAATAACATGAATCTTCCAATTCTTGATGCAGGCTACATTCTGACATACAGCAACTAATTCAGCTGAGAATAGCTACAATCTAAATTGAGTTTTCCCGGCAAGAGCTCTTCTTCCTCACATGCTTGGTGGATTCCAAGAGGCTGTGGGAATACAAAGTAAATTTTACAGGAAAAGCCTTCTTTGGGCAACATTTAACTCAAAACTTTCTCAATGCCCTTGTCTTTCATATTGCATGCCCTGAAGAATACTGGAAGAGATTTTTCGGCCTACACTGGACCTGAAGAGAAATGTGTCTAACACCATACAAATACATCCCAAGTCAAAAAGGGGAATGAACATGAATACTTACCAGATTCTTGATAGCAGGCTACAGTATGCGATACAGCAACTAATTAAGCTGAGAATATGCTAAAAACTCATTTAGTTTTCTGGCAAGAGCCATTCTTCCTCACACTGACTTGGTGGATTCGAGAAAAACCCATGAGGGAATAAAAGTAAATTTTACAGGAAAAGCCTTCTTTGGGCAAAATTTAGACTCCCAAAAATTTTCAATGGCCTTGGGTCTTTACATATTGCAAAGCCGGGAATATTTGCTTCTGAAGAGGCTTTTTGGGGTACCTTTGGGGCTCCCTGAAGAAAATGTTGTACTAAACCTCCAACAAGATAATCCAAATAAAAGGAACAACTGAATTTCCAGTTCAAATAGCAGCTACATTTGAGAAAGCAGTAATTACTGAAAATGCTAATTTCTGGCAGGCATTCTCCTAACATGACGAAATGGATTCAGAAAGATTTTGGGGGGCGATAAGAAAAAATTTTCAAAGCCCTTGGGCTACATTTAACTCAAAACAATTTCAAAGAAAATCATTCTTAAAACTCAGCTCGTAAGGGCATCGAAGCAGCTTTTCAGCTGAGAAACTGAAATGAATTTTCTGGAAAGCCATTCTTCTCACCCCCTTACTTGAGGTGGGTTCCAAGAGGTCTAGGGAAAAAGAAGAGTTTTACAGAAAAGCCCCCTTTTTTGGGAACATTTACGCCAAAAGTTTCTAATTGCCTTTTACATATTATCCCGAAGTTGTCGAAGAGGCTTTTCGGCCTCAGCGACCCCGAAGGAAAGTGGGTGTAAGCATTAAGATACTCAAAGAAAGGGCAATAAAATGAATTCTTCCCAGCTTCTTGTTTGGCCCACAGTCTGAGATACACAGAATTCAGCTGAGAATATGTGGAAAGGGGTTTTCTCAAGGCTTCCTTTTCCCAGACTGGGGGATTAAGACCTAGGAGAATAAAAAAGAATTTTTCAGAAAACCCTTTTTGGGCCCTTCAGCCAAAAATTCTAAGGCTTTCGACAATTGCCTCCCGAAGTATGCTGGAAGAGGCTTTTCGGCTACATTCTCACCCAAAGAGAAGTATTAAAAATTAGATACATCAAGTCACAAGGGCAAGAAATGATTTTTCCACCTTTTGGAATTTACAGTCAAAAGCAATTACTGAAAATTTGAAAACCTGAGTTTGCTGGCAAGAGCTCTTTTCCTCACACTTGCTATATTCCAGACTCTATGGGAAAAAAAATTTTTGGGTTTAAAAGAAAACCTTCTGGCACATACATCCAAATTTCAAAGGGTCACATATTGCTACCAAGAATTCCTCGGAAGAGCTTTCGGCTACTGCACTCCGAAGAGAAAGTGGTTAATGATTGGAGATACACAAACAACAGGCTGAAAGATCTAGCTTTAAGTTGGTAATCTGAGAAAGCAGCTTTCTCATTACACTGACGGTTGAGTTTCTCAAGAGCCATTTTTCAATGGGGTTCAAGAGGCCATTGGAATAAATAAGTTTTACAGGAAAAACCTTCTTTGGGCAACATTTACATAAAACTTTCTCAATGGGTTCTTTACATATTCCCGACCCTAAGTATGCCTCGAAGAGGGTTTCACTCACTGGACTCCTGAAGAGAAAGTGGTATGTAATGCCAAAACGAGATACATCCAAGTCAAAGGGCAATGAACATGAATCTTCCAGCTTCTTGATAGGGCTACAGTCTGAATACAACAACTATTTTCCCGAAATAGCTGAAAGAGTATTTCTGGCAAGAGCTCTTCTTCCTCACACTGCTGAGGTGGATTCCAAGAGGCGCTATGGGGAATAAAAAGTAATTTAAAAGGAAAACCCTTCTTTGGGCAAAATTTACACTAAAATTTCTCAATCCCTTGTCTTACATATTCATCCCTAAAGTATGCCCAAGAATTTTCGGCCTACACTGCGACCCTGAAGAGAAAGTGGCATAACCAATAAATACATCCCAAGTCAAAAGGGCAATAACATGAATACCCAGCTTCTTGATGCAGGTAATCTGAATACAGCAACTATTCGCTGAGAATATGCTACAAACAATTGAGTTTCTGGCAAGAGCTCTTCTTCCTCAAATTGACTGGTGGATTCCAAGAGGCTATGGGGAAAAAAAAAGTAAATTTTCAGGAAAAGCCCTTCTTTGGGCAACATTTAACTCAAAACTTTCTCAATGCCTTGTCTTACATATTGCATGCCCTGAAGATGCTTTGAAGAGTTTTCGGCCTACACTTGCCGAAGAAAAGTGTCTTTAAAACCATAACAGATACATCCCAAGTCAAAAGGCAATAACTGAATACTTACCAATTCTTATGCGGCTCATTCTGACATACAGCAACTAATTCAGCTGAGTAGCAAAATATTATTTCTGGCAAGAGCCCTTCTTCCTCACACTGCTGGTGGATTCCAAAAGGGCCATGGTGAATAAGAAAGTAAATTTTCAGGAAAAGCCTTTTTGGGCTACATTTACACTCCAAAACTTTCTCAATGCCTGTCTTAATATTCATGCCCTGAAGATCCTGGAAGAGATTTTTCCCACACTTTATCCTGAAGAGAAATGGATGTAACGCATTCGAGAAAAATAAGCAAAAAAGGCAATGAACTGAATTCTTCCCAGACTTTTGGGAGAAAAGTTCTGAAACAGATAATTTACAGAATAACTAAAATTTTAATTTTCTGCAAGAGCCCCATTCTTCCTCACTGACTGGGGGATTGAAGAGGGTTAGGTGGAAAAGAAAGAATTTTCAAAAAGCCTTTTGGGGAACATTAAACTCCAAATTTCTAATGCACTTTCTTAATATTCCCGGCTAATATGCCTCGAAGGGTTTTGGGGTTCCCACACTGACTCCAAAAATAGAAAAAAGGATTAAGCCATTAGGAACATAAGTCCCAAAAAGGCAATGGCTGAATTTCCCAGATTGGAAATTATTTCGGCTACATCTAATACAGCAAAGAAATTATTTAGAATAGCTGAGATAAGTAGTTTTTGCAAGAAATATTCTTCCCCACTTGCTGAGGTATTCAAAGCGCTAATTGGAGGAATAAGAAATTTTAAATTTTACAGGAAAAGCCCTTTTTCAAAATTACATTTATTCCAAGCCCCGAATTTTTGCCTTGGTTTCACCATTTCCAATGCCCTGAAGTATGCCCCGAAGAGGTTTTTCCAACCCCCAGCCCTAAGAGAAAATGGATTAAAGCCATTACGAGATACATCAAAGTCACAAAGGGGAATGAACATGAAACTTCCCAGCTTTTATAGCAGGCTAGTCTGAATACAAGAGCTAATTAGCTGAAACTGAAAAAGTTGAGTTTTCGGAAGAGCTCATTCTTCTCACACTTTGAGTGATTCCCAAAGGCTCTATGGGCAATAAGAAGTAAGTTTCAGGAAAAGCCTTTTTGGGCTACATTTACATTTCCCAAAAATTTCTCAATCGCCTTTCTAAATATTCATCCCTAAGTATGCCCGGAAGATTTTCGCCCACCGCACTCCTGAAGAGAAAGTGGAAAAGCCATTACCCAGATACATCAAATTCAAAAGGCAATGAAAATAATTCTTCCCAGCTCTTGATAGCAGGCTGCAGTCTGAGATACAGAGCTAATTCAGCTGAGAATATGCTGGAAATTGATTTTTGGCAAGAGCTCATTCTTCCTCAAAATTTGACTGAGTGGATTCCAAAGGGTATGGGTGAATAAAAAAGTAATTTTCAGGAAAAGCCTTTTTGGGCAACATTTACACTCCAAAACTTTCTAATCCCTTTCTTTCATATTCATGCCCTGAATATGCCTAAGATTTTCAGCCTACTTGCACTCCTGAAGAAAGTGGTAACAAGCCATACCGAAGATACATCAAGTAAAAGGCAATGAACATGATTCTTCCGCTTTTGATAGCAGGCTGCAGTTGAATAACAGCTAATTCCTGGAATATGCTGAAATTAATGATTTTGGCAAGACTCTTCTTCCTCAATTTTGGGTGGATTCCAGAAGGGTTTTGGGGGAATACAGAATTTAAAAATTTCAGGAAAAGCCTTTTTGGCAATTTTCATCCAAAACTTCTAATGCCTTTCTTCATATTGCATGCCCTGAAAATATGCCTCGGAAAGGATTTGGCCCAAAAACGACCCTGAAGAGAATGGATGTAACCCATTCACGAGATACATCCAAAGTCAAAAGGGCAATGAACATGAATCTTCCAGTTCTTGAAGCGCTCAGTTTGAATACAGCCCATTTTAGCTGAGAATATGCTTAAAAATTTTTAGTTTTTGGAAGAGCTATTCTTCCTCACCTTGATGAGGTGGATTCCAAGAGGGGCTTGGGCGAATCAGAAAGTAAGTTTACAGGAAAACCTTCTTTGGCAACTATTTAATCCCAAAAATTTCTAATGGCCTTTCTTACATATTGCATGCGAAGTATGCCCCGGAAGAGGGTTTTCGGGCCCAACACTGGCCCTGAAGAGAATGGTACTACAATAATTAGATACATCCCAATAAAAAGGGGAAAACTGAATCTTCCAGATTCTTATAGCAGGCTAATTTGAATACAGCACTAATTCAGCTGGAAATGCTTAAAATTAGGATTTTCTGGGAAGAGCTCATTCTTCCTAAACTGACTTAGGTGGATTCAAGAGGGCAATGAGGAATTAAATCAATTTTACAGGAAAACCTTTTGGGCAAAATTTAACTCCAAAATTCTCAATGCAAACCTGCTTACATATTGCATGCCTGAAGATGCCTCGAATAGGCTTTCAGGCTAACCTAGGCCCGAAAAAATGAAATCTTCCAAAATTAGAGAATAAACCCCAAAATCAAAGGTGAACATGAATCTTAAGATTATGAATAGGCTATTCTTTAGATACAAACAAAATTACTGAATATGCCCCAAAATCTGTGAGTTTTCTGAAGACCTTTTCCTCAACATGGACTAGGGGGGATTCAAAGCCATAGGCGAATAACCCAAAAGTTTTAGGAAGAAATAATTTTGGGCCTTTTACACTAACTTCCAATGATTGTCTTACATATTGCTTGCCCTGAAGTATGCTTCTGAAGAGGCTTTTCAGGCCTGCCTTGTGACTCCCTGAAGAAAATGTTGTACGTAACACCATAACACAAGATACATCCCAAATCAAAAACAAAAATGAACATGAATACTTACCAGATTCATGATATCAGACTACAGTGAGATACAGCAGCTAATTCAACTGAGAATACGCTGAAAAGCTTAGTGGATTATTCTAGCAAGAGCTCATTCTTCCTCAAACATGACTGAGGTGGATTCAAAGAAGAAACTATGAGGTGAATAGAGTAAGTAAATTTTACAATAAAAGCTCTACTTTGGGCTACATTTACACTCCAAAACTTTGTCAATGTGTCTTGTCTTACATACTCCATGACCTGAAGTCTGACTCAGAAGAGGCTTTTCAGGCCTACACTGCGACGACCTGAAGGGAAATTGGGATGCAACGCGATTACGCGAGATACATCCAAAGTCAAAAAGGGCAATGAACATGAATTCCTCCCAGTTTCTTGATAGCAGGCTACAGTCTGAGATACAGTAGCTAAGTCAGCTGAGAATACGCTGAAAAGTTGAATTTTTTGGCAAGAACTCATTCTTCCTCACACGTGAATGAGGTGGATTTCATGAGGCCTTATGGGGTGAATACAGAATGCTAGTTTTACAGGAAAAGCGCGTCTTTGGGCAACATTTACACTCATAAACTGTCTCAATCGCCTTCTCTTAGATATTGCGTACTCTGAAGTATGCCTTGGAAGAGAAATTTCGGGCCTAAACTGCGACTCCCTGAAGAGAAAGTGGTACATAACACCATAACACGAGATACTTAAGTTAAAAAGGGCAATGAACATGAAGAATTACCAGCTTCTTGATAGCAGGCTCCAGTCTGAAATACAGCAAGTAATTCAGCTGAGAATACGCTGAAAAGCTTTTTGAGTTTACTAGCAAGAGCTCATTCTTCCTCACAAATGACTGTAGTGGAATCAAAAGAGTTTCTATGAGATGAATACAGAAAGTATGTTTTACCGGAAAAGCCCTTCTTTGGGAAACATTTACAGTCGAAACCATTCTCAATGAGCCTTATCTTACATATTGTATGCCCTGAGGTATGCTACTGAAGAGACTTTTTGGGCCTACACTATGACGCCCTGAAGAGAAATTGCTATTTAACGCCAAAACACGAGATACATCCCAAGTCAAAAAGGGCAATGAATCTGAATTTTTTCCAGCTTCTTAATAACAGGCTACAGTCTGAGATAGAGCAGATAATTCAGCTGAGAATATGCTGAGAAGTTGAGTTTTCTGGCAAGAGCTCATTCTTCCTCACACTTGACTGATACGGATTCAGAGAAGGCTCGATGAGGTGAATACAGAAAGCAAGTTTTACAGGAAAAGCCCTTCTTTGGGCTACATTTACACTCCAAAAGTTTCTCAATGCGTCTTGTCTTACGTATTCCATGTCCTGAAGTATGCCTCAGAAGAGGCTTTTCGGGGCTACACTGCGACTCCCTGAAGAGAAATGGTAACTAACGCAACAATACAAGATACATCCCAAGTCAAAAAGGGCAATGAACATGAATTCTTCCCAGCTTCTTGATAGCAGGCTACAGTCTGAGATAGAGCAGCTAATTCAGCTGAGAATATGCTGAGAAGTTGAGTTTTCTGGCAAGAGCTCATTCTTCCTCACACTTGACTGAAGTGGATTCAGAGAAGGCTCTATGAGGTGAATACAGAAAGTAAGTTTTACAGGAAAAGCCCTTCTTTGGGCTACATTTACACTCCAAAAGTTTCTCAATGCACCTTGTCTTACATAATCCATGGCCTAAAATATGCCTCGGAAGAGGCTTTTCGGCCTACACTGCGACTCCCTGAAGAGAAATGGTAACTAACGCAACAATACAAGATACATCCCAAGTCAAAAAGGGCAATGAACATGAATTCTTCCCAGCTTCTTGATAGCAGGCTACAGTCTGAGATAGAGCAGCTAATTCAGCTGAGAATATGCTGAGAAGTTGAGTTTTCTGGCAAGAGCTCATTCTTCCTCACACGTGACTGAGGTGGATTCCAAGAGGCGCTATGGGACGAATACAGAAAGTAAGTTTTACAGGAAAAGCCCTTCTTTGGGCTACATTTACACTCCAAAACTTTCTCAGTGCGCCTTCTCTTACATATTGTAGGCCCAGAAGTATGTCTCAGAAGAGGATTTTCGGGCCTACACTGCGACGCCCTGAGGAGAAAGAGAGATGTAACGCCATTATGCGAGATGCATCCAAAGTCAAAAAGGGCAATGAACATCAATTCTTACCAGCTTCTGTATAGCTGTCTACAGTCTGAATAACAGCAGCTAATTCAGCTGAGAAAACGCTGAGAAGTCGAGGCTTCTGGTAGGAGCTCATTCTTCCTCACACTTGACTGAGGTAGATTCCAAGAGGCGCTATGTGGTGAATGCTGAAAGTAAGTTCTACATGAAAAGCCATTCTTTGGGCAATATTTACACACCAAAATTTTCTCAATGCGCCTTCTCTTACATATTGCATGCACTGAAGTATGCCTCGGAAGAGGCTTTTAGGGCCTACACTGCGACTCCTGGAAGAGAAAGTGGGATGTAACGCCATTACTCGAGATACATACAAAGTCTAAAAGGGCAATGAACATTAATTCTTCCCAGCTTGTTGATAGAAGGCTGCAGGTTGAGATACATCAGCTAATTCAGCTGGGATTATGCTGTAAATTTGAATTTTTTGGCAAGAGCTCATTCTTCCTCACAATTGACTAAGATGGATTCCAAGCGTCGCTGTTGGGTGAATAGAGAATGTTCATTTTAAAGGAAAAGCTCTAATTTTGGCAACATTTACACTGCAAAACTTTCTCTATGTGCATTTTCTTACTTATTCCATGACTAGTAGCATGCCTCGGAAAAGGATTTTCTGGTCTACACTGCGACTCCCTGAAGAGCCAGTGGGATGTAACGCCATTAAGCGAGATACATCTAAAGTTTAAAATGGCAACGAACATTATTTCTTCCCAGCTTGTTGATAGCAGGCTGCAGGTTGAGATACATCAGCTAATTCAGCTGGGAGTATGCTGTAAATTTGAATTTTTTGGCAAGAGCTCATTCTTCCTCACAATTGACTGAGATGGATTCCGAGTGTCGCTGTGAGGTGAATAGAGAATGTTCATTTTAGAGGAAAAGCTCTACTTTGGGCAACATTTACACTGCAAAACTTTCTCTATGTGCATTTTCTTACTTATTCCATGACTTGTAGTATGCCTCGGAAAAGGATTTTCTGGTCTACACTGCGACTCCCTGAAGAGACAGTGGGGTGTAACGCCATTACGCGAGATACATGCAAAGTCAAAAAGGGCAATGAACATCAATTCTTCCCATCTTCTTGAATGCAGGCTACAGTCCGAGATGCAGCAGCTAATTCAGCTGAGAATACACTGAGAGATTGAGTTTTCTGGCAGGAGTTCATTCCTCCTACACTTGACTGTGGTGGATCCCAAGAGTCTCTATGGGGCGAATACAGAAAGTAAGTTTTACAGTAAAAGCCGTACTTTGGGCAACATTTACACTCCACAACTTTCTCAATGTGCCTTGTCTTACATATTGCATGCCCTGTAGTATTCCTCGGAACATGATTTTCGGGCCTACACTCCAACTCCCTTAAGAGAAAATGGGATGTAACTCCATTACACGAGATACATCCAAAGTCACATAGGGCAATGAACATGAATTCTTCCCAGCTTCTTTATAGCAGGCTACAGTCTGAGATAGAGCAGCTAATTCAGGTGAGAATATGCTGAGAAATTGAGTTTTCTGGCAAAAGCTCATTCTTACTCGCTCTTGTCTGAGTTGTTTCCTAGAGGCTATGGGGCGAATACAAAAAGTAAGTTTTACAAGAAAAGCCCTGCTTTGCGCAGCACTTACACTCCAAAACTTTCTCAATGCGCCATGCCTTACATATTGCATGATCTGAAATATGCTTCTTTAAAGGCTTTTCTGGCCTAAACTGCAACGCGCACAAGAGAAAGTGGTACGAAACTCCGTAACACGAGATACATCCCATGTCAAAAAGGGCAATGACCATGAATACTTACTATCTTCTTGATAGCAGGCTACAGTCTGAGATACAGCAACTAATTCATCTGAGAATACGCTGAAAAGTTTGTTGAGTTTTCTGGCAAGATCTCATTCTTCTCCCTTGTCTGAGTTGTTTCCAAAAAGGCTATGGGGCGAATACAAAAGTAAGTTTTACAAAAAAAGCCCTGCTTTGGCAACATTTTCACTCCCAAAAATTTCTCAATGCGCCTTTCCTTTCATATTGCATGATCTGAAATATGCCTTTAAAGGCTTTTCTGGCCTAACTGCAACCCCAAGAGAAAGTGGATTTAAAATCCTAAAACGAGATACATTCCATATCAACAAGGGTAATGACCCTGAATACTTACTATCTTCTTGATAGCAGGCTACAGTCTGAGATACAGCAACTAATTCATCTGAGAATACGCTGATAACCTAGTTGAGTTTTCTGGCAAGAGCTCATTCTTCCTCACACTTCTCAGACTTGTATTCAAAGAGGGCTCTACGGGGCGAATGCAGAAAATAAGTTTTACAGGAAAAGCCCTTCTTTTGGCAGCATTTCCACTGCAGAACTTTCTCAATGTGCGTTCACTTACATATTCCATGCCCTGAAGTCTCAATTGGAAGAGGATTTTTGGGCCTACACTGTGACTCTCTGAAGAGAAATTTGGATGCAACACCATTACACGAGATACATACAATGTCACAAAGGGCAATGAACATGAATTCTTCCCAGCTTCTTGATAGCTGGCTAGAGCCTGAGATACAGCAGCTAATTAGGCTGAGAATATGTTGAAAATCTTGTTGAGTAATCTGGCATGAGCTCCTTCTTCCTCACTTTTGACTGAGGTGGATTCTGACAAGGCTGTATAAGACGAATGCAAAAAGTAAGTTTTACAGAAATATCCCTTATTTGGGCAAGATTTGCACTCCAAAACTTTCTAAATGCGCCTTCGCTTACATATTGAGTACTCTGAAGTATGCCTCAGAAGAGGCATTTTGGGCCTATACTGCGACTCCCTGAAGAGAAAGTGGGATGCAGCACAATTACGCGAGATACATCCAATGTCACAAAGGGCAATGAACATGGATTCTTCCCAGCTTCCTGATAGCAGGCTACAGTCTTAGATACAGCAGCTAATTCAGCTGAGAAAATGCTGAAAAGTTCAATTTTTCTGGCAAGAGTTCTTTCTTCCTCACATTTGACTGATGTGGATTCAGAGAAGGCTCTTTGAGGCAAAAACAGAAAGCAAGTTTTACAAGAAAAGCCCTTCTTTGGGCAACATTTACTCTCCAAAACTCTCTCAATGCACCTTCTCTTACGTATTGCATGCTCTGAAGTATGCCTTGGAAGAGGCTTTTCAGGCCTACACTGCGACTCCCTGAATAGAATGTTGGATGGAACGCCTTTACACGAGATACATACAAAGCTAAAAATGGCAATGAGCATGAAGTATTCCCAGCTTCTTGATAGTAGGCTACAGTCTGAGATTCAGCAGCTAATTCAACTAAGAATATGTTGAGAAATTGAGTTTTTTGGCAATAGCTCATTCTTCCTCACACTTGACTGAGGTGGATTACAAGAGGTGCTATGGAGGGAATACAGAATGTAAGTTTTTCCTGGAAAACCCCTTCTTTAGGAAAGATTTACATTACAAAACTTTCTTAATGTGCCTTCTCTTACATATTTCAGACCCTGACGTATGCCTCGGAAGAGGATTTTCCGGCCTACACTGCGACTGCCTGAAGAGACAGTGAGATGTAAAACCATTACGCGAGATAAAACCACAGTCAAAAAGGGCAATGAACATGAATTCTTCCTCAGCTTGTTGATAGCAATCTACAGTCAGAGATACAGGAGATAATTCAGCTGAAAATATGCTGAAAAATTGAATTTTCTGGCAAGACCTTATTCTTCCTCACACTTGACTGAGGTGGATTCCAAGAGGCGCTATGGGTGTATACAGAAAGTAAGTTTTAAAGAAAAGCCCTTCTTTGGGCAACATTTACACTCCAGAGCTTTCTCAATTCGCCTTGTCTTACCTATTGCGTGCCTTAAATTATGCCTCAAAAGAGGATTTTTGGGCCTACACTGCAAATCCCTGAAGAGAACGTGGTACCTAACGCCATAAAAAGAGATACATCAAAAACAAAAAGTACAATGAACATGAATTCTTCCCAGCTTCTTGATAACAGCCTACAGTCTGAGATACAGCAGCTAATTCAGCTGAGAATATGCTGAGAAGTTGAGTTTTCTGGCAAGAGCTCATTCTTCCTTACACTTGACAGTGGTGGATTCCAAGAGGCACTATATGGTGAATAGAGAGGAAGTTTTACAGGAAAAGCCCTTCTTTGGGCAACATTTATACTCCAAAACATTCTCAATGAGCTTTATCTTACATATTCCATAGCCTGAAGTATACCTCGGAAGAGGCTTTTTGGAGCTACACTGCAACGCCCTGAAGAGAATGGGGGATGTAATGCCATTATGCGAGATACATCACAAGTCAAAAAAGGGCAGTGAACATGAAATCTTCCAAACTTCTTGACAGCAGGCTACTGTCTGAGATACAGCAGCTAATTCAGCTGAGAATACGCGAAAAATTTGAATTTTCTGTCAAGAGCTCAGTCTCATGCACAATTGGCAGAGGTCTACTCCAAGTGGGTTCTATGGGTTTAATAAACACTTAACTTTTACAGGAAAAGCCCTTCTTTGGGCAACACTTACACTCCAAAACTTTCTCAATGTTCCTTCTCTTACATTTTGCATGCCCTGAAGTATGCCACGGAAGAGAATTTTCGGGCCTACACTGCGACTCCCTGAAAAGAACATGGTACGTAACAGCATAACACAAGAAACACCCCAAATCAAAAAGGGCAATGAACATGAATACTTACCAGATTCTTCATAGCAGGCTACAGTCTGAGATACGGCAGTGTATTCAGCTGAGAATACGCTGAAAATCTAGTTGAGTTTTCTGGCAAGGGCTAATTCTTCCTCACACTTGACTGAGGTGGATTCGGAGAAGGCTCTATGAGACGAATACAGAAAGTAAGTTTTACAGAAAAAGCCCTTCTTTGGGCAACATTTACACTCCACCACTTTCTCAATGCGTCTTGTCTCATATATTGCATGCCCTGAAGTATGCCTCGGAAGAGAATTTTCGGGCCTACACTGGAACTCCCTGAAAAGAACATGGTACGTAACAGCATAACACAAGAAACATCCCTAATCAAAAAGGGCAATGAACATGAATACTTACCAGATTCTTGATAGCAGGCTACAGTCTGAGATACAGCAGCATATTCAGCTGTGAATACTCTGAAATCTAGTTGAGTTTTCTGGCAAGGGCTAATTCTTCCTCACTCTTGACTGTGGTGGATTCCGAGAAGGCTCTATGAGACGAATACAGAAAGTAAGTTTTACAGGAAAAGCCTTTCTTTGGGCAACATTTACACTCCAAAACTTTATTAATGCGCCTTGCTTTCCATATTCCATGGCCTGAAGTATGCTGCAGAATAGGCTTTTCGGGCCTACACTACGACGCCTTGAAGAGAAAGTGGGATGGAGGGTGGAGCTTAGATGGTGGCATAGAAGGACCTGCACTCATCTCTCCTGCAAATTCGCCTGTATTGCGACGAGTTCCTGGGAAACCATCGTTGAAAGGAGGTTGAATCTGATCACAGAGAGTATACCCAAGATCAAAGAACAAAGGTGAAGTCGCATCAAGACGGTAGGAGGGGTGCAATCGCAGTTTTAAAAGTCAAACCTCATACCCGCTGGAGAGGCTGGGCAGGCCAAAGCGCAAAGCCTGTTGAAGATCAAAACCCGGGAGAGGAGCACTGACACCCACAAGGGACTGAGCCAGACCTGCTTTGGAGTGTCCAGGTGCCCCCTTGAGCTAGAAGTACCCTTGAGCAGGCCTCGGAAGGGTGGCACTCAGTTCCCTTTGGAGGAGGTTACCATTAACCCGATCACAGAGTCGCCGAAGAGGACTGGAAAGTCTCTGCGCACTGTGATCCAGGAGAGAGGAATAGCGATTCTGCATGAGACTGAGTCAGACTCACCTCTGAGTAACCTGACGTCTCCCGCGGTGGTGGGGGTCGACGGTGGCCTGCAGCAGGGCCGGGGTCACTGCGGAAGTGCTTCCCATAAAGCGTGTGGGAATAAATCCTCTGTGAGACAGATGCCATTTTCCCTACTGTAGTTTGGCTGCTGGTCAAACTGCAGGGCTGCTGGTCAAGCTACAGGGAGCGAACTTAGCTCCACCCAGCAAGAAAAGGGATTTGGATTTAGAAACTCCCAGGGCCAGCCTGGGCGGGCCTTTTAATTCTGGAATAGGCCAAAACAAACAAGCATTCAAAGAGGTCTTCGGATCCAACCACTGCCAGAGGCAAGAAAAAGATTGATAATTCCTGAATAGTCAGCAAGAGACAGAAGAACATAAACACTATTTTCACGTTTTGTCTGAAGCTGGAGTTACTGCTGGACTTCAAAATTTCACATTTTGTATTGTATTACTTTCTTTCAATTTTTTTTTCTCTCTTTTTTCCAAACCCACTCAGTGCACCCACCGCTTTTTTTTTTTCTTTTCTTGGGGGTGTGTGGGAGAGAGAGAGTGGGTGTGTTCATTTCCTTCACTGAATTCTATTGAAGCTACTAATCTTATCACTAAGACTGAATATATTCAAGTTTACATAATTTTTTTTTCCTTTTCCTTTTAAACCACGCATTTTAATTTGGTATAAACTTTTGGTTCCCCATTGGCCTTTTAAGGTTCTGTGGGGGTTTTGTATGTTTTTATTATTTTTGCTTTGTTTTTCTATATTTTTCTATAAAATTTAGATCTTTTAATTTTTAATAATTTCTCATTTGTACTACTACTTCCTCTATAATTCTTTGCTTTCTCTGAAACTCCTTTCCTATAGCACTAAATTCTAATACATACAAATTTTATCTCCCTATATTTAACTTTGCAATATTTTTCTATATTTCTCTTCTATCCTCCCTTTCCCATTTTCCCTTTCCCCACCATATTTCTTAGTCTGTTCTGTCCTCATTGCCTTATCCCCAAAGGGGATCCTGCTCTAGCGTTATTCTCCAATTGGTGCTCTACTTAGTTTGCTTATTAACTGGTGGATATCATTCTTGGATGTCTCTATTCGCCGTGCTAACGTATTGTACTGTATTTTTGATTGGAACGCTTGGGTGATGTTATAGCTGTATATGTTTATGTGTATAATTCAATACACTAGATAGTACTTGCATAATTTTTAAATTGCCATTTGTCAAAGGTATACCTTCTGTTTCTCATTTGCATATATATGTTTTAATATCATTTAATGCCATAACAAACCAGCCGTGAAATCTTCATTCCCTGGTCAGGCAACAAGCCCCGGGGTTTTAAGGAGGGTGCACTGACTCCAAAACTCTACAATACGAGAGAACGCTTAACACTAAAGAGCAGTATACAAGTGAGAACGCCAACAAAGGTAATCACTTGTATGCAAGTCCTGACATCACCCAATCACCAGCATCACCCAGAACAGAAGCCCCATCCAAACAACAAACACCAACAGACGTAACTCAAAGTCTGGGAAAAGGAAATCCCAAACAGTGTCAGTTTTAAAAAATTAATAATAACAATGAAATGGCAGAGAAATACCACACAAGCGAAGGAACAATCCACAAACACACAAGGTCAAATCAATGAAGAGAATTTGGACAAACTTTCGGAAAGTGATTTCAGAAGAATGATAGTAAAGATGACCAAAGACACTGAAAACAGAATTTCAGAGAAATTGCAAGATAGAATTAACTCACTGAATAAAGAAATACAAGAACTTACCAAAAAAGTAACAGAGACAAACAACTCAATTGCTGAACTGAAAAACACTGTAGAAGGAATCAAGAGCAGAATATCTGAGACAGAAGACCGGATAAGTGAGCTGGAAAATAAAATGGTGGAAGTAACTGCTGGAAAACAGACTCTAGCTCAAAGAATGAAAAGAGCAGAGGACAGCCTCAGAGACCTCTGGGATAATATCAAACGCACCAATATTCGAATTATAGGGGTTCCAGAAGAAGAAAAAAAGAAAGGCTATGAGAAAAATTTTGAAGAGATTCTAGTTGAAAATTTCCCCAACACGGGAAAAGAAACAGTCAGTCAAGTCCAAGAAGCACAAAGAGTACCATACAGAATCAATCTGAGAAGAAACACACCAAGACACGTATTACTGAAGTTAACACAAATTAAACACAAAGATAGAATTCTCAAAGCAGCAAGGGAAAAGCAACTAGTGACATACAAGGGAAAGCCCATCCATTTAACAGCTGATCTTTCAACAGAAACTCTGCAGGCCAGAAGGGAATGGCAGGACCCATTTAAACGGCTGAAAGAGAATAATCTGCAACGAAGAATCCTCTACCTTGCAAGGATCTCATTCAAAATTGATGGAGAAATCAAAAGCATTACAGACAAACAAAAATTAAAACAATTTAGTCACACCAAACCAGCCTTACAACAAGTGTTAAAGGGACTTATATAGAAAACAAGTATAAAAGGAGAAGATCCACGAAACAAACACATAACAACATCTAAGAAGGTGACAATAGGATCATTTATATCAATAATTACTGTGAATGTCAATGGACTAAATGCCCCAACCAAAAGACACAGAGTGGCTGAATGGATCCAAAAACACGACCCATACAGATGCTGCCTCCAGGAAACTCATTTCAGACCTAGAGACACTCATAGACTGAAAGTGAGAGGCTGGAAAAAGATATTCCATGCAAATGGAAATCAAAAGGAAGCTGGAGTAGTAATCCTCATATCAGATAAAATAGATTTTAAAGCAAAGAAGATTCTAAGAGACACGGCACGTCACTCCATCATGATTAAGGGATCCATCCAAGAAGAAGACATAACAAACATAAATATCTATGCACCCAACGCAGGAGCACCCCAATACTTAAGACAAACACTTTCAGACATAAAAGAAGACATTGACAGTAACACAATCATAGTAGGAGACTTTAACACTCCTCTCACACCAATGGACAGATCATCCAAACAGAAAATTAATAAAGAAACACAAGCCTTAAATGCCACCCTAGAAGAAATGGACCGCATTGATAGCTTTAGGACGTTCCATCCAAAAGCAGAAGAATACACTTTCTTCTCAAGTGCTCATGGAACATTCTCCAGGATAGACTACATCTTGGGCCACAAATCAATCCTCAGTCAATTCAAGAAAACTGAAATCCTATCAACCATCTTCTCGGACTACAATGCAGTGAGACTAGAGATCAACTACAGGAAAAGAGCCACTAAAAACACAAACACATGGAGATTAAACAACACATACCTAAAAAACCAACTGATCATTGAGGAAATCAAAGGAGAAATTTAAAAATTCCTAGAAGAAAATGACAATGAACACACGACAGTGCAAAACCTATGGGATACTGCAAAAGCAGTTCTAAGAGGGAAGTTTATAGCAATTCAATCCCACCTCAAGAAACTAGGAAAATCTCAAACAGACGACCTTACCTTATGCTTAAAACAACTGGAGAAAGAAGAACAAAAACACCCAAAAGCCAGCAGAAGAAGGGAAATCATAAAGATCAGAGCAGAAATAAATGAAAAAGAAACAAAAGAAACAATAGTAAAGATAAACAAAACAAAAAGCTGGTTCTTTGAAAAAGTCAATAAAATCGACACACCACTGGCCAGACTCATCAAGAAAAAGAGAGAGAAGAACCAGATCACCAAAATCAAAAGTGAAAAAGGAGAGATTACAACGGATAATGCAGAAACCCAAAGGATTATAAGAGACTATTATGAGCAACTCTATGGCAACAAACTGGACAACCTGGAAGAAATATGCAGTTTCTCAGAGAAGATTAATCTCCCAAGACTCAACCAGGAAGAAATAGAAACTATGAACAAGCCAATCACAAGCTCAGAAATCGAACTTGTGATCCAAAATCTACACAAAAAGAAAAGCCCAGGGCCAGATGGTTTCACAAGTGAATTCTACCAAACATTTAAAGAAGAGCTCATGCCTGTCGTTCTATAATTCTTCCAAAAAATTGCCCAGGAAGGAGCACTTCCAAACACATTCTACGAGGCCACCATCACCCTGATACCAAAGCCAGGCAAATACGTCACAAAAAAAGAAAATTATAGCCCAATTTCACTGATGAATCTAGATGCCAAAATCCTCAACAAAATCCTACCAAACAGAAATCAGCAACACATCAAAAAGCTCATTCATCACGATCAAGTTGGGTTCATCCAAGGCATGCAAAGATTCTTCAACATCCGCAAATCAATCAATGTGATACACCATATCAACAAATTGAAAGACAAAAATCACATGATCATCTCAATAGATGCAGAAAAAGCCTTTGACAAAGTACAGCATCCATTTATGATAAAAACTCTTCAAAAAATGGGCATAGAAGGAAATTATCTTAACATAGTGAAAGCCATATATGAGAAGCCCACAGCGAACATTATCCTCAATGGTGAAAAACTGAAAGCATTCCCTCTAAGATCAGGAACAAGACAAGGGTGTCCACTTTCACCACTCTTATTCAACATAGTCCTGGAAGTTCTAGCAACAGCAACAAGAGAAGAGAAAGAAATCAAATGAATCCAGATTGGAAACGAAGAAGTCAAACTCTCTCTATTGGCAGATGACATGATATTGTACATAGAAAATCCCAAAGACACTATTACAAAACTACTAGAGTTAATCAGAGAATTCAGCAAAGTCAAAGGATACAAAATCAATATACAGAAATCACTGGCATTTCTATACACAAACAATGAAAAATCAGAAAATGAAATCAAAGAGGCAATCCCATTCACCATCGCAACCAAAAGAATCAAATATCTAGGAATAAACCTACCCAAAGAAATAAAAGAACTGTACACAGAAAATTACAAGACACTCATGAGAGACATTAAAGAAGAGTTAAGCAGTTGGAGAAATATTCCATGTTCCTGGGTCGGGAGAATCAATATTATGAAAATGACCATACTACCAAATGTCATCAATAGATTCAATGCAATCCCTATCAAACTTCCAATAACATTCTTCACAGAACTAGACCAACGAATAACACAGTTCATATGGAAACACAAAAGACCTCGAATAGCAAAAGCAATCCTCAGGAAGAAGAATGGAGCTGGGGGGATCAGCCTCCCCAACTTCAGACTCTACTACAAAGCAGCAGTCATTAAGACAGTATGGTACTGGCACAAAAACAGAAATATCGACCGAGGGAACAAGATTGAGAACCCAGAGATAAAGCCACGCACCTATGGGTACCTTATTTTTGACAAAGGAGGCAAAACTGTAAAATGGGACAAAGACAGCCTCTTCAACAAATGGTGCTGTTAAAATTGGACAGCTACATGCAAGAAAATGAAGTTGGAACATACCCTGACACCGTACACAAAGATCAACTCAAAATGGATTAAAGACTTAAATGTAAGGCCAGAAACCATCAAACACTTAGAGGAGAATATAGGCAGAACCCTAAAGGACATCAATGAAAGCAAGATCTTCTCTGACCCACCTACTAGAATAGTGGAACTCAAAAGACAAATGAACATGTGGGACCTAATGAAACTTAAAAGCTTTTGTACAGCGAAAGAAATTACAAAAAAGCTGAACAGACAGCCCACAGAGTGGGAGAAAATCATAGCAACTGAAAGAACAGACAAAGAATTAATCTCCAAAATCTACAAGCAACTCAGACAACTCAGCACTGGAAAAACGAACAACCCAATCAAAAAATGGGAAAAGGACCTAAACAGACACCTCTCGAATGATGACATACAGATGGCCCAAAAACACATGAAACGATGCTTAACTTCACTGGTAATTAGAGAAATGGAAATCAAAAAAACAATGAGATATCACCTCACACCCATCAGAATGGCCATCATCCACAAATCGACAGACAATAAATGCTGGAGAGGCTGCAGAGAAAAGGGAATACTCCTGCATTGCTGGTGGGAGTGTAAATTGATACAGCCTCTATGGAAGACAGTCTGGAGATTTCTTAAAAAACTAAAAATAGAAGCACCATATGACCCAGCGATCCCACTCTTAGGCTTATACCCTGACGAAATCAAAACTGAAAGAAGCACCTGTACCCCAATGTTCATTGCAGCTCTCTATAGAATAGCTAGAACATGGAAGGAACCCAGATGCCCATCGACGAATGAATGGATCCAAAAGTTCTGGTACATATATACAATGGAATACTACACAGCTCTAAAGAGAAATGCAGAAGAATCAACCCTAATGAGGTGGCTGGATCTAGAACGTATCATAAAATTGAAGTCAGTCAGAAAGAGAAGGACAAATACAGTATATTAACACATATATATGGAATCTAGTAGGATGGTGATGATGGCACATGCAGTGAAGCGACAGAAAGACAGACATGGACAGTGGACATATGGACATTGTGGGGAAGGAACAGTGGGTGCGAGGCGTAAAGGTAGTAGCATGAAGGCCTGTACTACCATAAGTGAAGAAAATAGCTCTAGTCATTGCTCTGTGAGATAAGGGGATCTTTCAGGGGTGCTGTGTGATGGTCGGGAGGGGAGGGAAGGGGGGGATATACATATGACTAATCTGAGAACATACATATCTTTAAACAACAAAACTCTGTAAAAGTTAAAAGTAAAATAAAGGTTAAAAAAAAAAAAGAAAGTGGGATGTAACACCATTATGTGAGATACATCCAATGAGATACATCCAAAGTCAAAAATGGCAATGAACATGAATTCTTTCCAGCATCTTGATAGGAGGCTACAGTCTGAGATACAGCAGCTAATTCAGCTGAGAATACGCTGAAAAACTAAGTTGAGTTTTGTGTGAAGATCTCATTCTTCCTCACACTTTACTGAGGTGGAGACTGATAATGCTCTTTGAGACTAAAACAGAAAGAAAGTTTTGCAGGCAAAGCCCTTTTTGGGGCTACATTTACACTCCAAAACTCTATCAATGCACCTTGTCTTACATATTACAGGCCCTGAAGTATGCCTCAGAAGAGGCTTTTCAGGCCTATACTGCGACTCCTTGAAGATAAAGTGGTACCTAACGCCATAACACGAGATACATCCCAAGTGAAAAAGGGCAATAAACATGAATTCTTCCCAGCTTCTTGATAGCAGGCTACAGTTTGAGATATAGCAGCTAATTCCATAAAAATATGCTGAAAAGTTGAATTTTTTGGCAAGAGCTCATTCTTCCTAACATGTGATTGAAGTGGATTCCAAGAGGCGCTATGGGGCGAACACAGAATGTTTGTTTTGCAAGAAAAGTGTTTCTTTGGGCAACATTAACAGTCTGAAAATTTCTCAATATGCCTTGCCTTATATATTGCATGCCCTGAAGTATGCCTCGGAAGAGTCTTTAACCTAAACTACGAATCCCTGAAGAGAAAGTGGGATGTAACGCCATTACGCGAGATACATCCAAAGTTAAAAAATGCTATGAACATGAATCCTTCCCAGCTTCTTGATAGCAGGCTACACTCTGAGATACAGGAGCTACTTCCATAAAATATGCTGAAAAGTTGAATTTTTGGCAAGAGCTCATTCTTCCTAACTCTTGACTGAGGTGCATTCCAAGAGGCGCTATGGGGCGAACACAGAATGTTTGTTTTGCAAGAAAAGTGTTTCTTTGGGCAACATTAACAGTCTGAAAATTTCTCAATATGCCTTGCCTTATATATTGCATGCCCTGAAGTATGCCTCGGAAGAGTCTTTAACCTAAACTACGAATCCCTGAAGAGAAAGTGGGATGTAACGCCATTACGCGAGATACATCCAAAGTTAAAAAATGCTATGAACATGAATCCTTCCCAGCTTCTTGATAGCAGGCTACACTCTGAGATACAGGAGCTACTTCAGGTGAGAAAAAGCTGAAAACCTAAGGTGAGTTTTCTGGCAAGAGCTCATTCTTCTTCCACTTGGATGAGGTGGATTCTGAGAATGCTCGATGAGACGAATACAGAAAGTAAATTTTATAGGAAAAACCCTTCTTTGGGCAAAATTTACACTCCAAAAGTTTCTTAGTACGCCTTGTCTTACACATTTCATGACCTGAAGTATGCCTCGGAAGAGGCTTTTCGGGCCTGCACTGCGAATCTCTGAAGAGAAAGTGGAATATAACACAATTTTGGGAGAGATATCCAAACTCACAAAGGGCAATGAACATGAATTCTGTCAGTTTCTTAATAGTTGGCTACAGTCTGAGATACAGTAGCTAATTCAACTGAGAATATCCTGAGAAGTTGAACTTTCTGGCAAGAGCTCGTTCTTCCACACACGTGACTGAGGTGGATTCCAAGAGGCGCTTTGGGACGAATACAGAAAGTAAGTTTTACAGGAAAATCCCTTCTTTGGGCTACATTTACACTCAAAAACTTTCTCAATGAGCCTTCTCTTACATATTGTATGGCCTGAAGTGTGCCTCAGAAGAGGCTTTTCCAGCCTACACTGCGACTCCCTGAAGAGAAAATGGGATGTAACGCCATTAGGCGAGATACATCCAAAGTCAAAAATGGCAATGAACATGAATTATTCCCAGCTTCTTGATAGCAGACTACAGACGGAGATTCAGCAGCTAATTCAGCTGAGAATATGCTATGGAATAGTGTTTTTCAGCAAAAGCTCATTCTTCCTCAAACTTGACTGAGTTGGATTACAAGAGGCGCTATAGGGCGAATACAGAAAGGAAGTTTTATAGGAAAAGTCCTTGTTTAGGAAAGATTTACACTACGAAACTTTCTCAATGTGCCTTGTCTTACATATTCCAAGGCATGAAATATGCCTCAGAATAGGCTTTTCGGGCCTACACTGCGACTCCCTGAAGAGACAGTGGGATGTAACGCCATTACGCGAGATACATCCAAAGTCAAAAAGGGCAATGAACATGAATTCTTCCCAGCTTCTTGATAGCAGGCTACAGTCTGAGATACAGCAACTAATTCAGCTGAGAATATTCTATGAAATTGTGTTTTTTGGCAATAGCTCATTCTTCCTCACACTTGACTGAGGTGGATTACAAGAGGGGCTATAGGGCAAATACATAAAGGAAGTTTTATAGGAAAAGCCCTCCTTTAGAAAGATTTACACTACAAAACATTCTCAATGTGCCTTCTCTTACATATTGCAGGCCCTGACGTATGCCACCGAAGAGGCTTTTCGGGCCTGCACTGCGACTCCTTGAAGTGACAGTGGGATGTAAAAACATTACTTGAGATGCAACAAAGTCAAAAAGGGGAATGAACATTAATTCTTCCCAATTGTTTGATAGCAGGCTACAGTCGGAGATACAGCAGAAAATTCAGCTGGAATATACTGAAAAACTAAGGTGAGTATTCTTCCTCACATTTGACTGAGGTGGATTCCAAGAATGCTCTATGAGACGAATACAGAAAGTAAGTTTTACAGGAAAAGACCTTTGGTCAACATTTACACTTCAAATCTTTCTCAATTCGCCATTTCTTACATATTGCATACTATGAAGTATGCCCCGGAAGAGGCTTTTCAGGCCTGCACTGTGACTTCCTGAAGAGAAAGTGGGATGTAACACAATTACACGAGATACATCCAAAGTCACAAAGGGCAATGGACATGAATACTTCCCAGTTTCTTGATACCAGGTTACAGTCTGAGATACAGCAACTAATTCAGCTGAGAATAAGCTAAGAAGTTTTTTTCTGGCAAGAGCTCATTCTTTCTCACACTTGACTTGGGTGGATTCCAAGAGGCATTATGGAAGAAAACAGAAAGTAATTTTTGCAGGAAAAGCCTTTCTTTGTGCTACATTTACACTCGAAAACTTTCTCAGGGCGCATTGTCTTACATATTGCATGCCCTGAACTATGCCTTGGAAGAAGCATTTCGGGTCTACACTGCGACTGCCTGAAGAGAAAGTGTGATATAACGCCATTACGCGAGATATATCCAAAGTCAAAAAGGGCAATGAACATGAATTCTTCCCAGTTTCTTGAGAGCAGGCTACAGTCTGAGATACAGCAGCTAATTCAGCTGAGAATATGCTGTGAAGTTGAGTTTTCTGGCAAGAGCTCATTCTTCCTCACACTTGACTGAGGTGGATTCCTAGAGGCGCTATGGTATGAATAGAGAATGTTAGTTTTACATGAAAAGCCCTTCTTTGGGCAACATTTACACTCCAGACTTTCTCAATGCGCCTTGTCTTACATATTCCATGCCATGAAGTCTGACTCAGAAGAGACTTTTCTGGCCTACACTGCGACTCCCTGAAGAGAATGTGGTACGTAACACCATAACACGAGATACATCCAAAGTCACATAGGGAAATGAACATGAATTCTTCCCAGCTTCTTGGTAACAGGCTACAGTCTGAGATACAGGATCTTATCCAGCTGAGTATACGCTGAGAAGCTGAGTTATCTTGCAAGAGTTCATTCTTCCTCACACTTGAATGAGGTGAATTACGAGAGGCGCTATGGGGCAAATACAGAATGTTAGTTTTACAGGAAAAGCCCTTCTTTTGGCAACATTTAAACTCCAAAGTTTCTGAATGCACCTTTTCCTACATATTCCAAGGCCTAAAGTATGCCTCAGAAGAGGTTTTTCGGGCCTACACTGCGACTCCCTGAAGAGAATGTGGTACGTAACACCATAACACGGGATACATCCAAAGTCACATAGGGAAATGAACATGAATTCTTCCCAACTTCTTGATAGTAGGCTACAGTCTGAGATACAGGAACTTATTCAGGTGAGAATACACTGAGAAATTGAGTTATCTTGCAAGAGCTCATTCTTCCTCACACTTGAATGAGGTGGATTACGGGAGGCTCTATAGGCAAATATAGAATGTCATTTTTACAGGAAAAGCGCTTCTTTATGCAGCATTGAAAATCCAAACGTTTCTAAATGTGCCTTGTCTTACATGTTCCATGCCCTGAAGTATGCCTTGTTAGCAGCATTTCGGGCCTAAACTGAGACTTCCTGAAGAGAAAGTGGGATGTAGCATCATTACGCCAGATACATCCAAATTCAAAAAGGGCAATGGATATGAATTCTTCCCAGCTTCTTGATAGTAGGCTACAGTCTGAGATGCAGTAGCTAATTCAGATGAGAAGAACATGAAAATTTGAATTTTCTGGCAAGAGGTCATTCTTACTCACACTTGACTGTGGTGGATTCAAAGAATTCTCTAGTAGGCGAATACAGAAAGTTAGTTTTAAATGAAAAGCCCTTCTTTGGGCAACATTTACACTCCAAAAGTTTCTCAATGCGCCTTGTCTTACATATTGCATGCCCTGAAGTATGCCTCTGAAGAGGCTTTTCGGGCTTACACTGCGACTCCCTGAAGAGAAAGTGGGATTTAACGCCATTACGCGAGATTCATACAAAGTCAAAAAGTGTAATGAATATGAATTCTTCCCCGAATCTTGATAGCAGGCTACAGTCTGAGATACAGCAGCTAAATCAGCTGAGAATATACAGAAAAGCTAGTTGAGTTTTCTGGCAAAAGCTCAATCTTCCTCACATTGACTGAGGTGGATTCCAATATGCACAATGGGGTGAATACAGAATCATAGTTTTACAGGATAAGCGATTCTTTGGGCAACATTTACACTCCAAAACTTTCTCAATGTGCCTTTTCTTATATATTGCATGCCCTGAAGTATACCTCGGAAGAGGATATTCGGGCTTACACTGCGACGCCCTGAAGAGAAAGTGGGATTTAACGCCATTACGCGAGATTCATACAAAGTCAAAAAGTGTAATGAATATGAATTCTTCACCGAATCTTGATAGCAGGCTACAGTCTGAGATACAGCAGCTAAATCAGCTGAGAATATACAGAAAAGCTAGTTGAGTTTTCTGGCAAAAGCTCAATCTTCCTCACATTGACTGAGGTGGATTCCAATATGCACAATGGGGTGAATACAGAATGTAAGTTTTACATGAAAAGCTCTTATTTGGGCAATATTTACATTCCAAAACTTTCTCAATGTGCTTTCTCTGACATATTGCATGCCCTTAATTATGACTCGGAAGAGGCTTTTTGGGCCTACACTGTGACTCCCTGAGGAGAAAGTAGGATGTATTGCCATTACGCGAGATACACCCAAAGACACATAGAGCAATGAACATGAATTCTTCCCAGCATCTTGATAGCAGGCTACAGCCTGAAATACAGCAGCTAATTCAGCTGAGAATATGCTCAGAATTTCTGTTTTCTGGCAAGAGGTCTTTCTTTCTCACACTTGACTGTGTTGGATTACACGAGGTGCTATGAGTCGAGTACAGAAAGTAAGTTTTACAGGAAAACGCCTTCTTTTGGATACATTTACTCTCCAAAACTTTCTCAATGCGTCTAGTGTTACATATTCCATGCCATGATGTCTCACTCTCAATAGGCTTTTCAGGTCTACACAGTGACACCCTGAAGAGAAAGTGGGATGTAATGTAATTCTACAAGATACATACAAATTCCAAAGGGCAATGAACATGAATTCCTCCCAGCTTTTTGATAGCAGACTACAGTCTGAGATACAGCAGCTACTTCAGCTGAGAATATGCTGCAAATGTGAGTTTTATGGCAAGAGCTCATTCTTCCTCACACTCAACTGAGGTGGATTCCAAGAGGCGTTATGGGGCGAATAGAGAAAGTAAGCTTTACAGGAAAAGTCCTTCTTTGGGCAACATTTACACTCCAAAACTTTCTCAATGTGCTTTCTCTGACATATTGCATGCCCTGAAGTATGAATCGGAAGAGGATTTTCTGACCTACACTGCGACTCCCTGAAGAGAAAGTGGGATGTAACGCCATTACGCGAGATACATCCAAAGTCACAAAGGGCAATGAACATGAATTCTTCCCAGCTTCTTGATAGCAGGCTACAGTCTGAGATACAGCAGCTAATTCAGCTGAGAATATGCTGAGAATTTGTGTTTTCTGGCAATAGCTCATTCTTCCTCACACTTGACTAAGGTGGATTCCAAGAGGCGTTATGGGGCGAATACAGAAAGTAAGCCTTATAGGAAAAGCCCATCTTTGGGAAACATTTACATTCCAAAACTTTCTCAATGCGCCTTCTCTTACATACTGCATCCCCTGAAGTATGCCATGGAAGAGGCTTTTCTGGCCTATACTGCGACTCCTTGAAGAGAATGTGGTATATAACACCATAACACGAGATATATGCCAATACAAAAAGGGCAATGAACATGAATTCTTACCAGCTTCTTGATAGCATGCTACATTCTGAGAAACAGTAGCTAATTCAGCTGAGAATATGCTGAGAAATTGAGTTTTCTGGCAATAGCTCATTCTTCCTCACACTTGACTAAGGTGGATTCCAAGAGGCGTTATGGGGCGAATACAGAAAGTAAGCCTTATAGGAAAAGCCCTTCTTTGGGCAATATTTACATTCCAAAACTTTCTCAATGCGCTTTCTCTGACATATTGCATGCCCTGAAGTATGAATCGGAAGAGGCTTTTCTGGCCTATAATGCAACTCCTTGAAGAGAAAGTGGGATGTTACGCCATTACGCGAGATTCATCCAAAGTCACAAAGGGCACTGAACATGAATTCTTCCCAGCTTCTTGATAGCAGGCTACAGGCTGAGATACAGAAGCTAATTCAGCTGAGAATATGCTGAGAAGTTGAATTTTTTGGCAAGAGATCATTCTTTGTCTCACTTGACTGTTGTGGATTCCAAGAGGCGCTATGGGACCAATACAGAAAGTAAGTTACTCAGGAAATACTCTTTTTGGGGAAACATTTATGCTCCAAAACTTTCTCAATGCGCCTTCTCTTACATATTGCCTGCCCTGAAGTATTCCTCGGAAGTGGCTTTTCAGGCCTACACTGCAACTATCCAAGAGAAATTGGGAAATGATACAATTATTCGAGATACTTCCTATGACAAAAAAGGGCAATGAGCATGAATTTGTCCCAGCTTCTTGATAGCATAGCAGGCTACAGTCTGATGTACAGCAGCTAATTCAGCTGAGAATACGCTGAAAATCTAGTTGAGTCTTCTGGCAAGAGCTCATTTTTCCTTACACTTGGCCGAGGTGTATTCCAAGAGGGCTCTATTCGGCGAATATAGAAATTAAGTTTTACAGGAAAAACCTTATTTTGGCAACCTTTACACTCCAAAACTTTCTCAATAGACATTCTCTTACATATTGCATATCCTGAATTATGCCTCGGAAGAGGCTTTTCGGGCCTACACTGCGACTACCTGAAGAGAAAGTGGGATGTAACGCCATTACGCGAGCTACGTCCAATGAGAAAAAGGGCAATGAATATGAATTCTTCCCAGCTTCTTGATAGCAGGCAACATTCTGAGACACAGCAGCTAATTCAGCTTAGAATACGCTGATAAGCTAGTTGAGTTTTCTGGCAAGAGGTCGTTTTTCCTCATCCTTGGGAGAGGTGTATTCCAAAAGGATTTTTGGGGCGAACACAGAAAGTAAGTTTTACAGGAAGAAACTTCTTATGGCAGCATTTAGACTCCGAATATTTCTCAATGTGCATTCTCTTCCATATTCCATGTCCTGAAGTATGACTCGGAAGAGACTTTTCGGGCCTACACTGTGACTCCCTGAAGCGAAAATGGGATGTAACTCCATTAAGAGAGGTATATCCAATGTCAGAAAGGGCAAAGAACATTAATTTTTCCTATTTTCTTGATAGCAGGCTACAGTCTGAGATACAGCAACTAATTCAGCTGAGAATACGCTGAAAATCTAGTTGAGATTTCTGGCAAGAGGTCGTTTTTCCTCATCCTTGGGAGAGGTGTATTCCAAAAGGATTTTTGGGGCGAACCAAGAAAGTAAGTTTTACAGGAAGAAACTTCTTATGGCAGCATTTAGACTCCGAATATTTCTCAATGTGCATTCTCTTCCATATTCCATGTCCTGAAGTATGCCTCAGAAGAGACTTGTCAGGTCTACACTGTGACTCCCTGAAGAGAAATGGGATGTAACTCCATTAAGAGAGGTATATCCAATGTCAGAAAGGGCAAAGAACATTAATTTTTCCTATTTTCTTGATAGCAGGCTACAGTCTGAGATACAGCAACTAATTCAGCTGAGAATAGGCTGAAAATCTAAGGTGAGTTTCTGGCAAGAGGCCATTCTTCCTCACACTTGAGTGATGTGGATTAGGAGAAGGCTCTATGAGACGAATACAGAAAGTAAGTTTTACAGGAAAACACCTTCTTTGGGAAACAATTACACTCGAAAACTTTCTCAATTCGCTGTCTCTTGCATATTGCATACTCTGAAGTATGCGTTGGAAGAGGCTTTTTGGGCATGCCCTGCGACTACCTGAAGAGAAAATGGGATGTGACACAATTACACGAGATACATCCAAAGTCACAAAGGGCATGAACATGAATTCTTCCCAGTTTTTTGATAGCTGGCTACAGTCTGAGATACAGCAGTAAATTCAGCCGAGAATATGCTGAGAAGATTTTTCTGAAAAGAGCTTATTCTTTCTCACACTAAACTTAGGTGGATTCCAAGAGGCGCTATGGGGCGAATACAGTAAATAAATTTTGCAGGAAAAGCCCTTCTTTGGGAAACATTTACACTCGAAAACTTTCTGAAGGCGCATTGTCTTACATATTGCATGCCCTGTAGTATGCCTCGGAAGAGGGGTTTCGGGCCTACATGGCGACTCCCAGAAGAGATATTGGGCTGGAACTACATTATGCGGGATACATCCAAAATCAAAAAGGGCAATGAACAAGAATTCTTCCCAACTTCTTGATAGCAGGCTACAGTCTGAGATGCAGAAGCCAATTCACATGAGAATATGCTGAGAAGTTGAGTATTCTGGCAAGAGCTCATTCTTCCTCACACTTGACTGAGGTAGATTCCATGCGGCGCTATGGAGCGAACACAGAATGATAGTTTTAAAGGAAAAGCCCTTCTTTGGGCAGCACTTACACACCAAAACTTTCTCAATGCGCATTATCTTACATATTGCATGCCCTGTAGTATGCCTCGGAAGAGGGGTTTCGGGCCTACATGGCGACTCCCAGAAGAGATATTGGGCTGGAACTACATTATGCGGGATACATCCAAAATCAAAAAGGGCAATGAACAAGAATTCTTCCCAACTTCTTGATAGCAGGCTACAGTCTGAGATGCAGAAGCCAATTCACATGAGAATATGCTGAGAATCTGAGTATTCTGGCAAGAGCTCATTCTTCCTCACACTTGACTGAGGTAGATTCCATGTGGCGCTATGGAGCAAACACAGAATGTTGTTTTTACAGGAAAAACCCTTCTTTGGGCAACATTTACACTCCAAGACTCTCAATGCACCTTCTCTTACATATCACATGCCCTGAAGTATGCCTCAGAAGAGGCTTTTCCGGCCTACACCTCGACGCCCTGAAGAGAAAGTGGGATGTAACGCAATTATGCGAGATACATCCAAAGACACAAATGGCAATGAACATGAATTCCTCCCAGCTTCTTGATAGCAGGCTACAGTCTGAGATACAGCAGCTAATTCAGCTGAGAATATGCTGAGAAGTTGAGTTTTCTGGCAAGAGCTCATTCTGCCTCACTCTTGAATGAGGTGGATTTAGAGAAGGATCTATGAGGCGAATTCAGGAAGCAAGTTTTACAGGAAAAGCCCGTCTTTCGACAACATTCACAATCCAAAACTTTCTCAATGAACTTTCTCTTACATATTTCATGCGCTAAGGTGTGCCAGGTAATAGGCTTTTCAGGCCTACAATGCGAGTGCCTGAAAAGACAGTGGGATGTAACGCCATTATGCAAGATAGATCCAAAGTCAAAAGGAGAATGAACATGAATTCTTCCCAGCTTCTTGATAGTAGGATGCAGTCTGAGATACAGCAGCTAATTCCCATGAGACTATGATGATAACGTTAGTCGAGGTTTCTGGCAAGAGCTCTTTCTTGCTCACACTTAACTGAGGTGGATTCAGAGAATGCTCTATAAAGTGAATACAGAAATTACGTTTTACAGGAAAAGCCCTTCTTTGGGTTGCATTTACACTCGAAAAGTTTCTCAATGCGCCTGGTCTTACATATTCCGTGCCCTGAAGTTTGCCTCAGAAGAGGCTTTTCAGGCCTACACTGCGACGCCCTGAAGAGAAACTGGGATATAACGCCATTACCCGAGATACATACAAAGTTAGAAATGGCAATGAGCATGAATACCACCCAGGTTCTTGATAGCAGTCTATAGTCTGAGATACAGCAGATAATTCAGCTGAGAATACGCTGACAATCTATGTTGAGTTTTTTGGCAAGAGCTCCTTCTTCCTCACACATGTCTGAGGTGGATTCAAAGAGGCGCTATGGCGCGAATACAGAAAGCAAATTTTGCAGGAAAAGACCTTCTTTGAGCTACATTTACACTCCAAAACTTTCTCAAAGCCCCTTATCTTATATATTGCATGCCCCGAAGTATGCCTTGGAAGAGGTTTTTCGGGCCTACTCTGCAACTCCCTGTAGAGAAACTGGGATATAACGCCATTACCCGAGATACATACAAAGTTAGAAATGGCAATGAGCATGAATTCCTCCCACGTTCTTGATAGCAGGCTACAGTCTGAGATACAGCAGATAATTCAGCTGAGAATACGCTGACAATCTATGTTGAGTTTTTTGGCAAGAGCTCCTTCTTCCTCACACATGTCTGAGGTGAATTCAAAGAGGCGCTATGGCGCGAATACAGAAAGCAAATTTTGCAGGAAAAGACCTTCTTTGAGCTACATTTACACTCCAAAACTTTCTCAAAGCCCCTTATCTTATATATTGCATGCCCCGAAGTATGCCTTGGAAGAGGTTTTTCGGGCCTACTCTGCAACTCCCTGTAGAGAAAGTGGTACCTAACGCCATAACATGAGATATATCCTAAGTCAAAAAGGGCAATGAACACAAATTCTTCCCAGCTTATTGATAGCAGGCTACAGTATGAAATACAGCAGCTAATTCAGCTGAGAATATCCTAAGAAGCTGTGTATTACGGCAAGAGCTCATTCTTCCTCACTCTTGTCTGAGGTGGATTCCAAGAGACTCTATGTGGCCAAAACAAACAGTAAGTTTTGCACGAAAAGCCCTTCTTTGGGCAGCACTTACACTCCAAAACATTCTCAATTCTCTTTCTCTTACATATTGCATACTCTGAAGTATGCCTCGGAAGAGGCTTTTCAGGCCTACACTGCGACTCCCTGAAGAGATAGTGGGATGTAACGCCATTACGCGAGATACGTTGAAAGTCAAAAAGGGCAAAGAATATGAATTCGTCCCAGCTTCTTGATAGCAGGCTACAGTCTGAGATACAGCAGCTAATTCAGCTGAGAATATGCTGAGAATTTGTGTTTTTTGGCAATAGCTCATTCTTCCTCACACTTGACTAAGGTGGATTCCAAGAGGCAATATGGGCGAATAGAGAAAATAAGTTTTACAGGAAAAGCCCTTCTTTGGGCAAAATTTGCACTTGAAAACTTTGTCGATGCGCCTTGTCTTATGTATTGCATGCTCTCTGGTATGCCTCAGAAGAGACTTTTCGTGCAAACACAGAGACACCCTGAAGAGAAATTTGGATGTAATGCAATTACGTGAGATATCTTCAAAATCACAAAGGGCAATGAACATGAACACTTCCCAGCTTCTTGATAGCAGGCTACGATCTGAGATACAGCAGCTAATTCTGCTGAGAATACGCTGAGAATTTGAGTTTTCTTGCAAGAGCTCCTTCTTCTTCACACTTGATTGAAGTGGATTCCAAGAGGTACTGTGGGGCGATTACAGAAAGTGAGTTTTACAGGACGAGCCCTTCTTTGGGCAACATTTACACTCCAAAACTCTCTCAATGCTCCTTTTCTTACATATTGTATGGCTGTATCATGCCTTGGAGAGGGTTTTCGGGCCTACACTGCGAAGCCTTGGAGAGAAATTGGGAATTAACGCCATCAGGCGAGATACATCCAAGGTCAAAAAAGAGCAATGAACATGAATTCTTCCAAGCTTCTTGAGAGTAGGGTACAGTCTGAGATACAGGAGCTAATTCAGGTGAGACTTTGCTGAAAAGATTAGTTGTGTTTTCTGGCGAGAACTCATTCTTCCTCACGCTTGACTGAGGTGGATTCAGAGAATACTCTATGAGCCGAACCCAGAAAGTAAGTTTTACAAGAAAACCATTCATTGGGTAACATTTAAACTCCAAAACTTTCTCTATGCGCCTTCTCTTACATATTGCATATCCTAAAATATGCCTCAGAAGAGGCTTTTTGGCCTGCACTTCGTGTAGCTGAAGAGACAGGCGAATGTAATGCAATGGCGCAAGATACATCCAAAGACACAAAGGGCAATGAACATGAATTCTTCCCAGCTTCTTGAAAACAGGCTACAGTCTGAGATATAGCAGCTAATTCAGCTGAGACTTTGCTGAAAAGATTAGTTGTGTTTTCTGGCGAGAACTCATTCTTCCTCACGCTTGACTGAGGTGGATTCAGAGAATACTCTATGAGCCGAACCCAGAAAGTAAGTTTTACAAGAAAACCATTCATTGGGTAACATTTAAACTCCAAAACTTTCTCTATGCGCCTTCTCTTACATATTGCATATCCTAAAATATGCCTCAGAAGAGGCTTTTTGGCCTGCACTTCGTGTAGCTGAAGAGACAGGCGAATGTAATGCAATGGCGCAAGATACATCCAAAGACACAAAGGGCAATGAACATGAATTCTTCCCAGCTTCTTGAAAACAGGCTACAGTCTGAGATATAGCATCTAAAGCAGCTGATAATACGGTGAAAATTTGAGGTTTCTGACAAGAATTCATTGTTTCTCACATTTGAATTAGGTGGATTACGAGAGGCGCTATGGGGCGTATACAAACTACTGTTAGTTTTACAGGAAATTCTCGTCTTTATGCAACATTGAAATTCCAAAAGATTCTCAAGGCCCCTTGTCTTACATATTGCATGCCCTGATGTAGGCCTCAGAAGAGGAATTTCGGGCCTACACTGCGACCCCCTGAAGAGAAATTGGGATATAATGCCATAACATGAGATACATCCCAAGTTAAAAAGGGCAATGAGCATGAATTCATCCCAGCTTCTTGACAGCAGGCTACAGTCTGAGATACAACATCTAATTCAACTGAGAATATGCTGAAAATTTGACTTTTCTGACAAGAATTCATTGTTTCTCACATTTGAATTAGGTGGATTACGAGAGGTGCTATGGGGCGTATACAAACTACTGTTAGTTTTACAGGAAATTCTCGTCTTTATGCAACATTGAAATTCCAAAAGATTCTCAAGGCCCCTTGTCTTACATATTGCATGCCCTGATGTAGGCCTCAGAAGAGGAATTTCGGGCCTACACTGCGACCCCCTGAAGAGAAATTGGGATATAATGCCATAACATGAGATACATCCCAAGTTAAAAAGGGCAATGAGCATGAATTCATCCCAGCTTCTTGACAGCAGGCTACAGTCTGAGATACAACATCTAATTCAACTGAGAATATGCTGAAAATTTGACTTTTACTGGAAAGAGCTCATTCAGCCTCACACTTGACTGAGGTGGATTCCAAGAGGCGGTATGCGGCGAATACAGAAAGAAAGTTTTACAGGAAAAGCCCTAGGTTGGGCAACATTTACACTCCAAAAGTTTCTCAATGAGCCATGTCTTATATATTGCATGCCCTGAAGTATGGCTCGGATGAGGATTTTCAGGCCTACACTGCGATGCCCTGAAGAGAAAATGGAATGTAATGCAATTACGCGACATACATCCAAGGACAAAAATGACAATGAGCATGAATTCCTCCAGCTTCTTGATAGAAGGCTACAGTGTGAGATAATGGAGCTCATTCAGCTGAGAATATGCTGAGAATTTGAGTTTTCTGGCAAGAGCTCATTCTTCCTCAACTTGACTGAGGTCGATTCCAAGAGGCGCTAGTGGCGAATACAGAAAGTAAGTTTTACAGGAAAAGCCCTTGGTTGGGTAACATTTACACTCCAAAAGTTTCTCATTCAGACTTGTCTTATATATTGCATGCCCTGAAGTATGCCTCGGAAGAGGATTTCCAGAACTACAGTGCGACTCCCTGAAGAGAAAGTAGGATGTAAAGCCATTACGCGAAATACATCCAAATCAAAAAGACAATGAACATTAATTCTTCCCAGCTTCTTGAGAGCAGGATACAGTCTCAGAGAGAGTTGCTAATTAAGCCAAGAATATGCTGATAATTTGAGTTGTATAGCAAGAGCTTATTCTTCCTCACTCTTGTATGAGTTGGATTCCAAGAGACCTTATGGGGCCATTACAAAAAGTAAGTTTTGCAGTAAAAGCCCTTCTTTGGGGAGCACTTACACTCCAAAATTTTCTCAATATGCCCTCTTTTACATATTGCATGCTCTGAAGTATGCCTCGGAAGTGGCTTTTCGGGCCTACACTGTGACACCCTGAAGAGAAATTTGGATGTAAAGCCATTACGCGAAATACATCCAAATCAAAAAGACAATGAACATTAATTCTTCCCAGCTTCTTGAGAGCAGGATACAGTCTCAGAGAGAGTTGCTAATTAAGCCAAGAATATGCTGATAATTTGAGTTGTATAGCAAGAGCTTATTCTTCCTCACTCTTGTATGAGTTGGATTCCAAGAGACCTTATGGGGCCATTACAAAAAGTAAGTTTTGCAGTAAAAGCCCTTCTTTGGGGAGCACTTACACTCCAAAATTTTCTCAATATGCCCTCTTTTACATATTGCATGCTCTGAAGTATGCCTCGGAAGTGGCTTTTCGGGCCTACACTGTGACTCCCTGTAGAGAATGTGGTACGTAACGCCAAAACATGAGATACATCCCAAGTCAAAACGGACAACGAACATGAATTCTTCCCAGCTTCTTGATGGCAGTCTTCTGTCTGAAATACAGCAACTAATTCAGCTGAGAATATGCTGCAAAGCTAGTTGAGTTTTCTTGAAAGAGCTCATACTTCCTCACATTTGCCAGAGGTGTAATCCAAGAGGGCTCTATAGGGCGAAAGCAGAAAGTAAGTTTTACAGGAAAAACCCTTCTTTGGGCAAAATTTACACTCAAAGTTTTCTCAATGCACATTCTCTTACATATTGCATGCGCTGAAGTATGTCTTCGGAGAGGGCTTACAGGCCTACACTGCAACGCTCTGAAGAGAAAGTCTGACGTAACGCCATTATGCGAGATACATCCAAAATCAAAAAGGGCAATGAACATGATTTCTTCCCAGCTTCTTGATAGCAGGGTACAGTCTGAGATACAGCAACTAATTCAGCTGAGAATATGCTGAAAATTGAGTTTTCTGGCAAGAGCTCATTCTTCCTCACACTTGACTAAGGCGGATTCCAAGAGTCGCTATGGGGTGTAGGAATGTTGGTTTTAAAGAAAAGTTCTATTTTCGGCAACATTCAAAGTACAAAGCTTTCTCAATCCGCCTTCTCTTACATATTGCATGAGCTGAAGTATGTCTTGGGAAAGGGCTTTCGGGCATACACTGCAAATCCCTGAAGTGAAAGTGGTACATAACGCCATAACTCCAGATACATCCCGAGTCACAAAGGGCAATGAACATAAATTCTCTCCAGATACTTGGTAACAGGCTGCAGTCAGAGATACAGCAGCTAATTCATCTGAGAATATGCTGGGAAGTTGAATTTTCTGGCAAGAGCTTAGTCTTCCTCACACTTGTCTGAGGTGGATTCCAAGTGGCTCTATGGGACGAATACAGAAAGCAAGTTTTACAGGAAAACTCTTTCCTTGGGCAACATTTACACTCCAAAATTTTGTGAATGAACATTCTCTTACATATTGCATGCCCTGAAGTATTCCTTGGAAACTGCTTTTTGGCCTAAACAGCAACCCATGAGAGAAAGTGGGATGTGACGACATTACGTGAGATACATCCAAATTCACAAAGGGCAAAGAATATGATTTGTTCCCAGTTTCTTGATAGCAGGCTGCAGTCTGAGATACAACAGTTAATCCAGCTGAGAATATGCTGGGAAGTTGAATTTTCTGGCAAGAGCTCATTCTTCCTCACACTTGTCTGAGGTGGATTCCATGTGGCTCTATGGGACGAATATAGAAAGTAAGTTTTACAGGAAAACACTTTCCTTGGGAAACATTTACACTCCAAAATTTTCTGAATGAATCTTCTGTTACATATTGCATGCCCTGAAGTATTCCTTGGAAACTGCTTTTTGGCCTAAACAGCAACCCATGAGAGAAAGTGGGATGTGACGACATTACGTGAGATACATCCAAATTCACAAAGGGCAAAGAATATGATTTGTTCCCAGTTTCTTGATAGCAGTCTACAGTCTGAGATACAGCAGTTAATTCTGCTGAGAATATGATGTAGAGTTAAATTTTCTGGCAAGAGCTCATTGTTCATCACACTTTAATGAGGGGTGTTCAGAAAAGGCTCTATGAGACAAATACAGAAAGTAAGTTTTACAGGAAAAGCCTTTTTGTGGGCAACATTTACACTCTAGAACTTTCTCAGTGCACCTCCTCTTACATTTTGCATGCCCGGAAGTATGCCTCTGAAGAAGATTTTCGTGGATACACTGTGACTCCATGAAGAGAAGGTGGGACGTAACACCATCATGCGTGATACATCCAAAATCACAAAGGGCAATGAACATGAATTCTGCCCAGCTTCTTGATAGCAGGCTACAGTCTGATATACAGAACCTAATTCAGCACAAAATATGTTGAAATGTTGAGTTTTCTGGCAAGAGCTCACTCTTCCTCACACGTGACTGAGGTGGATACCAAGAGGCATTATGGGTGAATACAGAAAGTAAGTTTAACAGGAAAAGCCCTTCTTTGGGCAACATTTACACTCCAAAACTTTCTCAATGCGCCTTATCTTACATAATGCATGCCCTCAAGTATGAAGCGGAAGAGGCTTTTCTGGCCTACACTGCGACTCCCTGAAGAGAAAGTGGTACGTAACACCATAACACGAGATACATCCCATGTCAAAAAGGGCAAGGAACATGAATTCTTCCCAGCTTCTTGATAGCAGGCTACAGTCTGAGATACAGCAACTAATTCAGCAGTGAATACGCTGAAAATCTATTTGAGTTTTCTGGCAAGAGCTCATTCTTCCTCACAATTGGCAGAGATGTATTCTAAGAGGGATCTAATGAGCGAACACAGAAAGTAAGTTTTACAGAAAAACCCTACTTTTGGCAACGTTTAGACTCTAAAACTTTTTCATTGTGCAATCCCCTATGTCTTGTGTGCCCTGAATTATGCCTTGGAAAAGGCTTACAGTGGGACTCCGTGAAGAGAAAGTGGGATGTAACGCCTTAACTCGAGATACATCTAAAATCACAAAGGGCAATGAACATGAATTCTTCCCACCTTCTGGATAGGTTGCTACATTCTGAGATACAGCAGCTAATTCAACTGAGAATATGCTGAGAAATTGAGTTTTCTGTCGAGAGATCATTCTTCCTCACACATGACTGAGGTGGATTCAGAGAAGGCTCTATGAGGCGAATACAGAACGTAAGTTTTACAGGAAAGGCCCTTCTTTGGGCTACATTTACACTGCAAAACTTTCTCAATCGCCTTCTCTTAGATATTTCATGCGCTGAAGTATGCCTCTGAAGAGGCTTTTCGGGTCTACACTGCGACCCCCTGAAGAGAAAGTGATATGTAACACCATAACACGAGACACATCCCAAATCAAAAAGGGCAATGAACATGAATACTTAACAGCTTCTTGATAGCAGGCTACAGTCTGAGATACAGCAAGTAATTCACCTGAGAATATGCTGAAACGCTAGGTGAGTTTTCTAGTAAGAGCTCATTCTTTCTTACAATTAGCAGAGGTGTATTCCAAGAATTCTCTATGAGACGCAAACAGGAACTAAGTTTTACAGGAAAAGTCCTTTTTTTGGGCTATATTTACACTCCAAAACTTTCTCAATGGGACTTCTCTTACATACTGCATGCCCTGAAGTATACCTCGGAAGAGGATTTTCGGGCCTACACTGCGACGCCATGAAGAGAAAGTGATATGTAACACCATAACATGAGATACATCCCAAGACAAAAAGGGCAATTTACATGAATACTTACCAGATTCTTGATAGCAGGCTACAGTCTGACATACAGCAAGTAATTCACCTGAGAATATGCTGAAACGCTAGGTGAGTTTTCTAGTAAGAGCTCATTCTTTCTTACAATTAGCAGAGGTGTATTCCAAGAATTCTCTATGGGGCGAATACAGAAAGTAAGTTTTACAGGAAAAGCCCGTCGTTGGGCAATATTTACACTCCAAAATTTCTCAATGCGCCTTTTCTTAGATATTGCGTGCCCCGAAGTGTGCCTCAGAAGGGGCTTTTCGGGCCTACACTGCGACGCCCTGAATAGAAATTGGGATGTAAAGCCATTACGCGAGATACATTGAAAGTCAAAAATGGGAATGAACATGAATTCTTCCCAACTTCTTGATAGCAGGCTGCAGTCTGAGATACAGCAGCTAATTCAGCTGAGAATATGCTGATAAGTTGAATTTTCTGGCAAGAGCTCATTCTTCCTCACACTTGACTGAGGTAGATACCAAGAGGCGCTATTAGGCGAATACAGAAAGTAACTTTTACAGGAAAGACCCTTCTTTGGGACACATTTACACTCCAACACTTTCTGAATGCACCTTCTCTTACATATTGCATGCCCTACAGTATGCCTCGGAAGAGGTTTTTCGGGCCTACACAGCGACTGCCTGAAGAGAACATGGGATGTAATGCCAATACGCAAGATACATCCAAATTCAAAAAGGGCAATGAACATGAATTCTTCCCAGTTTATTGAAGGCAGGCTACAGTCTGAGATACAGCATCTAATTCAGCTGAGAATACACTGAAAAACTTAGTTGAGTTTTCTGGCAAGAGCTCATTCTTCCTCTCACTTGACTGAGGTGGATTACGAAGGGCTCAAGGGGGCAATAAAGAAACTAAGTTTTACAGGATTAACCACACTTTGGGCAACATTTACATTCCAGAAGTTTCTGAATGCACCTTCTCTTACATATTGCATGCCCTACAGTATGCCTCGGAAGAGGTTTTTCGGGCCTACACTGCGACTGCCTGAAGAGAACATGGGATGTAACGCCAATACGCGAGATATATCCAAATCAAAAAGGGCAATGAACATGAAATCTTCCCAGCTTCTTGATAGCAGGCTACAGTCTGAGATACAGCAGCTAATTCAGCTGAGAATACACTGAAAAACTTAGTTGAGTTTTCTGGCAAGAGCTCATTCTTCCTCTCACTTGACTGAGGTGGATTACGAAGGGCTCAAGGGGGCAATAAAGAAACTAAGTTTTACAGGATTAACCACACTTTGGGCAACATTTACATTCCAGAAGTTTCTCAATGCGCCTTGTCTTACATATTGCATGCCCTGAAGCATGACTCGGAAGAGATTTTTCGGGCTTACACTGCGACTCCCCGGAAAGAACGTGGTATGTAACAGCATAACACGAGAAACATCCCAAGTCAAAAAGGGCAATGAACATGAATCCTTACCAAATCTTGATAGCAAGCTACAGTCTGAGATACAGCAGCTGATTCAGCTGAGAATACGCTGAACATCTAGTTGAGTTTTCAAGCAAGAGCTCATTCTTCCTCACAAATATCTGAGGTGGAATCCAAAAAGTTTCTATCAGACGAATACAGAAAGTAAGTTTTACGGGAAAAGCCCTTCATTGGGAAACATTTACACTCCAAAGCTTTCTCAATGAGCCTTATCTTACATATTGCATGCCCTGTGGAATGCTTCTGAAAAGACTTTTCCGACCTACCTTATGACGGCCTGAGAGAGAAACTGGTACTTAACACCAAAATACGAGATACATCCCAAGTCAAAAAGGGCAATGAACATGAATTTTTTCCAGCTTCTTGATAACAGGCTACAGTCTGAGATAGAGCAGGTAATTCAGCTGAGAAGACGCTGAGAAGTTGAGTTTTCTGGCAAGAGCTCATTCTTCCTCACACTTGAATGAGGTGGATTCCAAGAGGCAGGATGGGGCAAATACAGAAAGTAAATTATACAGGAAAAGCCGGACTCTGGGCAATATTGACACTCCAAAACTTTCTCAATGCACCTTGTCTTACATATTGCAGGCCCTGAAGTATGCCTCAGAAGAGGCTTTTCGAGCCTACATGGCAACTCCATGAGGAGAAACTGGGATGTAACTCCATTACGCGAGATACATCCCAAGTCACAAAGGGCAATGAACATGAATTCTTCCCAACTTCTTGATAGCAGGCTACACTCTGAGATACAGCAGCTCAAATTTAGGTGAGAATATACTGAGAGAATAAATTTTCTTGCAAGAGAGCGTTCTTCTTTGCAATTGACTGAGGTGGTTTCCAAGAGGCATTATGGGACGAATACAGAAAGTTAGTTTTGCGGGAAAGCCCTTCTTTGGGCCAATTTACACTCCAAAACCTTCTCAATTCGCCTTCTCTTACATATTGTATGCTCGGAAGTATGCCTCGGAAGAGGCTTTTCGAGCCTACATGGCAACTCCATGAGGAGAAACTGGGATGTAACTCCATTACGCGAGATACATCCCAAGTCACAAAGGGCAATGAACATGAATTCTTCCCAACTTCTTGATAGCAGGCTACACTCTGAGATACAGCAGCTCATTCAGGTGAGAATATACTGAGAGAATAAATTTTCTTGCAAGAGAGCGTTCTTCTTTGCAATTGACTGAGGTGGTTTCCAAGAGGCGCTATGTCGCGAATACAGAAAGTTAGTTTTACAGGAAAAACCCTCCTTTGGGCTACATTTACACTCCAAAACCTTCTCAGTGCGCCTTGTCTTACATATTGCATGCCCTGAAGCATGACTCCGAAGAGACTTTTCGGGCCTTCACTGTGATTCCCTGAAGAGAAAGTGGGATGTAACCCCATTACACGAGATACACCCAAATTCACAAAGGGATATTAACATTAATTCTTCCCAACTGCTTGGAAGCAGGCTACGATCTGAGATAGAGCAGCTAATTCACCTGAGAATATGCTAATAAGTTGAATTTTCTGGCAAGAGCGCATTCTTTCTCACACTTGACTGAGGTAGATGCCAAGAGGGGCTATTAGGCAAATACAGAAAGTAACTTTACAGGAAAGACCCTTCGTTGGGAAACCTTTACACACCAAAACTTTATCAATGCGCATTCTCTTAGATATTCCGTGGCCCGAAGTATGTCTGGGAAGAGGCTTTTAGGGCCTACACTGCGACGCCCTGAATTGAAACTGGGATGTAGCGCCGTTACGCGAGATACATCGAAATTCAAAAATGACAATGAACATGAATTCTTCCCAGCTTCTTGATAGCAGGCTAAAGTCTGAGTTACAGCAGCTAATTCAGTTGAGAATACGCTGAAAAGCTTAGTTGAGTTTTCTTGCAAGAGCTCATTCTTCCTCTCACTTGACTGAGGTGGATTCCGAGAGGGATCTAGGGTGCGAATACAGAAAGTACGTTTTACAGGAATAGTCATACTTTGGGCAACATTTACATTCCAAAAGTTTCTCAATGCGCCTTGGCTTACATATTCCTTGCCCTGAAGTTTGCCTCGGAAGAGGCTTTTCAGGCCTACACCGTGACGCCCGGAATAGAAATTGGGATGTAACGCCATTACGTGAGATACATCCAAAGTCAAAAAGGGCAATGAACATGAAATCTTCCCAGCTTCTTGATAGCAGGCCAAAATCTGAGTTACAGCAGCTAATTCCGTTGAGAATACGCTGAAAAGTTTAGCTGAGTTTTCTGGCAAGGGCTCATTCTTCCTCTCACTTGACTGAGGTGGATTCCGAGAGGGATCTAGTGTGTGAATACAGAAAGTACGTTTACAGGAATAGTTATGCTTTGGACAACATTTACACTTCAAAATTTTCTCAATGTGCCTTGGCTTACATATTCCTTGCCCTGAAGTATGCCTGGGAACAGGCTGTTCAGGCCTACACTGCGACGCCCGGAATAGAAATTGGGATGTAACGAGATTACGTGAGATACATACAAAGTCAAAAAGGGCAATGAACATGAAATCTTCCCAGCTTCTTGATAGCAGCCTACAGTTTCAGGTACAACAGCTAAGTCAGCTGAGAATATGCTGAAAAGTTGAATGTTTTGGCAAGAGCTCATTCTTCCTCACACTTAACTGACGTGGATTTCAAGAGGCCCTATAGGGTTAATACCGAACGTTAGTTTTACAAGAAAAGCCCGTCTTTGGCAATATTTACACTCCAAAAATTTCTCAATCGCCTTTCTTAGATATTGTGTACTCTGAAGTATGACTTGGAAGAGGTTTTTCGGGCGTAAACTGCGACTCCCTGAAGAGAAAGTGGTACATAACACCATAACACGAGATACATCACAAGTTAAAAAGGGCAATGAACATGAAGACTTAACAGCTTCTTGATAACAGGCTCCCGTCTGAGATACAGCAACTAATTCAGCTGAGACTACGCTGAAAAGCTTGTTGAGTTTTCTAGCAAGAGCTCATTCTTTCTCACAAATGACTGAGGTGGAATCCAAAGAGTTTCTATGAGACGAATACAGAAAGTATGTTTTATGGGATATTCCCTTCTTTGGGAAACACTTACACTCCAAACCTTTCTGAATGAGCCTTATCTTACACATTCCATGCTCTGAGGCATGCCTCTGAAGAGACTTTTTGGGCCTACACTACGATGCCCTGAAGAGAAATTGGTACTTAACACCAAAATACGAGATACGTTCCAAGTCAAAAAGGGCAATGAAAATGAATTTTTCCAGCTTCGTGATAACAGTCTACAGTCTGAGATAGAGCAGCTAATTCAGCTGAGAAGATGCTGAAAAGTTGAGTTTTCTGGCAAGAGCTCGTTCTTCCTCACACTTGACTGTGTTGGATTCCAAGAGGCAGGATGGGGCGAATACATAAATTAAGTGTTACAGGAAAAGCCATACTTTGGGCAATATTTACACTCCAAAAGTTTCTCAATGTGCCTTGTCTTACATATTGCATGCCCTGAGGCATGCCTCTGAAGAGACTTTTTGGGCCTACACTACGATGCCCTGAAGAGAAATTGGTACTTAACACCAAAATACGAGATACGTTCCAAGTCAAAAAGGGCAATGAAAATGATTTTTTTCCAGCTTCTTGATAACAGTCTACAGTCTGAGATAGAGCAGCTAATTCAGCTGAGAAGATGCTGAGAAGTTGAGTTTTCTGGCAAGAGCTCGTTCTTCCTCACACTTGACTGTGTTGGATTCCAAGAGGCAGGATGGGGCGAATACATAAATTAAGTGTTACAGGAAAAGCCGTACTTTGGGCAATATTTACACTCCAAAAGTTTCTCAATGTGCCTTGTCTTACATATTGTAGGCCCTAAAGTATGCCTCGGAAGAGGCTTTTCGGGCCTGCACTGCGACGCCATGAAGAGAAACTGGGATATAACTCCATTACGCGAGATACATCTCAAGTCAAAAAGGGCAATGAACATGAATTCTCCCAGCTTCTTGGTAGCTGGCTACAGTCTGAGGTACAGCAGCTAATTCAGCTGAGACTATGCTGAAAAGATTAGTTGAGTTTTCGTTCAAGAGCTCATTCTTCCTCACACTTGACTGAGATGGATTCCAGGAGGCACTATGGGGTGAATACAGAAAGTAAGTTTAACAGGAAAAGCCCTTTTTTGGGCAACATTTACACACCAAAACTTTCTCAATTGCCTTTACATAATGTGTTCCCCGAATTATTCTCCGAAGAAACTTTTCCGGCCTATACTGAGACTCGCTGAAGAGAAAGTGTTACCTAACACCATAACACGAGATATATCCCAAGTCAAAAAGGGCAATGAACACGAATTCTTCCCAGCTTCTTGATAGCAGGCTACAGTCTGAGATAGAGCATGTAATTCAGCTGAGAATTTGCTGAGAAATTGAGTTTTCTTGCAAGAGCTCATTCTTCCTCACACTTGACTGTGGTGGATTCAGAGAATGCTCTATGAGGTGAATACAGAAAGTAAGTTTTACAGGAAAAGCCCTTCTTTGGGCTACGTTTACACTAAAAAACCTTCTCAATGTACATTCTCTTACATATTGCAGGCCCTGAAGTATGCCTCGGAAGAGGCTTTCGGTCCTACACTGCGACTCCCTGAAGAGAAATTTGGATGTAACCACATTACGCGAGATACATCCAAAGTCACAAAGGGCAATGAACATGAATTCTCCCAGCTTCTTGGTAGCAGGCTACAGTTTGAGATACAGCAGCTAATTCAGCTGAGAATATGCTGAGAGTTTGAATTTTTGGCAAGAGCTCATTCTTCCTCACATTTGAGTGAGGTGGATTCCCAAAGGCGCTATCTGGTGAATAGGCAATGTTAGTTTTACAGGAATAGGCCTTCTTTGGGAAACATTTACACTCCAAAGCCTTCTCAATGCGCCTTTTCCTACATATTGCATGCCCTGAAGTATGCCTCGGAAGAGGCTTTTCGGGCCTACACTGCGACTCCCGGAAGAAAATGTGAAACGTAACTACATAACACGAGATACCTCCCAAGTAAAAAAGGTCAATGAACAAAAATTAGTACTAACTTTTTGATAGCACGCTACAGTCTGAGATAGAGCAGCGAATTCAGGTGAGAAAATGCTGAAAATTTGAATTTTTGGCAAGAGCTCATTCTTCCTCACATTTGAGTGAGGTGGATTCCCAAAGGCGCTATCTGGTGAATAGGCAATGTTAGTTTTACAGGAATAGGCCTTCTTTGGGAAACATTTACACTCCAAAGCCTTCTCAATGCGCCTTTTCCTACATATTGCATGCCCTGAAGTATGCCTCGGAAGAGGCTTTTCGGGCCTACACTGCGACTCCCGGAAGAAAATGTGGAACGTAACTACATAACACGAGATACCTCCCAAGTAAAAAAGGTCAATGAACAAAAATTAGTACTAACTTTTTGATAGCACGCTACAGTCTGAGATAGAGCAGCGAATTCAGGTGAGAAAATGCTGAAAATTTGAATTTTCTTTCAAGAGTTCAACTTCCTCACACTTGACTGAGGCAGATTCAGAGAAAGCTCTATGAAGTGAATACAGGAAGTAAGTTTAACAGGAAAGCCCTTCTTTGGGCTACATTTACATTCCAAAGCTTTCTCAATGCACCTTGTCTTACATATTGCATGCCCTGAAGTATACCTCGAAAGGGACTTCTCGGGACAACACTGCGACGACATGAAGAGAAAGTGGTATGTAATGCCATTACGCGAGATTCATCCCAAGACCCAAAGTGAAATGAACATGAATTCTTCCCAGCTTCTTGATAGGAGGCTACATTCTGAGATAGAGCAGCTAATTCAGCTGAGAATACGCTGAAAAGCTAAGTTGAGTTTTCTGGCAAGAGCTCGTTCTTCCTCACATTTGACTGAGATGGATTCCAAGAGGCGCTATGGGGCGAATACAGAAAGTAAGTTTTACAGGAAAAGCCCTTCTTTGGGCAACATTTACACTCCAATGCTATCTCAATGCGCCTTGTCTTACATATTCCATGCCATGAAGTATGCCTCAGTAGAGGCTTTCCTGGCCTACACTGAGACGCCATGAAGACAAAGTTGTATGTAATGCGATTCTGAGAGATACATCCAAAGTCAAAAAGGGCAATGAACATGAATTCTTCCCAGCTTCTTGATAGCAGGCTACAGTCTGAGATAGAGCAGCTAATTCAGCTGAGAATATGCTGAGAATTTGAATTTTCTGCCAAGAGTTCATTCTTCCTCACACTTTAGTGTGGTGGATTCAGAGAAGGCGCTATGAGACGAATACAGGAAGTAAGTTTTACAGGAAAAGTCCTTCTTTGGGCTATATTTGCATTCCAAAAGTTTCTCAATGCGCCTTGTCTTACATATTGCATGCCCTGAAGTATGCCTCGGAAGAGGCTTTTCGGGCCTACACTGCGACTCCCTGAAGAGAAAGTGGGATGTAACGCCATTATGCGAGATACATCCAAAGTCAAAAAGGACAATGAACATGAATTCTTCCAAGCTTCTTGAGAGAAGGCTACAGTCTGAGATACATCAACTAATTCAGCTGAGAATATGCTGAGAATTTGAATTTTCTGACAAGAGTTCATTCTTAGTCACACTTGACTGTGGTGGATTCAGAGAAGGTTCTAGGAGGCGAATACAGGAAGTAAGTTTTACTGGAAAAGCCCTACTTTGGGCTACATTTACATTCCAAACATTTCTCAATGCGCCTTGTCTTACATATTGCGTACCCTGAAGTATGCCTCGGAAGAGGTTTTCGGTCCTACACTGCGACTCCCAGAAGAGACAGTGGGATGTAACGCCATTATGCGAGATACATCCAAAGTCAAAAAGGACAATGAACATGAATTCTTCCCAGCTTCTTGACAGCAAGCTACAGTCTGAGATACAGCAGCTAATTCACGTGAGAATACGCTGAAAATCTTAGTTGAGATTCCTGGCAAGAGCTCATTTTTGCTCACACTTGACTGATTTGGATTCAGACATGGCTCTATGAGGCGAATTCAGAAAGTAAGTTTTACAGGAAAAGCCCTTCGTTGGTCAACATTTACACTCCAAAACTTTCTCAATGCACCTTCTCTTACATATTGCATGCCCTGAAGTATGCCTTTGGAAGAGGCTATTCGGTCCTACGCAGAGACTCCCTGAAGAGCCAGTGGGATGTAACGCCATTACGCGAGATACATCCAAAGTCAAAGAGTTCATTGAACATTAATTCTTCCCAGCTTCTTGATAGCAGGCTACAGTCTGAGATACATCAGCTAATTCAGCTGAGAATATTCTGAGAAGTTGAGTTTTCTGGCAAGAGGTAAGACTTCCACTCACTTGACTGAGGTGGATTCCAAGAGTCGCTATGGGGAGGATACAGAAAGTACGTTTTACAGGAAAAGCCCTTTTTTGGGCAACATTTACACTCAAAAGCTTTCTCATGGAGCCTTCTCTTAGATATTGTATGGCCTGAAGTATGCCTCGGAATAGGCTTTTTGGGTCTACACTGAAACTCCCTGAAGAGAAAGCAGTACCTAACGCCATATCACGAGATCCATCCAAAGTTAAAAAGGGCAATGAATATGAATTCTTCACAGCTTCTTCATAGCAGGCTAAAATCTGGGATAGAGCAGCTAATTAAGCTGAGAATATGCTGAGACATTGAGTTTTTTGGCAAGACCTCATTCTTCCTCACACTTGACTGAGTTGGATTCCAAGAGTCGCTATGGGGAGGATACAGAAAGTACGTTTTACAGGAAAAGCCCTTCTTTGGGCAACATTTACACTCGAAGACTTTCCTAATGCGCCTTGTCTGACATATTGCATGCCCTGTAGTATGCCTCGGAATAGGCTTTTCGGGCCTACACTGCGACTCCCTGAAGAGAAAGCGGTACCTAAAGCCATATCACGAAATACATCCAAAGTTAAAAAGGGCAATGAATATGAATTCTTCACAGCTTCTTCATAGCAGGCTACAGTCTGAGATAGATCAGGTAATTCCGCTGAGAATATGCTGAGATGTTGAGTTTTCTGGCAAGACCTCATTCTTCCTCACACTTGACTGTGTTGGATTCCAAGAGTCGCTATAGGGAGGATACAGAAAGTACGTTTTACAGGAAAAGCCCTTTTTTGGGCAACATTTACACTCAAAAGCTTTCTCATGGAGCCTTCTCTTAGATATTGTATGCCCTGAAGTATGCCTCGGAAGAGACTTTTCGGGTCTACACTGCGACTCTCTGAAGAAAAATTCGTATGTAATGCCATTACGCGAGATACCTCCAAAGACACATAGGGCAATGGACATGAATTCTTCCCAGCTTCTTGATAAGAGTCTACAGTCTGCGATACAGGAGCTAATTCAGCTATGAATATGCTGAGAAGTTGAATTTTGTGGCAAGAGCTCTATGTTCCTCACACGTGACTCAGGTGGATTCCAAGAGGCGCAATGGTGCGAATAGAGAAAGTAAGTTTTACAGGAAAAGCCCTTCTTTAGAAAACATGTACACTCCAAAACTATCCAGTGTGCCTTCTCTTACATATTGTATGCCCTGAAATATATCTCAGAAGAGGCTTTTCGAGACTACACTGAGACGCCCTGAAGAGAAAGTGGGAGGTATGCCATTTCGCGAGATACCTCCAAAGACACATAGGGCAATAAATATGAATTCTTCCCAGCTTCTTGATAACAGCCTACAGTCTGAGATACAGCATCTAATTCAGCTATGAATATGCTAAGAAGTTGAGTTTTCTAGCAAGAGCTCATTCATCCTCACAGTTGACTGAGATGGATTCCAAGAGGCTATAGGGAAGAATACATAAAGTAATTTTTACAGGAAAAGCCCTTATTTTCTCTACATTTACACTCCAAAACTATCTCAATGCGCCTTGTCTTACATATTGCATGCCGTGAAGTATGCCCTGGAAGAGGCTTTTCGGGCCTACACTGCGACTCCCTGAACGATAACGGTACCGAACGCCATAACACGAGATACATCCCAAGTTATAAAGGGCAATGAATATGAATTCTTCCCAGCTTCTTGATAGCAAGCTAGATTCTGAGATACAGCAGCTTATTCAGCTGAAAATATGCATAGAAATTGAGTTTTCTGGAAAGAGCTCATTCTTCCTCACACTTGACGGATGTGGATTCAGAGAAGGCTCTATGAGGCTAATACAGAAAGTAAGTTTTACAGGAAAAGCCCTTCTTTGGGCAACATTTACACTCCAAAACTTTCTCAATGCGCCATCTCTTACATATTGCATGCCCTGAAGTATGCCTCGGAAGAGGCTTTTCGGGCCTACACTGCGACTCCCTGAAGAGAAAGTGGTACCTAACGCCATAACACGAGATACATCCCAAGTCAAAAAGGGCAATGAACATGAATTCTTCCCAGCTTCTTGATAGCAGGCTACAGTCTAAGATAAAGCAGCTAATTCAGCTGAGAATATGCATAGAAATTGAGTTTTCTGGAAAGAGCTCATTCTACCTCACACTTGACAGAAGTGGATTCAGAGAAGGCTCTATGAGTCGAATACAGAAAGAATGTTTTACAGATAAAGCCCGTCTTTGGGCAACATTTACACTCCAAAACTTTCTTAAAGCGTCTTCTCTTACATATTGCATGCCTTGAAGTATGCCGCGGAAGAGGCTTTTCGGGACTACACTGTGACGCCATGAAGAGAAAGTGGTATGTAATGCCATTATGTGGGATACATCCCATGTCATAAAGGGCAGTGAATATGAATTCTCCCCAGCTTCTTGATAATAGGTTACAGTCTGAGGTACAGGAGCTAACTCATTTGAGACTATGTTGAAAAGTTTAATTTTTTGGCAACAGCTCATTCTTCCTCACACTTGATTGAGGTGGATTCAGAGAATGCTCTATGAGGCAAATACAGAAGGTAAGTTTTACAGGAGAGACCCTTCGTTGGGCTACATTTACACCCCAAAAGTTTCTCAATGCGCCGTGTCTGACATATTCTATGGCCTAAAGTATGCCTCGGATGAGGCTTTTCGGACCTACACTGTGACTCCCTGAAGTGAAAGTGGTATGTAACGCCATAACACGAGATACATACTAATTCACAAAGGGCAATGAAATAAATTCTTCCCAGCTTCATGAAAGCAGGCTACAGTCTGCTATACAGCAGCCTATTCAGCTGAGAATATGCTGAAAAACTAAGGGGAGATTTCTGGCAAGACCTCCTTCTTCCTCACATTTGACTGAGGTGAATTCCCAGAGGTGCTATGCTGCGAATACAGAAAGTAAGTTTTGCAGGAAAAGCCCTTCTTTGGGCTCTATTTACACTCCAAAACATTCTCAATGCCCCTTGTCTTACATATTGCTTGTCCTGAAGTATGCCTCGGAGGAGGATTTTCGGCCCTATAATGCGACTCCCTGAAGACAAAGTGGTACCTAACACCATAACATGAGATACATACCAATTCACAAAAGGCAATGAAATAAATTCTTCCCAGCTTCTTGATAGCAGGCTACAGTCTGCTATACAGCAGCCTATACAGCTGAGAATACGCTGAAAATCTAAGGTGAGTTTTCTGGCAAGACCTCCATCTTCCTCATATTTGACTGAGGGGGATTCCAAGAGGCGCTAGAGTGCGAATACAGAAAGTAAGTTTTGCAGGAAAAGCCCTTCTTTGGACTGCATTTACACTCCAAAACATTCTCAATGCCCCTTGTCTTACATATTGCATGTCCTGAAGTATGCCTCGGAGGAGACTTTTCGGGCCTACCCAGCGACTCCCTGAAGACAAAGTGGTACCTAATGCCAAACATGAGATACATTTAAAGACAAAAGGGACAATGAACATGAATTCTTCCCAGCTTCTTGAGAGCAGACTACAGTCTGAGATAGAGCAGCTATTCAGCTGAGAATACGCTAAAATACTAAGTTGAGTTTTCTGGCTAGATCTCATTCTTCCTCAAAATTGACTGAGGTGGATTCCAAGAGGCGCTATAGGGCGAATAGACAAAGTAAGTTTTGCAGGAAATGCCCATCTTTGGGCTACATTTACACTCCAAACTATCTCAATGCGCCTTGTCTTACATATTCCAAGGCCTGAAGTATGCCTCGGAAGAGGTTTTTCGGGCCTACAATGCGACGACATGAAAAGAAATTTGTATAGTAACGCCATTACGCGAGATACATCCAAAGTCACAAAGGGCAATGAACATGAACTCTTCCCCACTTACTGATAGCAGGCTACAGTCTGAGATAGAGCAGCTAATTTAGCTGAGAATGTGCTGAGTAATTGAGTTTTCTGGCAAGAGCTCCTTCTTCCTCACACTTGACTGAGGTGGATTCCAAGAGGCGCTATGTGGCGAATACAGAATCTAGGTTTTACAGGAAAAGCCCTTCTGTGGAAAGATTTACAGTCCAAAACTTTCTCAATGCTCCTTGTCTCATATACTGCATGCCCTCAAATATGCCTCGGAAGATGCTTTTCGGGCCTACAGTGCGACTCCTTGAAGAGAATGTGGGATGTAATGATTTTACGGGAGATACATCCTAGTCACCTAGGGCAATGAACATGAATTCTTTCCAGCTTCTTGATAGCAGTCTACAGTCTGAGATACAGCACCTAATTCAGCTGAGAATACTCTGAAAATCTTAGTTAAGTTTTCTGGCAGGAGCTCATTTTTGCTCACACTTGACTGAGGTGGATTCAGAGAAGGCTCTATGGGGAGAATCCAGAAAGTAAATTTTACAGGAAAAGCCCTTATTTGGGCTACATTTACACTCCAAAACTTTCTCAATGCGCCTTGTCTTTCATATTGCATGCCATGAAGTATGCCTCGGAAGAGGACTTTCAGGCCTACCCTGCGATGCCCTGAAGAGAAATTGGGAGGTAATGAAATTACGCGAGATACATAAAAGTCACAAAGGGAAATAAACATGAATTCTTCCCATCTTGTTGATAGCAGGCGACAGCCAGTGATACAGCAGCTATACCAGCTGGGAATACGTTGAAAATCTTAGTTGTGTTTTCAGGTAAGAGCTCATTTTGCTCACACTTGACTGAGGTGGATTCAGACAATTCTCTATGAGGTTAATGCAGAAAGTAAGTTTTACAGAACATGCCCTTCGTTGGGCAACATTTACCCTCCAAAACTTTCTCAATGCGCCTTGTCTTACATATTGCATGCCCTGAAGTATGCCTCGGAAAACAATTTTCAGGCCTACCCTGCGATGCCCTGAAGAGAAATTGGGAGGTAATGAAATTTCGCGAGATACATCCAAAGTCACAAAGGGAAATAAACATTAATTTTTCCCACCTTCTTAATGGCAGGCTACAGTCTCAGATAAAGCAGCTACTTCTGCTGAGAATACGCTGAGAGGTAGAGTTTTCTGGCCAGAGCTCATACTTCCACACTGTTGACTGAGGTGGATTCCGAGAGGCGCTGTGGGGTTAATGCAGTAAGTTTTACAGGAAAAGCCCTTCTTGGGGCAACATTTACACTCCAAAACTGTCCCAGTGCGCCTTCTCTTACATATTGCATTCTCTGAAGTATGCCTCGGACGAGTCTTTTCGGACCTACACTGCGACTCCCTGAAGATGAAGTGGGATGTAACGCCATTACACGAGAAACTTCCAAAATCAAAAAGGGCAATGAACATGAATTCTTCCCAGCTTCTTGAACAGAGAATACAGTCTCAGATACAGCAGCAAATCCAGCTGGGAATAAACTGAAAATTTGAATTTTCTGGCAAGAGTTCATTTTTCTGCACACTTTACTGAGGTAGATTGCAAGAGACACTGTGGGGTGAATACAGAAAGTTAGTTTTATAGGAAAAGCCCTACTTTGGGCAACATTTACACTCCAAAACTTTCCCAATGCGCATTCTCTTACATATTGCATGCTCTGAAGTATGCCTCGGAAGAGTCTTTTCAGGCCTACACTGCCACTCCCTGAAGAGAATGTGGGATGTAACGACATTACGCGAGATACATCCAAGACAAAAAGGGCAATGAACTTGAATTATTACCTGCTTCTGGATAGCAGGCTACAGTCTGAGATACAGCAGCTAATTCAGCTTAGAATACGCTGAAAAAAATAAGTTGAGTTTTATGGCTAGATCTCATTCTTCCTCACACTTGATGGAGGTGGATTCCGAGAATGCTCTATGAGACGAATACTGAAAGTAAATTTCACAGGGAAAGTCCTTCATTGGGCTACATTTACACTCCAAAACTTTCTCGATTCGCCTTCTCTTACATATTGCATGCTGTGAAGTATGCCTCGGAAGACAATTTTCGGGCCTACACTGCAACAACCTGAAGAGAAAGTGGGATGTAAGGACCTTACGCGAGATACATCCAAAGTCACAAAGGGCAATGAACATTAATTCTTCGCAGCTTCTGGATAGCAGGCTACAGTCTGAGATACAGCAGCTAATTCAGCTTAGAATACGCTGAAAAAAATAAGTTGAGTTTTATGGCTAGATCTCATTCTTCCTCACACTTGATGGAGGTGGATTCCGAGAATGCTCTATGAGACGAATACAGAAAGTAAGTTTTCCAGGAAAGGCCCTTCATTGGGCTACATTTACACTCCAAAACTTTCTCAATGCGCCTTGTCTTACATATTACATGGCCTGACGTATGCCTGGGAACAGGCTTTTCAGGCCTACACTGCAACGCCATGAAGAGAAAGTTTTATGTAATACCATTATGCGAGATACATCCAAAGTCACAAAGGGCAATGAACATGAATTCTTCCCAGCTTCTTGATAGCAGGCTACAGTCTGAGATACAGCAGCTAATTCAGCTGAGAATATACTGAGAAGTTCAGTGTTCTGGTAAGAGCTCATTTTTCCTAACAGGTGACAGAGTGCATTCCAAGAGGCGCTATAGGACGAATACAGAAAGCAAGTTTTACAGGAAAAGCCTTCTTTGGGCTACACTTACACACCAAAACTTTCTCAATAGGCCTTCTCTTACATATTGTATCCCCTGAAATATGCCTGGGAAGAGGCTTTTTGGGCCTGCATTCTGACTCCCTGAAGAGAAAGTGGGATGCAAAGTCATTACGCGAGATACAACCAAAGTCAAAAAGGGCAATTAAAATGTATTCTTCTTCGCCTTTTAAAAGCAGGCTACAGTCTGATATACAGCAGCTAATTCAGCTGAGAATATGCTGAGATGTTTAATTTTCTGGGAAATGCTCATTCTGCCTCACACTTCACTGAGGTTGATTCGAAGAGGCGCTATGGGTCGAATATAGAAAGTAAGTTTTAAAGGAAAAGCCCTTTTTGGTCACATTTACACTTCAAAACTTTCTCAGTGCATCTTGTCTTACATATTCCATGGCCTGAAGTATGCGTCTTAAGAGGCTTTTCAGGCCTACATTACCACGCTCTGAAAAGAAAGTGAGATGTAACGCCATTACGTGAGATACATACAAAGTCAAAAAGGGCAATGTAAATGAATTCTTCACTGCCTCTTGATAGCAGGCTACAGTCTGTGATACAGCCGCTTATTCAGATGAGAATACGCTGAAAAGTTTAATTTTCTGGGAAATGCTCATTCTGCCTCACACTTCACTGAGGTTGATTCGAAGAGGCGCTATGGGTCGAATACAGAAAGTAACTTTTACAGGAAAAGCCCTTTTTGGTCACATTTACACTTCAAAACTTTCTCAGTGCATCTTGTCTTACATATTCCATGGCCTGAAGTATGCGTCTTAAGAGGCTTTTCAGGCCTACATTACCACGCTCTGAAAAGAAAGTGAGATGTAACGCCATTACGTGAGATACATACAAAGTCAAAAAGGGCAATGTAAATGAATTCTTCACTGCCTCTTGATAGCAGGCTACAGTCTGTGATACAGCAGCTTATTCAGATGAGAATACGCTGAAAAGTTATTTGTGTTTTCGGGCAAGAGCTAATTCTTCTTCACATTTGGAAGAAGTGTATTCCAAGAGGGCTCTAAGGGTCGAACACAGAAATTAAGTTTTACAAGAACAGCCCTTCTTGGGTAACACTTACACACCAAAATTTTCTCAATGGGCCTTCTCTTACATATTGCATGCTCTGAAGACTGCCTCGGAAGAGGCTTTTCGGGCCTACAAAGCGACAACCTGAAGAGAAATTGGGATGTAACGCCATTACGCGAGATACATCCAAAGTCACAAAGGGAAATGAACATGAATTCTTCCCAGCTTCTTGATAGCAGGCTACAGTCTCAGATAAAGCAGCTACTTCTGCTGAGAATATGCTGAGACGTTGAGTTTTCTGGCAAGAGCTCATTCTTCCTCACACTTGACTGAGGTGGTTTCCAAGAGGCGCTGTGGGGCAAATACAGAAAGTAAGTTTACAGGAAAAGCCCTTCGTTGGGCAACATTTACACTCCAAAACTTTCTTTATGAGCTTTCTTTTACATATTGCATGCCCTGAAGTATGCCTCGGAAGTGGCTATTTGGGCCCACACAGCATCTCCCTGAAGAGATAGTGGAATGTAACACCATTACGCGAGATCATCCAAAGTCAAAAAGGGCTATGAACAGGAATTCTTCCCAGTTTCTTGATAGCAGGCTACAGTTTAAGATACAGCAGCTAATTCAGCTGAGAATATACTGAAAATTTGAGTTTTCTTGCAATAGCTAATTCTTCCTCACACTTGAACTAGGAGAATTACAAGAGGCTATATAGGGTGAATAGAGAATGTTAGTTTTACAGGAAAAGCCCTTCTCTGGGAAACATTTACACTGCACCACTTTCTCCATGCGCCTCCTCTTACATATTGCATGGCCTGAAGTATGCCTCGGAATGGCTATTGGGGCCCACACAGCCTCTCCCTGTAGAGACAGTGGGGTGTAACCACATTCCGCGAGATAATCCAAAGTCCAAAAGGGCAATGAACATGAATACTTCCCAGCTTCTTCATAGCAGGCTACAGTTTGATATACAGCAACTAATTCAGCTGAGAATATGCTGAAAATTTGAGTTTTCTTGCAATAGCTCATTCTTCCTCACACTTGAATTAGGAGGATAACAAGAGGCGATATAGGGTGAATACAGTTTGTTAGATTTACAGGAAAAGCCCTTCTTTGGGTAACATTTACACTCCAACCCTTTCTCAATGCGCCTCCTCTTACATATTGCATGGCCTGAAGTATGCCTCGGAATGGCTATTGGGGCCCACACAGCCTCTCCCTGTAGAGACAGTTGGGTGTGACCACATTCAGCGAGATAATCCAAAGTGAAAAAGGGCAATGAACATGAATACTTCCCAGCTTCTTCATAGCAGGCTACAGTTTGATATACAGCAACTAATTCAGCTGAGAATATGCTGAAAATTTGAGTTTTCTTGCAATAGCTCATTCTTCCTCACACTTGAATTAGGAGGATAACAAGAGGCGATATAGGGTGAATACAGTTTGTTAGATTTACAGGAAAAGTTGTTCTATGGGAAAAATTTACACTCCAAAACTTTCTCATTGCGCCTCCTCTTACATATTGCATGCCCTGAAGCATGCCTCGGAAGAGACTTTTCGGGCCTACACTACGTCTCCCTGAGGAGAAAGTGGTACGTAACCCCATAACACGAGGTACATCCCAAGAGAAAAAGGGCAATGAAGATGAATACTTACCAGATTCTTGACAGCAGGCTACAGTCTGAGATACCGTAGCTTATTCAGCTGAGCATACGCTGAAATGATAGTTGAGTTTTCTGGCAAGAGCTCATTCCTCCTCACACTTGACTGAGGTGGATTCCAAGAGGGCTCTATGGGTCGAATACAGAAATTAATTTTTACAAAAAAGCCCTTCTCTGAACAGCACTTACACTCCAAATCTTTCTCAATGCGCCTTGTCTCACATATTCCATGGCCTGAAGTATGCCTCGAAAGAGGCTTTTAGGGCCTACACTGCGACTCCCTGAAGAGAAAGAGGTATGTAACGCCAGAACGCGAGATACATCCAAAGTCAAAAAGGGCAATGAACATGAAATCTCACCAGCTTCCTGATAGCAGGATACAATCTGAGATATAGCAGCAAATTCATGTGAGCATACGCTGAAAACTTAGTTGAGTTTTCTGGGAAGAGCTCATTCTTCCTCACACTTGAATGAGTTGGATTCCGGGAGGGCACTATGAGGCGAATACAGAATGTTAGTTTTACAGGAAAAGCATTTCTTTGGGCTACATTTGCACTCGATAACTTTCACAATGCTCCTTGTCTTACGTATTCCATGCCCTGAAGTCTGATTCAGAAGAGGCTTTTCGGCCTACACTGCGACGCCCTGAAGAAAAAGTGGGATGTAACGCTATTACGCGAGATACATCCAAAGTCAAAAAGGGCAATGAACATGAAATCTCACCAGCTTCCTGATAGCAGGTTACAATCTGAGATACAGCAGCAAATTTATGTGCGCATACACTGAAAACTTAGTTGAGTTTTCTGGGAAGAGCTCATTCTTCCTCACACTTGAATGAGGAGGATTCCAAGAGGCCGATATGAGACGAATACAGAAAGCAAGTTTTACAGGAAAAGCCGTTCATTGGGCAACATTTACACTCGAAACCTTTCTCAATGCTCCTTGTCTTACGTATTCCATGCCCTGAAGTATGTCACCGAAGAGGCTTTTTGGGCCTACACTACGACTCCCTGAAGAGAAAGTGGGAAGAAATGCCATAACACGAGATACATCCAAAGTCAGAAAGGGCAATGAACATGAATTCTTCCCAGCTTCTTGGTAGCATGCTGCAGTGTAAGATACAGCAGCTAATCCAGCTGAGAATAAGCTGATAAATTCAATTATTTGGCAATAGCTCATTCTTCCTCAAACTTGACTGAGGTGGATTCCAAGTGGCGCTGTGGGGCAAATACAGAAAGTAAGTTTACAGGAACATCCCTTCGTTGGGCAACATTTACACTCCAAAACTTTCTCTTTGTGCCATTCCTTACAAATTGCATGCCCTGAAGTATGACTCTCAAGAGGCTTTTCGGGCCTACACTGGGACGCCCTTAAGAGAATGTGCGATGTAACGCCATTACGTGAGATATATCCAAGGTCAGAAAGGTCAGTGAACATGAATTTTTCCCTGCCTGTTGATAGCAGGTTACAGTCTGAGATACAGCATCAAATTCAGCTGAGAATACGCTTACAAGTTGAGTTTTGTGGCAAAGAGCTCATTCTGTCTCACACTTAACTTAGGTTGATTCCAGGAGGCGCTATGAGGCTTATACAGAAAGTAAGTTTTACAGGAATAGCCCTAGTTTGGGCAACATTTACACTCCAAAACTTTCTCAATTCGTCTTGTCTTACAAATTGCATGCCCTGAAGTTAGCCTCAGAAGAGGCTTTTTGGGCCTAAACGTCGACTCCCTGAAGAGAAAGTTTGATGCAATGCCATTACCCGAGATACAACCAAAGTCACAAAGGGCAATGAACATCAATTTTCCTGCCTGTTGATAGCAGGTTACAGTCTGAGATACAGCATCAAATTCAGCTGAGAATACGCTTACAAGTTGAGTTTTGTGGCAAAGAGCTCATTCTGTCTCACACTTAACTTAGGTTGATTCCAGGAGGCGCTATGAGGCTTATACAGAAAGTAAGTTTTACAGGAATAGCCCTAGTTTGGGCAACATTTACACTCCAAAACTTTCTCAATTCGTCTTGTCTTACAAATTGCATGCCCTGAAGTTAGCCTCAGAAGAGGCTTTTTGGGCCTAAACGTCGACTCCCTGAAGAGAAAGTTTGATGCAATGCCATTACGCGAGATACATCCAAAGTCACAAAGGGCAATGAACATCAATTCTTCCCAGCTTTTGATAGCAGGCTACAGTCTGAGATACAGCAGCTAATTCAGCTGAGAATATGCTGAAAAGTTGAGTTTTCTGGCAAGAGCTCATTCTTCCTCACTGGACATAGATGGATTCCAAGAGGCACTATGGGGCGAATACAGAAAGTAAGTTTTACAGAGAAAGCCCTTCTCTGGGCAACATTTACACTCAAAAACTTTCCAATGAAACTGCTCTTACATAATGCATGCGCTGAAATGTGCCAAGAAGAGGCTTTTTGGGCCTAAACTGCGACTCCCTGAAGACATATTGGGATGTAACGCCATTACGCGAGTTACATCCAAAGCCACAAAGGGCAAAGAACATGAATTCCTTCCAGCTTACTGATATCAGGCTACATTCTTAGATACAGGAGCTAATTCACCTGAGAATATGCTGAGAAGTTAAATTTTCTGACAAGAGCTCATTATTACTCATATTTTAGAGAAGTGGATTCAGAGAAGGCTCTATGAGGCGAACACAGAATGTTAGTTTTACAGGAAAAGCCCTTCTTTGGGCAACATTTACACTCCACAACTTTCTCTATGTGCCTTGTCTTACATATTCAAGGCCCTGAAGTCTGACTCGGAAGAGGCTTTACGGGCCTACACTGTGTCACACTGAAAAGAACGTGGGATGTAACGCCAATACGCGAGTTATATCTGAAGTCACAATGGGCACCGAACATGAATTCTTCCCAGCTTCTTGGTAGAATGATACAGTCTCAGATAAAGCAACTAATTCAACTGAGAACATGCTGAAAAGCTAGTTGAGTTTTCTGGCAGGAGCTCATTCTTCCTCACATGTGGCGGAGGCGTATTCCAAGAGGGCTCTAAGGGGTGAATATCGACAGTAAATTTTACAGGAAAAGCCCTTCTTTGGGCAACCCTTACACTCCAAATCTTTCTCATAGTGCCTTCTCTTACATATTGCATGCCCTGAAGTATGCCTCAGAAGAGGCTTTATGGGCCTACACTGCGATCCCCTGAAGAGAAAGTGTGGTGTCAGGCATTTAAGCGAGATACATCCAAAGTCAAAAAGGGCACTGAATATAAATACTTCCAAGCTTCTTGGTAAAAGGCTACAGTCTCAGATAAAGCAACTAATTCAACTGAGAACATGCTGAAAATCTAGTTGAGTTTTCTGGCAGGAGCTCATTCTTCCTCACATGTGGCAGAGGCGTATTCCAAGATGGCTCTATGGGGCGAATATCGACAGTAAATTTTACAGGAAAAGCCCTTCTTTGGGCAACCCTTAAACTCCAAATTTTTCTCATAATGCCTTCTCTTACATATTGCATGACCTGAAGTATGCCTCGGAAAAGGCATTTCGGGCCTACACTGCAATCCCCTGAAGAGAAAGTGGGGTGTAACTCATTTACGCGAGATACATCCAAAGTCAAAAAAGGGAATGAACATAAATTCTTCCAAGTCTTGAGAGCAGACTACAGTCTGACATACAGCATCTAATTCAGCTGAGAATCCGCAGAGAAGTAGACTTTTCTGGCAAGAGCTCCTTCTTCCTCACATTTGACTGAGATGGAATCCAAGAGGCACTTTGGGACGAATACAGAAAGTCAGTTTTACAAGAAAAGCCCTTCTTTGGGCTACATTTACACTCCAAAACTTTCTCAATGCGCCTTGTCTTACATATTGCAAGCCTTGAAGTATGCCTCGGAAGAGCTTTTTGGGGCCTACACTGCATCGCCATGAAGAGAAAGAGGGATGTAACGCCATTACGCGAGATACATCCAAAGTCAAAAAGGGCAATGAACATGAATTCTTCCCAGCTTCTTGATAGCAGGCTACAGTCTGAGATAGAGCAGCTAGTTCAGCTGAGAATATGCTAAGAAGTTGAGTTTTCTGGCATGAGCTCAATCTTCCTCACACGTGACTGAGGTGGATTCCAAGAGGCGCTATGGGACGAACACAGAAATTAAGTTTTACAGGAAAAGCCTTTCTTTGGGCTACATTTATACTACATAAGTTTCTCAATGAGCCTTCTCTTACATATTGTATGCCCTGAATGCTTAAAAGGTTAGGTGAGTTTTCTAACAAGAACTTATTCTTCCTCACACTTTACTGAGATGGATTACAAGATTCGCTATGGGGTTAATTCAGTAAGTAAGTTTTACAGGAAAAGCCCTTCTTTGGGCAATATTTACACTCGAAAACTTTCTCAATGAACCTTCTCTTACATATTGTATGCCTGAAGTATGCCTCGGAAGAGGCATTTCGGGCCTACACTGCCACTCCCTGAAGAGAAATTCGTGTGTAACGCCATTACGCGAGATACATCCAAAGTCAAAAAGGGCAATGAACATGAATTCTTCCCAGCTTCTTGATAGCAGGCTACATTCAGAGATAGAGCAGCTAGTTCAGCTGAGAATATGCTAAGAAGTTGAGTTTTCTGCCATGAGCTCAATCTTCCTCACACGTGACTGAGGTGGATTCCAAGAGGTGCTATGGGACCAATACAGATATTAAATTTTACAGAAAAGCCTTTCTTTGAGCTACATTTACATTCCAAAAGTTTCTCAATGAGCCTTCTCTTACATATTGTATGCCCTGAACGCTGAAAAGTTTAGTTGAGTTTTCTAACAAGAGCTTATTCTTCCTAACACTTCACTGTGGTGGATTACAAGAGTCGCTATGGGGTTAATGCAGTAAGTAAGTTTTACAGGAAAAGCCCTTCTTGGGGCAAAATGTACACTCCAAAACTTTCTCAATGAACCTTCTCTTACATATTGCATGCGCTGAAGAATGCTACGGAAGAGGCTTTTCGGGCCTACACTGTGACTCCCTGAAGAGACAGTGGGATGTAACACCATTTGGCAAGATACACCCAAGTCAAAAAGGGCAATGAACATGAATTCTTCCTAGCTTCTTGATAGCAGGGTACAGTCTGAGATAGAGCAGCTAATTCAGGTGGGAATACGCTGAAAAATAAGTTGAGTTTTTTGGCAAGAGCTCATATTTCCTCACAGTTGACTGAGGTGGATTCCGAGAAGCTCTATGAGACGAATAGAGAAAGTACGTTTTATAGGAAAAGCCCTTTATTGGGCAACATTTACACTCCAAAACTGTCCCAATGCGCCTTCTCTTACATACTGCATTCTCTGAAGTATGCCTCGGACGAGTCTTTTTGGACCTACACTGCGACTCCCTGAAGAGAAAGTGGTACGTAACACCATAACAAGAGATACATCCCACGTAAAAAAGGGCAATGAACATAAATTCTTCCCAGATTCTTCAGAGCAGGCTACAGTCTAAGATAGAGCAGCAAATTCATCAGAGAATACGCTGAAAAATAAGTTGAGTTTTTTGGCAAGAGCTCATATTTCCTCACACTTGATGAGGTGGATTCCAAGAGGCGCTATGGGACGAATACAGAAATTAAGTTTTTTAGGAAAAGCCTTTCTTTTGGCCACATTTACACTCCAAAACTTTCCCAATGCGCCTTCTCTTACATATTGCATTCTCTGAAGGATGCCTCGGAAGAGGCTTTTCGGGCCAACACGGCGACTGCTTGAAGAGAAAGTGGAACGTAACACCATAACAAGAGATACATCCCAAGTAAAAAAGGCAATGAACATAAATTCTTCCCAGATTCTTCATAGCAGGCTACAGTCTGAGATACCAAAGGTAAATCAGCTAGAATAAGCTGAAAAACTAAGTTGAGTTTTCTGGAAAGAGCACATTCTTCCTCACACACGACTGAGCTGGAATCCAAGAGGGCTCTATGAGGTGAACACAGAAAGTAAGTGTTTCAGGAAAAGCCCTGTTTGGGCTACATTTACACTCCAATAGTTTCTCAATGCGCCTTGTCTTACATATTGCATGCCCTGAAATTTGCCGCCGAACAGGCATTTCGGGCCAACACTGTGACTCCATGAAGAGAAAGAGGGATGTAACGTCATTAAGCGAGATACATCCAAAGTCACAAAGGGCAATGAATATGAGTTCTTCCCAGCTTCTTCATAGCAGGCTGCAATCTGAGATATAGCAGCTAATTCAGCTGAGATTATGCTGAGAAAATGAATTATCTCGCAAGAGCTCATTCTTCCTCACACTTGACTGAGGTGCTTTCCATGAGGCGCTATGGGGTGAATAAAGAAATTAAGTTTTACAGGAAATGCCCTTCTTTGGGCAACACTTACACTACAAAGATTTCTAAATGTGCCATCTCTTACATATTGCATGCCCTGAAGTATGCTTCGGAAGAGGCTTTTCGGGCCTACACTGCGACTCCCTGAAGAGAAAGTGGGATGTAATGCCATTACGCGAGATACATCCAAAGTCAAAAAGGGCAATGAACATGAATTCTTCCCAGCTTCTTGATAGCAGGCTACATTCTGAGATACATCAGCTAATTCAGCTGAGAATATACTGTGAAGTAGATCTTTCTGGCAAGAGCTAATTCTTGAACACACTTGACAGAAGTAGATTCCAAGAGGCGCTATGGGGCGAATACAGAAAGTAAGTTTTAAAGGGAAAGCCCTACTTTGGGCAACATTTACTCTCCAAAACTTTCTCAATGGCCTTGTCTTACATATTGCATGGCCTGTTGTGTGCCTCCGATGAGGCTTTTCAGGCCTACACTTCGACTCCCTGAAGAGAAAGCGGGATGTAACACCATGACGTGACATACTTCCAAATACACATAGGGCAATAAACATGAATTTTTTTGAGCTTCTTCATAGCAGACTGCAGTCTGAGATAAAGCAGGGAATTCAGCTGAGAATACGTTGAGAAGTTGAGTTTTCTGGCAAGAGATCATTCTTCCTCACACTTGACTGAGGTGGATTCCAAGAGGCGCTTTGGGGCGAAAACAGAAAGTAAGTTTTAAAGGAAAAGCCCTACTTTGGGCAACATTTACTCTCCAAAACTTTCTCATTGGCCTTGTCTTACATATTGCATGTCCTGTTGTATGCCTCCAATGAGGCTTTTCAGGCCTACACTTCGACTCCCTGAAGAGAAAGCGGGATGTAACACCATGACGTGACATACTTCCAAATACACATAGGGCAATAAACATGAATTTTTTTGAGCTTCTTCATAGCAGACTGCAGTCTGAGATAAAGCAGGGAATTCAGCTGTGAATATGCTGTGAAGTTGAGCTTTCAGGCAGAGCTCATTCTTCCACACACCTGACGGAGGTGGATTCCAAGAGGCGCTATGGGGCGAATGCAGAAAGTAAGTTTAATAGGAAATGCCCTTCTATGGGCAACATTAACACTCCAAAAGTATCTTAATGCGCCTTCTCTTACATATTGCCTTCCCTGGAGTATGCCTTGGAAGAGGATTTTCAGGCCTACACTGAGACGCCCTGAAGAGAATGTGGTATGTAACGCAATTATGCAAGATACATTCGAAGTCAAAAAGGGCAATGAACATGAATACTTACCAGCTTCTTGATAGCAGGCTACAGTCTGAGATACAGCAGCTTATTCAGCTTAGAATACGCTGAAAACCTAGCTGAGTTTTCTGGCAAGAGCTCATTCTTCTTCACACGTGGCAGAGTGGTAATCCAGGTGGTCTCTAAGGGTCGAGTACAGAAATTAAGTTTTACAAGGAAAGCACTTCTTTGGTAAGACTTACACTCCATAACTTTCTCAATAGGCCTTGTCTAACATATTCCATCGCCTGAAGTATGCCTCAGAAGAGGCATTTCGGTCCTACACTGCGACGCCCTGAAGAGAAAATGGGATGTAATGCCATTACCCGAGATAAATCGAAAGTCACAAAGTTATCGAACATGAATTCTTCCCAGTTTCTTGAAAGCAGGCTACAGTCTGCGATCCAGCAGGTAATTCAGCTGAGAATATGCTGAGAAGCTGAGTTTTCTAGCAAGAGCTCATTCTTCCTCACAGTTGAATGTGGTGGATTCCAAGAGGCGCTATGGGGCAAATACAGAACGTAAGTTTTACAGGAATAGCCCTCCTTTGGGCAACATTTACACTCCAAAAGTTTCTCAATGCATCTTCTCTTACATACTGCGTGCCCTAAAGTCTGCCACTGAAGAGGATTTTCGGGCCTACACTGTGACTCCCTGAAGAGAAAGTGGGATGCATCGCTGTTACGCGAGATACATCCAAAGTCACAAAGGGCAATGAACATGATTTCTTCCCAACATCTTAATAGCAGGCTACAGTCCTAGATACAGCAGGTAATTCAGGTGAGAATATGCTGAGAAGTTGAGCTTTCTGGCAACAATTCATTCTTCCTCATAGTTGAATGAGGTGGATTCCAAGAGGCGCTATGGGGCGAATACAGAACGTAAGTTTTACAGGAAAAGCCCTCCTTTGGGCAACATTTCACTCCAAAAGTTTCACAATGCATTTTCTCTTACACATTGTGTGCCCTAAAATCTGCCACCGAAGAGGATTTTCGGGCCTACACTGCGACTCCCTGAAGAGAAAGTGGGATGCATCGCCATTACACGAGATACATCCAAAGTCACAAAGGGCAATGAACATGAATTATTCCCAGCTCCTTGATAGCAAGCTGCAGTCTGAGATACATCAGCTAATTCAGCAGAGAATATGCTGAAATGTTGAATTGTTTGGCAAGAGCTCTTTCTTCCTCACACTTGACTGAGGTGGATTCCAACAGACTCTTTGTGGTGAATAGAGAATGTTAGTTTTGCAGGAAAAGATCTTCTTTGGGCATCATTTACACACCAAAACTTTTTCAATGCGCCTTGTCTTACATATTGCATGCCCTGAAGTATGCCTCGGAAGAGGCTTTTGGGGCCTAGACTGTGACTTCCTGAAAAGAAAGTGGAACGTAACACCATAACACGAGACCCATCTCAAGTCACAAAGGGCAAAGAAGATGAATTCTTCCCAGCTTCTTGATATCAGGCTACACTCTGAGATAAATCAGCTAATTCAGCTGAGAATACATAGAAAATCTAATTAAGTTTTCTGGCAAGAGCTCATTCTTCCTCACAATTTGCAGAGGTGTATTCCAAGAGGGCTCTATTGGGCGAATACAGTAAATAAGTTTTACAGGAAAAGCCCTTCTTTTGGCAACATTTAGACTCCAAAGCTTTCTAAATGCGCATTCTCTTTGATATTGCACGCCCTGAAGTATGCCTTGGAAGAGGATTTTCGGGTCTACACTGTGACTTCCTGAAAAGAAAGTGGATCGTAACACCATAACACGAGATACATCCCAAGTCACAAAGGGCAAAGAACATGAATTCTTCCCAGCTTCTTGATATCAGGCTACACTCTGAGATTAATCAGCTAATTCAGCTGAGAATACGCTGAAAATCTAGTTGAGTTTTCTGGCAAGAGCTCATTCTTCCTCACAATTGGCAGAGGTGTATTCCAAGAGGGGTCTATTGGGTGAATACAGAAATTAAGTTTTACAAGAAAAGCCCTTCTTTTGGCAACCTTTAGACTTAAAAGCTTTCTCAATGCGCATTTTCTTTGATAATGCATGCCCTGAAGTTTAACTCGGAAGAGGCTTTTCAGGCCTACACTGCGACTCCCTGAAGAGAAAGTGAGACGTAACGCAATTACGCAAGATACATCCAAAGTCATAAAGGGCAATGAATAGGAATTCTTCCCAGCTTCTTCATAGCAGGCTACAGTCTGAGATACAGCAGCTAATTCAGCTGAGAATAAGTTGAGAAGCTGAGTTTTCTGTTAAGAGCTCATTCTTCCTCACACTTGACTGAGGTGGATCCCAAGAGGATCTATGAGGCGAATACAGACAGAAAGTTTTACAGGAAAAGCCCTTCATTTCGCAACACTTACACTCCAAAACTATCTCAATGTGCCTTCTCTTGCATATTGCATGCTCTGTAGTATGCCTCGGAAGAGGCTTTTCGGGCCTACACTGTGACTCCCTGAAGAGAAAGTGGGATGTTACGCCATTACACAAGATGCATCCCATGTCAAAAAATGGCAATGAATATGAATTCTTCCCAGCTTCTTGTTAGCAGGCTCCAGTCTGAGATACAGCAGCTAAATCAGGTGAGAATATGATGAGAAGTTGTTTTCTGGCAAGAGTTCATTCTTTCTCACACATGACACTGTTGGATTCAAAGAGGCGCTACGGGGCGAATACAGAAAGTAAGATTTACAGGAAAAGCCTTTCTTTGTGCAACATTTACACTCCAAAAATTTCTCAATGCATCGGAAGAGGATTTTCAGGCCTACACTGCGATTCCCTGAAGAGAAAGTGGTACATAACGCCACAACACGAGATACATCCCAAGTCAAAAAGGGCAATGAACATGAATACTTACAAGCTTCTTGATTGCAGGCTACAATCTGAAATACAGAAGCTTATTAAGCTGAGAATACGCTGAAAAGCTATTTGAGTTTTCAGGAAAGAGCACATTCTTCCTCACACTTGGCAGAGGTGTATTCCAAGAGGGCTCTATAGGGCGAATACAGAAAGTAAGTTTTACAGGAAAAGCCATTCTTTGGGCAACACTTACACTACAAAGATTTCTCAATGCATCGGAAGAGGATTTTCAGGCCTACACTTGGACTCCCTGTAGAGAAAGTGGTACGTAACGCCATAACACGATATACATCCCAAGTCAAAAAGGGCAATGACCATGCATACGTACAAGCTTTTTGATTGCAGGCTACAATCTGAAATACAGCAGCTTATTACGCTGAGAATATGCTGAAAAGCTGTTTGAGTTTTCAGGAAAGAGCACATTCTTCCTCACACTTGGCAGAGGTGTATTCCAAGAGGGCTCTATTTGGCGAATACAAAAATTAAGTTTTACAGGAAAAGCCCTTCTTTTGGCAACATTTAGACTCCAAAACTTTCTGAATGCACCTTATCTTACATATTCCATGCCCTGATGTCTGATTCAGAAGAGGCCTTTCGGGCCTACACTGCGACTCCCTGAAGAGAAAGAGGTATGTAACTCCAGAACGTGAGATACATCCCAAGTGAAAAAGGGCAATGAACAGGAAATCTCACCAGCTTACTGAGAGCAGGTTCTAGTCTCAGATACAGCAGCGAATACATCGGAGCATACGCTGAAAGCTTACTTTTGTTTTCTGGAAAGAGCTCATTCTTCCTGACACAAGACTGAGGTGGATTCCAAGAGGGCTCTAAGATGAGGTTACAGAAAGTACGTTTTACAGGAAAAGCCCTTTTTGGGCAACATTTACTCTCCAAAACTTTCTCAATAACCTTCGCTTACATTTTGCATGCCCAGAAGTCTGCCACGGAAGAGGCTTTTCGGGTCTACATTGCGATTCCTTGAAGAGAAATGGGATGTAACGCAATTACCAAGATACATCCAAAGTCACAAAGGGCTATGAACATGAATTCTTCCCAGCTTACTGATATCAGGCTACAGTCTGAGATACAGCAGTTAATTCAGCTGAGAATACACTGAAAAACTCAGTTGAGTTTTCTGGCAAGAGCTCATTCTTCCTCATACTTGACCTAGGTGGATTCCAAGAGGCGCTATGGGGCGAATACAGAAAGTAAGTTTTACAGGAAAAGCCCTTCTTTGGGCTACTTTTACAATCCAAAGCTTTCTCAATGCGCCTTGTCTTACATATACCATGCCCTGAAGTCTGACTCGGAAGAGGATTTTCAGGCCTACACTGTGACGCCCTGACGAGAAAGTGGGATGTAACGCCATTACACGAGTTACATCCAGAGTCAAAAAGGGCAATGAAAGTGAATTATTCCCTGCTTCTTGATAGCAGGATACAGTTTGAGATACAGCAGCGAATTCAGTTGAGAATATGATGAAAGTTGAATTTTTTGGCAAGACCTCATTCTTCCTCACACTTGACTGAGGTGGATTCCAAGAGGCGCTATGGGGTGAACACACAATTTTAGTTTTCAAGGAGAAGCCCTTCTTTGGGCAGTATTTACACTCCAAAACTTTCCCAATGCGCCTTCTCTTACATACTGCATGCTCTGAAGTATGCCTTGGAAGAGTCTTTTCGGGCCTATTCTGCGACTCCCTGAAGAGGAAGTGGGATGTAACGCCATTACACGAGTTACATACAGAGTCAAAAAGGGCAATGAAAGTGAATTATTCCCTGCTTCTTGATAGCAGGATACAGTTTGAGATACAGCAGTGAATTCAGCTGAGAATATGCTGAAAGTTGAAGTTTTAGGCAAGAGCTCATTCTTCCTCACACTTGAATGAGGTGGATTCCAAGAGGCGCTATGGGGTGAATACACAATGTTAGTTTTACAGGAGAAGCCCTTATTTGGGCAATATTTACACTCCAAAACTTTCCCAATGAGCCTTTTGTTACATACTGCATGCTCTGAAGTATGCCTCGGACGCGTCTTTTCGGTCCTACTCTGCGACTCCCTGAAGAGCAATTGGCATGTAACGCCATTACGCGAGAAACTTGCAAAATCAAAAAGGGCAATGAACATGAATTCTTCCCAGCTTCTTGAAAGCAGACTACAGTCTCAGATACAGCAGCCAATCCAGCTGAGAATAAGCTGAAAATTTGAATTTTCTGGCAAGAGTTCATTTTTCCTCACACTTGACTGAAGTAGATTGCAAGAGGCGCTGTGGGGTGAATACAGAAAGTTAGTTTTACAGGAAAAGCCCTTGGTTGGGGAAAATTTACACTACAAAAGTCTTTCAATGTGCCTTGTCTTACGTATTGCACGCCCTGAAGTATACCTCGGAAGAGGTTATTTGGGCCTACACGGCGACTCCCTGAAGAGAAAGTTGAACGTAACGCCATTACGCGAGATACATCCATAATCACAAAGGGCAATGAACATGAATTTTTCCCAGCTTCTGGATAGCAGGCTACAGTCTGAGATACATCCCCTAATTCAGCTGAGAATATGATGAGAAGCCGATTTCCTGCCAAGAGCTCATTCTTCCTCAAACTTGACTGAGGTGTATTCCAAGAGGCGCTATGGAATGAATATAGAAAGTAAGTTTTACAGGAAAAGACCTTCTTTGGGAAATATTTACACTCCAAAACTTTCTCAATTGCCTTCTCTTACATATTGCATGGGTTGAAGTATGGCTCAGAGGAGGATTTTCGGGCCTACCTTCCGACTCCTTGAAGAGAAAGTGGTATGTAACAACATAACACGAGATACATCCCAAGTCATAAAGAGCAATGAACATGAATACTTACCAAATTCTTGATAGCAGGCTACAGTCTGAGATACAGGAACTAATTCAACTGAGAATACGCTGAAAATCTAGTTGAGTTTTCTGGCAAGACCTCATTCTTCCTTACATGTGACTGAGGTGTATTCCAAGAGGGCTCTATGGGGCGAATTAAGAAATTAAGTTTTACAGGATAAGCCCTTCATTTGGCAATATTTAAACTCCAAAACTTTCTCAATGCGCATTCTCTTACATACTGCATGCTGTGAAGTATGCCTCGGAAGAGGCTTTTCGGGCCTACACTGCGACTGCCTGAGGAGAAAGTTGTACGTAACAACATGACAGGAGATACATCCCAAGTAAAAAAGGGCAATGAAAATGAATTGTTCCCAGTTTCTTGATAACAGGCTACAGTCTGAGATACAGCAACTAATTCAGCTGAGAATATGCTGAAAAGCTATTTGAGTTTTCTGGAAAGAGATCATTCTTCCTCTCAATTGGCAGAGGTGTATTCCAAGAGGGCTTTATGGAGCGAATTAAGAAATTAAGTTTTACAGGATAAGCCCTTCATTTGGCAACATTTGCACTCCACAACTTTCTCAATGCGCCTTCCCTTACATACTGCATGCCGTGAAGTATGCCTCGAAAGAGGCTTTTCGGCCCTACACTGCGACTGCCTAAAGAGAATGTTCTACCTAACGCCATGACAGGAGATACATCCCAAGTAAAAAAGGGCAATGAACATGCATTCTTCCCAGCTTCTTGATAACAGGCTACAGTCTGAGATACAGCAGCTAGGTCAGCTAAGAATATGTTGAAAAACTACATTAAATTTTTTGCAAAAGCTCATTCTTCACCTGACTTGACAGAGATGGATTCCAAGAGGCGCTATGGGATGAATATAGAAAGTAAGTTTTGCAGGACAAGCCCTTCTTTGGGCTACGTTTACACTCTAAAGCTTTCTCAATGCGCCTTGTCTTACATATTGCTTGCCATGAAATATGCCTCGGAAGAATCTTTTCGGGCGTACACTGCGACTCCCTGAAGAGAAAGTGGTACGTTACACCATAACAAGAGATACATCCAAAGTAAAAAAGGGCAATGAACATAAATTCTTCCCAGATTCTTCATAGCAGGCTACAGTCTGAGATACTACAGCTAAATCAGCTCTAAATCCGCTGAAAAAATAAGTTGAGTTTTCTGGAAGGAGCACATTCTTCCTCACACATGACCGACGATGATTCCAAGAGGGCGATAAGGGATGAATAGTGAAAGTAAGTTTTACAGGAAAAGGCCTTCTTTGGGCAACATTTACACTCCAACCCTTTCTCAATGCGCCTTGCCTAATATACTCCATGCCCTGAAGTAGGCATCATAAGAGCCATTTCGGTCCTACACTGTGACTTCCTGAAGAGAAAGAGGTATGGAATGCTAGAACGCGAGATACATACCAAGCCAAAAAGGGCAATGAACATGAAATCTCACCAGCTTCCTGAAATCAGGTTAGAGTCTCAGATACAGCATCTAATTCATGTGAGCATACACTGAAAACAGATGAATTTTCTTGGAAGAGCTCATTCTTCCTCACACACGACTGAGCTGGAATCCAAGAGGGCTCAATGAGGTGAATACAGAAATTAAGTTTTACAGGAAAAACCCTTCTTGGGCAACATTTACAGTCCAAAACTTTCTCAATGTGCCTTCTCTTACATACGGCATGCCCTGAAATTTGCCGCCGAAGAGGCTTTTCAGGCCTACACTGCGACTCCATGAAGAGAACGTGGGATACAAAGTCATTAAGCGAGATACATCCACAGTCACAAAGGGCAATGAACATGAATTCTTCCCAGGTTCTTGATAGCAGGATACAGTCTGAGATATAGCAGCTAATTCAGCTAAGATTATGCTGAGAAAATGAATTATCTGGCAAGAGCTCATTCTTCCTCACACTTGACTGAGTTGCTTTTCATGAGGCGCTATGGGGTGAATAAAGAAAATAAGTTTTACAGGAAATGCCCTTCTTTGGGCAAAAATTACACTACAAAACTTTCTAAATGTGCCTTCTCTTACATATTGCAAGCCCTAAAGTTGCTTCGGAAGAGGCTTTTCAGGCCTACACTGTGACGCCATGAAGAGAAAGTGGGATGTAACGCCATTACGCGAGATACATCCAAAGTCACAAAGGGCAATGAACATGAATTCTTCCCAGCTTCTTGATAGCAGGCTACAGTCTGAGATACAGCAGCTAATTCAGCTGAGAATATGCTGAGAAGTTGAGTTTTCTGGCAAGAGCTCATTCTTCCTCACACTTGACGGAAGTGCTTTCCATGAGGCGCTAAGGGGTGAATAAAGAAAGTAAGTTTTATGGGAAATGCCCTTCTTTGGGCAACAATTACAGTACAAAACTTTCTCAATGTGCCTTCTCTTACATATTGCATGCCGTAAAGTCTGATTCGGAAGAGGCTTTTCGGGCCTACACTGTGACGCCCTGAAGAGAAAGTGGGATGTAACGCCATTACGCGAGATACATCCAAAGTCACAAAGGGCAATGAACATGAATTCTTCCCAGCTTCTTGATAGCAGGCTACAGTCTGAGATACAGCAGCTAATTCAGCTGAGAATATGCTGAGAAGTTGAGTTTTCTGGCAAGAGCTCATTCTTCCTCACACTTGACTGAGGTGGATTCCAAGAGGCACTATGGGGTGAATAGAAAAAGTTAATTTTGCAGGAAAAGCCCTTCTTTTCGCTACTTTTACACTCCAAAAGTTTCTCAATGCACCTTGTCTTACATATTGCATGCCCTAAGTTGTGCCTCGGAAGAGGCTTTTCAGGCCTTCACTGCGACGCCATGAAGAGAAAGTGGAATATAAAACCATTAGGCCAGATACATCCGCAGTCACAAAGGGCAATAAACATGAATTCTTCCCAGTATCTTGATAGCAGGCTACAGTCTGAGATACAGCACCTAATTCAGCTGAGAAGAAGCTGAAAATTCGAATTTTCTGGCAAGAGCTCCTTCTTCCTCACACTTGACTGATGTGGATTCCAAGAGGTGCTATGGGGCAAATAGAGAAAGCAAGTGTTACAGGAAGAGCCCTTCATTGTGCAACTCTTACTTTCAAAATTTTCTCAATGCGCCTTGTCTTACATATTCCATGGCCTGAAGAATGCCTCGGAAGAGGCTGTTCAGGCCTACACTGCGACGCCCTGAAGAGAAAGAGGGATGTAACTTCATTACGCGAGGTACATCAAAATGCAAAAAAGACAATGAAGATTAATATTACCCAGTTTCTTGATAGCAGGCTACAGTCTGAGATACAGTAGCTAATTTAGCTGAGAATATGCTGAAAAGTTGAGTTTTTTGCAAGAGCTCATTCTTCCTCACAATTGACTGAGGTGGATTCCAAGAGGGACTATGGGGCGAATACATAAAGTACGTTTTACAAGAAAAGCCCTTCTTGGGGCAACATTTACATGATAACACTTTCTCGATGCGCCTTCTCTTACTTATTGCAAGCCATGAAGTATGCCTCGGAAGAGGTTTTTGTGGCCTACACTGCTACGCCCTGAAGAGAAAGTGGAATGTAACGCCATTACGCTAGATACATCAAAATTCAAAAAGGGCAATGAACATGAATTCTTCTCAGGTTCTTGATAGCAAGCTACAGTCTGAGATACAGCAGCTTATTCAGCTGAGAATACGCTGAGAAGTTGAGTTTTTTGCAAGAGCTCATTCTTCCTCACAATTGACTGAGGTGGATTCCAAGAGGGACTATGGGGCGAATACATAAAGTACGTTTTACAGGAAAAGCCCTTCTTTGGGAAACATTTACACGATAAAACTTTCTCGATTCGCCTTCTGTTACATAATGCAAGCCATGAAGTATGCCTCAGAAGAGGCTTTTGGGGCCTACACTGGGACGCCCTGAAGAGAAAGTGGGATGTAACGCCATTACACGAGATACATCAAAATTCAAAAAGGGCAATGAACATGAATTCTTCCCAGCTTCTTGATATCAGGCTACAGTCAGAGATACGGCAGCTTATTCACCTGAGATTACGCTAAAAATCTAGCTTTAGTTTTCTGTCAAGAGCTCAGTCTTCCTCACATGTGACAGAGGTGGATTCCAAGAGCCGCTAACGGACGAATATAGAAAGCAATTTTACAGGAAAAGCACTTCTTTGCGCTACATTTAATCTCCAAAACTTTCTCCGTTAGCCTTCTTTGACATATTGTATCCCCTGAAGTATGCCTCAGAAGAGGCTTTTCCGGCCTACACAGCGACGCCCTGAAGAGAAAGTGGGATGTAAGCCATTACGCGAGATACATCCAAAGTCAGAAAGGGCAATGAACATGAATTCTTGCCAGCTTCTTGATAGCAGGCTACAGTCTGAGGTACAGAGGCTAATTCTGCTGAGACTATGCTGAAAATGTTCGTTGAGTTTTCTGGCAAGCGCTTATTCTCCCTCACACATGACTTAGGAGGATTCAGAAAATGCTCTATGAGGAGAATACAGAAAGTAAGTGTTGCAGGAAAAGCCCTTCTTTGGGCTACATTTACACTCCAATAGTTTCTCAATGCGCCTTGTCTTACATATTCCATATCCTGAAGTATGCCTCGGAAGAGGGTTTTCGGGCCTACACTGCGACTCCCTAAAGAGAAAGGAGTACCTAACGCCATAACAGGGGAATCATCCCAAGTCAAAAAGGGCAATGACATGAATTCTTCCCAGTTTCTTGATAGCAGGCTACAATCTGAGATACAGCAGCTAATTCAGCTGCAATTATGCTGTTAAGGTTAGTTGAGTTTTCTGGCAAGACCTCATTCTTCCTCACACTTGACTGAGGTGGATTCAGAGAATGTTCTATGAGGCGAATACAGATATTAAGTTTTATAGGAAAAGCCCTTCTTTGGGCTAAATTTACACTCCAATCGTTTCTCAATGCGCCTTGTTTTACATATTCCATATCCTGAAGTATGCCTCGAAAGAGGCTTTTCGGGTCTATACTGCGACGCCCTGAAGAGAAAGGAGTACCTAACGCCATAACAGGGGAATCATCCCAAGTCAAAAAGGGCAATGACATGAATTCTTCCCAGTTTCTTGATAGCAGGCTACAATCTGAGATACAGCAGTTAATTCAGCTGAGAATATGCAGAGAAATGGAATTTTCTGGAAGACCTCATTCTTCCTCACATTTGACAGAGGTGGATTCCAAGAGGCGCGATGGGGCGAATACAGACTAAGTTTTGCAGGAAAAGCCCTTCGTTGGTCGATATTTACATTCGAAAACTTTCTCTATGCGCCATGTCTTACATATTACATTCCCTGAAGTATGCCTCGGAAGACGTTTTTTGGGCCTACACTGCGACTCCCTGAAGAGAAAATTGTACCTAACACCATAACACAAGATACATCCCAAGTCACAAAGGGGAATGAACATGAATTCTTCCCTGCTTCTTGGTAGCCAGCTACAGTCTGAGATACAGCAGCTAATTCAGCCGAGAATATGCTGAGAAATAGAGTTTTCTGGCAAGAGCTCATTCTTCCTCACTCTTGACTAAGGTGGATTCCACGAGGCCCTCTGGGGCGAATACAGAAAGTACATTTTGCAGTAAAAGCCTTTCTTTGGGCTACATTTACACTCCAAAACTTTCTCAATGCACCTTGTCTTACATATTGCATGCTCTGAAGTATGCCGCGGAAGAGGATTTTCGGGCCTACACTGCGACTCCTTGAAGAGAAATTGGTACCTAACGTCTTAAAACGAGAAACATCCCAAGTCAAAAAGGTCAGTGACATGAATTCTTCCCGGTTTCTTGATAGCAGGCTAAAATTTGAGGTACAGCAGTTAATTCAGCTGAGAATACGCTGAGGAATTGAATTTTCTGGCAAGACCTCATTCTTCCTCACACTTGACTGAGGTGGATTCCAAGAGGCGCGATGGGGTGAATACAGACTAAGTTTTGCAGGAAAAGCGCTTCGTTGGTCGACATTTACACTCGAAAACTTTCTCAGTGCGCCTTGTCTTCCATAGTGCATTATCTGAAGTATGCCTTGGAAGATGTTTTTTGGGCCTACACTCCGACTCCCTGAAGAGAAAATTTTACCTAACACCATAACACGAGATACATCCCAAGTCACAAAGGGGAATGTACATAAATTATTCCCAGCTCCTTGGAAGCAGGCTACAGTCTGAGATACAGCAGCTAATTCAGCCGAGAATATGCTGAGAAATAGAGTTTTCTGGCAAGAGCACATTCTTCCTCACACTTGACTGAGATGGATTCCAAGACGCCCTCCGGGGCGAATACAGAAAGTACATTTTGCAGTAAAAGCCTTTCTTTGGGCTACATTTACACTCCAAAACTTTCTCAATGCGCCTTGTCTTACATATTGCATGCACTGAAGTATGCCACGGAAGAGTCATTTCGGGCCTACACTGAGACTCCCTGAAGAGATAGTGGTACCTAACGCCATAACATGAGAAACATTCCAAGTCAAAAAGGTCAATGACAGGAATTCTTCACAGTTTCTGGATAGCAGGCTACAATCTTAGATACAGCA